>JADLZK010005922.1:0-100056 GCA_015847255.1 Hyparrhenia diplandra
CAAGGGACCTTTTCACTTGGTCTTTTCCCTGCCTTCGCCTAACACCTCCCACCTAGTTCCCGCGACATCGTCGCGTTACCTGAAATGCTTGTTAGAACGAATGGGAAAACATAGCCGAAAAGCTTCGGTGAGTCGAGCCCGTCGCCGGTAATGTACCAGCTCTCGAAGCCAAGGGTTTTCGACGAAGCGAGGCGCTTGCCTTTACTACTCTCATCAAACCGCATCGCGCATCGACCTCAAAGACCGATCACCACGGGTTCGGTGACTTTGTCACGAAAGGCGCACTTTTCAACGCGGAAACGACGTCTCACACCGCACGCTGTGTGCACTGTCGCAAAGTGCATCGATGCCGCCCGGCTGCTCCATGCTTTCGCTCAGCTTCTGCTCACCCGACGCGCTGGACTTTCAGCTTGGTCTTGAGCTCCTCTTGTCCCGTCACGCTTCTCGTGCCTCCGGATAGGCCTCGCTGGTCCGGCCCCATTTAGTTGGTTACCCGTGAGCCGAACGAGGGGGTCGTGGTCGCTTCCCCAACATTGAGGAACTGGGCAAAATCCAGCCTGAGAGGGACAAAAGGTCACTCCTCGATGTGCTTGTATGCTCTAGTCCTTGTTCTTATCTTTAACCCTCGCGGAAATTTCTTGGCTGTGACCTCGCCTCACTGGTGAAAGAGCAGACAAGTGATGATATACCTGCTAAATAAAATTGGTGTATAACAATTGGAGTTTCTTTTTGACTTTCCATTCATATATTCACTTATTTGTACAAGTGTGATTATTAACTGGTGGGGCTGCTGTAACAAAGTCAATGCTCTTTTGGTTAGGACTTCTATCGTCCTGTAGCTATTCAGTGAAAAATTTTCACTAGAGCAAATGGTTTCCAAATTCTTTATGTTTATTTTAATATGTGTTTCTGCAGCACTTGTAGCAGCCTCTCTATCGGTGAAGGAGTCAAGAGATGGTTCTTTTCACTGCATGAAAAAGAATCACTGTCGCAAGGCCTTCTAAACAAGAAGCAAGTATCTAGTTGTGATCATAGGTGGCATTTGTGGGTGATATTTCTTCTCCCTTCATAACTCGTAGGATCTGTGATTTCAAGCTGCTGGTCTTGTCTCGTTTGTCTTCATGCTTCAACAACACAAAAAGGGATCCGGAAACTGAGGTGTGCCGTGCTGTGTTGCCTCCCTGATGCTGTGTAGAAGCCACAATCTCACAGTTCCTCTGCTTTACTCCTTCAAGACAACAGTTCATGTTGCGTGGATCCTTTTGCTGCATCTCAAACTGTTTTCGTTTTCAAATGGATGGTTGTGTAGTAAGAATTTTAGGCGTTGCCCCTCGTCTATGAACCAAAATATAGCCAACAAACAAAGTCGCTACCGTTTACAGCTCCGGCAGATGTGTAGCCATCTGGGCACTATAACCTGATTAACAACAGATTACAAGTTTGGCATAACCGGCTCGATGCAACTACTGCAAATCAAGAAAAACAACACTTGTGGCCGCACCACCTTGCAGCCGACTAAGGAGAACCGAAGCCGATATGAAGTGAGAATAACAGCAACCGACAACATATATCGATCAATAGACAAATATCTTGGAACCACCCAGCCGGAGCAAAAGATCTTGTCGTTTTCATCATTCATCCTATATCGGTAAATCAGAGTGACCTAGACCGCCTCTGACTTGATCATCTTTTGTTTTCTTCTTCCAGACTTCTTCGTTTCTCCATTGGACACAAGATTGTCCAGTTTTGCAATGTCACCGCTACCTGTGTAAGAGTATAGCCATACTCCTCCATAGCTCTCTCTGAAAACAAATATCATTTCTAAGCTTCCAAAAATAAACCATAAAAGTGGCAAAAAGATGTTAATCACACAATTTCTCTTATTGCTTAACCAAAAAGTCTACCAATTGACTCTAAGGAAGGTTCTAACTGAATGTCCGTGAATTTTTACAAGAATGGACCACATTTTCTGGGCGACAACACAATTATAAATGCATAAGGAATCTTTTTCATCACAAAAAGAGACAGGTTTTTGTCCTTCACCTTCTTTCTCTTACTGAGATTATCTCCTAGTCTACAACCTATTTTTGACCAGCAACCATAAGAAATAGTGAACCCTAAGTGGGATTTTGATTTTCCCAAATGGAATGTATCAGGACTGAAAAGGACATCTATGCCCTAAGTTGGTTTTGGATGATTAATGATAACAAGATTAAAGAGCTAATGAGTTTGCTAAGTGTGGACAAGGAAGTTGGATATCTCACGGTACATGTCACATATTGTAAAGAGCCAAAATGATATGTATTTGTAGATACAATCTAGTTCAAGCACAAGACAACAATGCAAATGGATTTCAAAGCCTAGGCTTATTTGTTTGTGAGAGCTCCATCATACCTCATATAAATATAAAGCAATACAATGGGTTCAACATCAAGTGTCGATTTGGATTGAGGTAGTGAAGATAGCGGGGAAAGACTTCGAGGTACTAAGTAAAGGTGAAGGCCAAGTGACGAATGTATCAAGGACCTAGCTAAAAGTGAAGAAGGAAGTACTTGGTACGTAGTCGGGTTATTCGCCATATTAGTCAGCGTGATGGAGAAACAAAACCTAGATGATATTTAAAGTGACTTGACATATGAAGATGTTTATTATATGGATATGATCAAGGCACGCTACATAGTTGCCATGCTCAAGTGAATAACATGTTGACAATGTTGGCATCCTCAAGCAATAAAAGCACCAAAGATATGGCATTGAAATTCAAGAAAAGCAACTCAAGCGATATCGATCGCCGATTTTTATTTGACACTTGAGTTATAGGGTATGCTTGGGACTATTAAGAGGGATGCATCATATCAATAGATGATCTATACATAAGTAAGTGCTCAAGCCAACCCATGAGTTCGAGAGAGTTTGAGTGACAAAAATCAAAATTGTTATCTTGGTGAGCTTCATCAAAACTTTTCTCGACCTTGAAAAAGCTTATTAACATAATGTAGAAATAGTTTGCAATTAAAAATAAATCTTTTTGGAGAAAGTTCAAATTCAAATTTGTGACCGTTGGACCATACTGGGACAAGTGCGGTATGCATCTTAGGATCGCTGTCCCTATATAAGCGACAGGATGCAATGACTAGTTTTTTTCAAAGTGGCTATATAAATAGCCAAGCCTCCATCTTCGAGGGGTTGCCGATTCTCTGGCGACTTTGTGGTGATTTTAAAGGCATCTAACTCTCCCCAAACCCTCTCTAAGTGAGTGATTATCCAACTTGCAAATCAAAAGTGTGGGTTTGAGTGTGATTCAAAACTAGAGAGCAAGCCACCTTGAGCACTTGTGCATATTGCCTATTCGTGATTTGCATTTGTTTTCTCTTGGATTCTACGGTCCTAGACGGCTAGGCGGCTTGGGAGAGCACCTAAGAGTTGTGGTTGCCCTAAGTTTGTACCGGTTCGACTTCACGCAAGCAGTCATCTACTACGATGAGGGAAAGGGAGTTGGAAAAGACTTCGCTAGAAAGTGACTCACGTGGTTGAGAAGGGCTGCTTGGCTTGCTCGTGAAAGCCTCCTAACGAGAGACGTAGGTTTCGGTAGAGAACCAGAACTCCGGAACATCGCGGTCTTTCTCTCACTTGATATTTATGATTGTGTGATCTTCTGAGAGGGCTAAGGCCAATAACTATATACATATACATATACATAGCTCTTGCACGTTGGGTGAGAAAAGAACAAAAAGGAGGAGGTGGGCTGCTGTCCTTGTGACATTGCATGCAGGGCAGCGTCCAGGTATTGGAGGCCAACACAACTTTGTCAACTCGGCTCTAACCTCTCGTGGTGCGTTTATCATATATATATTCTCATTTATTATACTCGAGGGGTTGTTTACTCACATCAAGAGTTTCCAAACAATTGGAAACTCTATTACTAATCGCTTTCGCTTATTTAAGGTGTTAATTTCTGAAATATTCACCCCCTCTAGGCGTATACATCACCGGTCCTTACAAGGACGTGCTCAATACCCCTAAAAGTTAATGATTTTTATATAAAAATCAACATTGTATCTACCATTAGATGAAAATCACAAACTAAAAGAATCCTCATTATCACTAAAAGGAGATGGTCAAGACTAATTGACAAATCTCATCCCATAAATCTAGCGCACTGGATGTCTCCCATACGCCTAAAAGTGCACTCTAAGGATATATTACTATCCCATAAACTAGTTATTGTCTGATTTTTTCTCATCATTCACATGCCTATATATGTTCCAATAATATCAATGGCGAAAGGTAGAGGAGCCCGCTTATCTTCCCTTGCAGAACCTCACTCTTGGCCATCCCCAATGCTCCACCTATACCCCCATCCTAGCAAAGATGTCGCGGCTTCCATGAACCCTTTGAAAATCGGAAGCTCCAAATGGTGTTTGCGGAAGATATTGGGTTCCAAGCAACCCCTTTGAAGACAAACAAGTAGCCACTAATCGGAAAGCCCTAAACTTCGGTGATAAAGGCTTTGGTGGATGGGTAGAAGGGGGACGTCTCAAGAGCTTCATCTTTGGTTTCTCTACCTTTTCAAGTGAAATCCTAACAAACATCACTCATAAAACGGTTATATGTACGTAAAGAAGCCGGAAGTGGAGAAGTTTTTTTTTTTTTTTTTTTTGCATCGGCAATGGACGAAGCCACCAAAAAGTGTCTTCTTCTAGCTACTTAGGGCGAAACCATATACAAAAGAATCTACAACATAAAAAAAAAAAAAAGAGAGACATTTTTTGGCAAACATTCCGCTTTGAGTCCCCGCCGCACCCCTCCATGCGATCACTGCGAAATGACCCCTCCCCCGCTTCCACGAGACAAAATAGGAAAACGAGGAGGCGTGGATCGTAGTCCAACAAAATAGGAAACGAGACCAAAATATCATCGATATTATTGTGATACCTTCCTATTTATAATATCTTCCAACAAAATAGGAAACTAGATATTCGATTTGCATGACACCTTCCTTTTTTCTTGCATGATACCTTCCTTGAGTATTAGAGGAGAGAGGATAGTGCAAAGATGGACGCAAAGATGTGTACGTGTATATCTTGGTAATTTGATTTTATTTATTAATGAGAAGTATACTGGCGATCGTATACCTCCTAAGTTCTAGAAACTAACTGGATTGTGGGTCTATTTCTAGAGAGAATTAGGTATATGACCCTAGGAAAAAGTTGTCTTAGGTATGTGGCCCTCTTTTTCTTGAATTTGGGTATATGGCCTTCAATCTAAATCTAAAACCGCAATAAAGCCTATCTCCCACTAGAGGTTTATTTTGGAATTCTCAGCCCCTCCCGATTGGTTCACGAGTGGTAATGGCAATCCGCCCCCTCAAACATCCGCCTGCCTCTTCGCTTCCTCCGCATGCATTGAAACCGTTTAACGAAAGGATGCCCAAAGATGCATGTTCGCTTGTCGAACCTCTTAAGCTCCCCTCCGCATGCGTGGAACCAAAGCCAACGAAAGGATGCCCACCATGCACTAAACCCGAGAGACCAAGCGATTGAGGCCATCGTCGCCTCCGCTTCTACTGCTATTTAAAGCAAGCGAGGCCACCCGCCCTATTTTCCGATCGAGGCCATCCCGGGCGGATTTGGGCCTAGGGGCGATAGGGCCGTGGCCCCTAGTCGCGACCCAAACAATTCTTTACTATATGTGCTCTATTTTTTGGCTCCAGCCAAGATGTTGGCCCCAAATTGGTTGGCGGAAATGAACGTGATCAACAACAATCTGGGGATGGGAAACTCAATGCGTCCACGCGCGTGCTTCTTTCTTCAACGGTGTTTTTCGATCAAGGACAAGACCTTAGAGTCATTTGCCGCCGCCGACCGCCCGCTGCCCGCCGCGGCGCCACGCCATTGCCGCCATTTGGGCCGCCATTGCTTGGCCGCTTCCACGCTTCCCGCGCCAAGCGGTCAGGCAAAGGCCAACCCTAGGTGCCCTTTGATTGCACGCCCTCCAGTCCGGTACCGCCCACCCATCGTATTATTCGAGGCGCATAATCGTTCCCCTTCCGCGTCGTCCGGACCCGATTAAAGGGGGCGGCGGAGGATCGTCGATTCTGCTTTCCGCGGATCGGACGGGCGGTAGGCATACTGATCGTTCTGGTAAGCCGGCAAGTCTAATCCCTCTTTTTCCAACCGATTGGTGATTGCTTTGTAATTTCTAATGTTCTAATTTCTAATCCTCTTTTCCAACCGATTGGTGATTGCTTTGTAATTTCTAATGTTCTAATTTCTAATCCCTCTTTTCCAACCGATTGGTGATTGCCTTGTAATTTCTAATGTTCTAATTTCTAATCTCTTGTTAAACTCTTTTCCAAATCATCATTAGCTACGAATTGCGTAAGCATTTTCATGTTTTTGTCAACTATGTGTGTGGATTTAAATATGAAAGTAAGATATAATCTAGAGTTATGCATTTATAAAAGTTTTGTTATTAAACCCGGTCTGGGCGGTATATGTGTTTTGCTAGCGGCCCTAGGCGTCAAAAAGTTACCGCTCCGCCACTAAGGCCATCCCACCGTTCCCTCCCATCCGGAGCCGGGGCCGATCGCTACGCTTGTGGCCGAGAACCCGCCATGATCCGGCTTCATGACCACGCTGGAGCCCCCCGTCATTCGCCACACTGAGGACACAACGCCGGCCGCGCCGGGCCCCCCCCGCCGGGGCCCGCCGACTTCACGCCGGAGACCCCGCCCCGTCGCCCGAGGCGTGCGCCCGACGCCGGAGCTCTCACCCCGACCCACCGGCCCCCTTCGCCACGCACTAAAGCCCCCCGCCCCGATTGAAGGATAGCATTGAAGTGGATCGCCACGGGGCCGAGAACCCACCCCTTGAAATGCGGCGTGGGATGCCCGCGCGGCCCCGCTCGCGCTTCCTTCTCCACGTCATGGTGGTTGGCGGCCTTGTAACACAGCCAGCAGGAGAGGGGAGGAGCGGGAGTGAGCCGGTGGTGGGGAGGAGTAAAGGCACCGAACGGAGGGAGGGAGCGGCCCGGCGTGGAGGGAGGTGGGCTGAAGGTGGAGAGAGAGAGAACCGGCCGGATGAGAACCACGGGACGATTCCGACATTCCTCGTTCGTTTTCCTTTACTAGATAGTTTTTTTATTTTTTATTCAATAATACACTATGTAGCCATCGGTAGACCTTTTTTTTTTTTTTCTTTTTTTGATAAAAAACTCAGTGAACGACCGTGCCTTGGCTATAGTGATATCTTATGCCAATTTAAATGCTACAAAATCAAGTATTTGAGATGGAGAGTATACTTTTATTTTGCTAAAACCACATGTATTTAGAAGCTCAAAAATTATATGTATGCCCATTACAATAAATTTGGCCATCTATCAATCGCCCCTCGCTAAATTAAATTGTTGACTTCATATGTCATTAGTAATATTCACATTTTTCTCTATAGATATTGATCTTCAAACATCTTACCTAACCTACAACCTCAAATTATCGTCTAAATTATAACCTCAAATTCCCCTTCACCTATATGTCTATAGGTATAATACATATACGCTTTTAATTTGTTGTGGTTAACATTCTAATCCATCTAAATTTTTTTTTCATACCAAGGGTAACGCTGGGTTTTCTAGTTTTTTTTTAGGTATATGGCCTTCATTTTTAGGGGTAACAAGCAGTAACTATGAGGGAAAAAAGACTATTTTACTCCTGAGTAAAAAAAAAAAAAAAAACATAGTTTTGTTCATTTTATTGTATATATTTTGAGTATATAATCACATTCAACCATGCATATATAATCAAAATATATGGCAGCGGTGTTAACTATGTATATTTTATTGTACATGTGTGATTATATAATCAAAATATACAGTAATTATTAGCTGCAGCAGTACGCGTTCCACTCTCTGGTTCCTGATCGATTTTCTTTGGCGGTCGATTTTGGTTCAGTACAGTTCCTGTCCGAGCAAGTGCACGAGCCAGATTTTCTTGGTTCAAGGCTTGAAAAATGCTCAGGTTTAGTTCAAGGTTTCAACTTCTCACGTAAACTATAACCCAAGCAATCATTAGGTCATCATAGGAGCAATTAATTTAATACTTCTTGCTTGAGATAGTTTTTACGATGGTGAAGTTGGTCGTCTTTTCTCTTGGCTGTATGTGTTGTTCGTCTCTCATCAGCAGTGCGGTTCCTGCTCTTGCCTTTTCAGACCAGATCGATTCTTGGGGGCAGCGCAATCAGCTCTGGTGATCAGTCACCGAGCACGCTATTCACAGCGGTGCTGTTCCTGCCGATCTACTGTCTGTCTGCTGTGTGTTGTTCTTCAAGTTGCTCGAGCAGATCCGTGCAGGGTACCGTCCTAATTCCTCGAAGGTCACTGAGTGACCGGTGTGCGCCGGAATTGTGCACACCGTTACCATGCTGAACTTTTTGATTATATAATCACAAATGTAAAACAAAATATACATAGTTAACAATGTTTCCATATATTTTGATTATATATGCATGGTTAAATGTGATTATATACTTAAAATATACAACAAATGTACAAAACTATGGTTTTTTTTTTGTTTTTTTACTCAGGGGTAAAATGGTCTTTTTTACCCTCATAGTTAACAATCCGTTACCCCTAAAAATTGATGGAAGGCCATGTACCTAAAGAAATTTGGATCGAAGGCCATATTCCCAAATTCAAAAAAAAAAAAAAAAAAGAGGCCACATACCTAAGACAACTTTTTTTGAGGGCTATATACCTAATTCTCTCCTATTTCTATTGTTGATTTCTACAATAAAAAATAATTGTTCTCGTATACATCAATGGGAGACAAGACTAGCACCTCTTGTTATTAAGTAATCTTAATGCAACGTCCTATCAAATATAAAACGTATATTAGGTAGTGTTCAGGTCCATTTTGGGGGTGTAAAATGTCATATCGAATATTCTATCACCATTTGAAATACTAAACGTGGACTAAGGCCAGTTTTTTTAATGGAAGTTTCACGGGCATTTCATGCACATTAAATAGGGTACCACATTAGTAGGAATTCATTTTTTGCATGAAACTATGAGGAGAGAGAAGAGAAAAGTTTCACCATGGTGAAACTCTTGAGCGTTGTTTCCTAGGTGTTGGAAACAGTGTGAAATCCACATTGAGACGGAAATAGTGTTTCATCATGGACTACATGCATGGAAGAGTAAAGATGAATGGGTAGAAAGAGAGGTTGTGGGACCCATGAGCTTATGAAACCGTGTGCATTGAGAGAGACATCTATTTCATATTAGAGCAAGTACAATGGACAAATTTCACCGGCGACAACCAATGAGGAAGAGAGAGAAAGGAAGAGAGAGAGAGAGGGAGCGAAGGCTGCGGAGTCGCTTTGCCGCACCGGCGAGAAGGATCAACATGCAATTCGATTGGATGAGAAGGCATGCAAGCCTTCAATATCTGTGGGACCCGTCACTATTTTTAGCGCTTTTGCTGCCTAAGCAAATGCAAGGAGCGGGCGATTCTATTAAACCTGCTCTTAAAGTTTCACATCTTGGAAACCCCGGAAGGTGAAACGCTCCATTGAAAACCCGCCTAATTATAAAATAAATTATAAATTCCGTTTGTAAACTACGAGGAAGAATTTATTAAACTAATTATTCTGTCATTAAGCATGTGATACTATAACAAGTTTAGTGTGGACCAATTATATAATAAATTATAGATTCCGTTTGTAAACTACGAGAAGAATTTATTAAGCGTAATTAATCTGTCATTAAGCATGTGCTACTAAAACAAGTTTAGTGTCTAATCAGGATCATTAGATTTGTCTCATGATTTACAAGTAATTGGTTTTTATTTTGTCTAGATTTATGGATGTGCTAACATATTAGATTCGATACTTTTTGCAGTTTGCATTTTGAAATCTAAACAAGGTCTTATTTGAGAACTAATTGTAGTCGATACTACATGATAATAAGAGAGAAAGGTATAGAGCTCGAGGGCATGCCATGCATGCCTCGTGAACATGAGAATCCAATAAATAACACGTGTCGTGAATCATATCATTAGAGAAAAAAAAAAAAAAACAAATACTGAATCTACCAATTATAACTGAATTCGGAAAAGTCTACACCTCTGACATCGTGATCAATGTAGCTGTGTTAATTTCACAAAAATTTATGTGTTTAGATTAAATGTCACTTTAATATTATTTTATAGTATTGTTATCTAATTATGCGATCCGTATGCTTTTATATAAAATTTAGTTATTCCGAGCAACACACGGACACGATACTAGTACCAAATAAGGTATATATTTATCTGAAGTTTTGACCTGTAAGACTGTACTTAGCTACTACTTGACCATGTCGACACTAAATGATTTAATGTCATTTTTGAATAGGCTGTTGTACAACTCAGTCTATTGTTGAACATTGTCCAATTCGGCAGAACACAAGTGCATGGCACGAGAGTGGGTTTGAAGAAAAGCTAGGAAAGCACGTTAGATTAAGTTGCAGCCTCTGCGAGTTGTTCCGCTATAGGTGCAGTTGCTGGCTTGCTGCAAGCGAATACCCCCCAAATTTTTCTTGCCAAAAACAAAAAATACACTTCAGAACGAAGTTAGTAATAGTCAGTTCACCTTCTAGCTAAGTGGATTCCTTGTGGCCTCATAATTTGAAGGTAATCTGACGGCATAATTTGAAGGTATAATCTGACGGCATAATTTGAAGGCATCTCTCTCTAGGACGGCATAACAGAATTTGAAGCAGGAACATGGACAGCATTTGCTCTATATATAATTTTTTTTTAGTAACTCTACGACTTTAATAATAAGAAAAAAAAAAAAAAAAAAAACTTAAAATGTCGGCTCTGGCTGCCCGGCAAGGCCTCCTCGCCCTCACCTCTCGAGCTGGTTGAACGTAGCGGCTCGCCGTTGCCAACCGACCAAAATCACCAAACCCTCGCCGCCGCCACCGCCGCCGGCAGGGTCCGATCAGACCGAGCGAAGCGGGATGTCGCCGCCGGCGCTGCCGCCCGACCTCATCTACGAAATCCGCTAGGCGTCTTATGCAATCGCCTTTCGGTATCCTCCTTCGTTCCTACCTCCTCCGTCCCAGTCCCCACGCCATGCGCGGCAATTGGCGTGCGGTCGACCTCCCGCGACGGCCGCGTCGTCCTCGGCACTTTGCGTGACCACAACGACCCGATGTGGTCGGCGAGTAGACTCTCCTTGTCTGGGACCCCATCACGGACGAGCAGTGGCCGCTGCCCAAGCTGCCGGATCACCTCCTTTTCCGGCTACCGTGCTCCTGGATCGCCACGGTGCTCTGTGCTGCGGCAGATGGCATCTGCCACCACATCGACTGCCACAGCGGAGGTTCCTTCCTCGTCGTCTTGATGTGCACTGCCCCCAGGAAGGTATTCACCTGTGTGTACTCATCAGAGACCGGTACGTGGAGGGAACCGACATCTGCTAATCTCCGCCATGCGTGGGTGCGTTCGTCCCCTAGCGTCCTTGTGTGTAATACACTCTACTTCATCTCTGATCGCCATCGGAGTGGTAAGAAAATTCTGGAACATAAAAAAAACAGGACTGGGGGCGATGCCCCCAACCCGTATTTCATTAAGAAGAAGATCTTCTCACCAGATTCCGGTGAGCCCCGAATCCCAGCCCTGCCCGACATGGGAGCCCACATACCCGTGAGAAGGGTCAGGCTTCACAATCTTTGGCACACGACATACCCGTGAGAAGTGTGAGGCTTCACACCGTGCTTTGGCACACGGGACCGACGAGCGGATTTTTTGTGGCAAATCATGCGCCCCGAGAGGACTCGAACCCATGACCGTGGCCTCCCAACCGGGAGTGCTCACCAGCTGAGCTATGCTCATTTCCCCCCAAACTCTACTTATGGTCGAGGGGGCCTGGTTCTGAAAAATATGCAGGATGGGCACAAAGCCGAGTCATTGATCTAGAGACGCTACTCAGCCCGTTAGGTACCCTGATCCAGAGGGACTCGCTCTATGTGCTTTGTTTCATGGATGGTGTTGCTGCCATTGTCACTGGAAAAAGATGGTTTGCGATTTGCTCTTGATCTGAAGTCTGGGCAGATTACAAAGCTAAGTGACCGTGTAATAATGAACATTGTTCCCCTACATGAGCTTCTACACACCAGGTGCACCTTACTTAGTTTTGTATTAGCCGGTATTTATGATAAGTATCCTAGCTAGTGACATGAAAATATTATTGAAGATTAAAGGCTTTATAGAAGAGGAATATATATAAACTGTGTTAATACTATAATGTTTTCTCATGAATAATCCTTTAAATTTGCTACATATATATGCAGAACTCATCGGTTAACTATTCAGCTAGTGTAAACATGTCCAGGATAGGTGATCTGATCTTTATAAAATGACTTTAAATTTAGGCTGAGCCACGGAGTATGAGGGGACACAAAATCATTTTTAATAATGAGATTCTACACTCCATAACAACCCTGACACTATTTTCAATCCTGTAGATTTATTAGCATGGACCTGTCAGTGGTAACTTAGAAATATAGAATTATGAATAACCGAGATAAATATATATGTGCTAAACAAAGAAGTTTTTTCATGGGTAGTTTTGACTTCTCTTACTGACTTTGTGGAGTCTCTATTTGTCTTGTGGAGCTGCTGAAGTGTGCTAATTAATCATAAGTTAGTGCTGTTTAGACTTGAGGTAAATCTATTGGTCATTTTTTTCCCTGACTTTTTCGTTTTCGGGGTAACCTGCTGATCCCTATTGTTGTCTGGTTGTTGTTAGTTGTTACAAAGACTCATGGAGAATAAAATGTATTCCATCTAGCTGATGTGTTTTTCCTAAAAAAAAATGTTTGTTTATGCAGCGCTTGTTGCAGCCGCTACAGGTGAGGGACCAAGAGCAGGTGCTCCAAGTGCATGAAACACTCAGCTGAGCAATCCCTTCTAAATCAAGAAGTGTCTTAGCTAGCAGCTAGCTTCTAGTACTCTATATGGTAGAGAAGGGAAGGAAATGGGAGAGGATTGGTTCTTTACCTTCACTTGCCAAATGCCACCACAGTTTCTGTTGCTATCCACTCTTTTAAGGCTTGAAGCTGCTCCTGAGGAGCTTGATGCTTGGCATGCCATCTTTGTTAATTTGTTTCCTCTACTACTATGTCAAACAGATAGTGTTTAGTGCCTACAATATTTTGAGGACTCCTGGACGTTGTTATTTGGATTGATAAATATTTAATTATAATTTTTGTAGGTGGAGGCGTTTCTTTTTGTGATGCTGCTTGCTATACTATCCAGTATGTGGGTACTCGCAATGTTGCCTGTTGAATATTTGCTTAGTTGATGCCTTATACTGATCACTGAGTTTGGAACAGTTCATAATTGCTTTTGGCTTTTGGGAAGCTGTCGTTTTGGAAGACCTTGCTAGGCCGCTGGTGTTTTCAGCTAAAGCAGACATGTCGCTTTGGGAGAACCATGTAGTCTGACGCCATTTTTCAGCCAGCAAGGGTGGCAGTTGCATGATGGGCCTGCACATTGCACAACTTACGCTTTTAGTGGCGGGTTGTGTCCTGCAGCGGTTTAAGACTTGGCATCCAATATTTAGGGATACCTAATTACCCTGAAGATTGTGTAGAGCCACTGATGTTACCGTGCTGGTATGAACTATGAAGCGCATTCTGAAATGTGCAACTGAAGCAGTCCCCCAAGCGTTAGAGATATGGAGCTTGTCACTGAAGCAAGGCTGTGGTGGATCATTCCTTTTTCTAGCACATTTTCACTGCATTTCCTCGTATAAGCTTAAGGTTTCTGTGTTGTAGGACGTTGTGTTTAAGGCTCCATACCAATGTCGAATATGTTTTCGATGTCCCATTCGTGTAAAATAAACATTGCCAGCTCAGGTTATCATCCATCATGTTGAGCATGACCATCCGGTTCATTATATTTTAGCTTTTTTTATTTACCATGTAGAGCATTTCACAAGTTTTCCAAGAAATCGTTAACATGAACTTTGATGTTTGGACATATGGTCTCAAAATACTGATAAGACGATAACAATACACTGAAAACAATTCTACCATATGATAGAGATTGCTCAAGAGGAGTCGATCACTGCTCTGCTCACTAGCCAAGCTGCTGGTGAAGATTCTTCGCATCAAACAAGAACCTGGCAAACGAGGTCTGCGATGAGCCGTCGTCCTGCATCGCTGCTATTGCTTCGTTCTTGAGTGCAACCGCTCGACCCCTGATGCGCTTGCCCTCCACAGATTCCATCACCAGCCTCACCTTGGCCTCCACCTCCTCGGATTTGACGAAGCCCGTGCTGTACCCCTCCATCTCCACCCCGATGCCCATGTCCTCGGTCACGAACACCTTGTTCATCAGCTGCTCCGCGTAGAACGGCCAGCACAGCACCGGCACCCCTCCCGTGATGGCTTCCAGCGTCGAGTTCCACCCGCAGTGCGTCACGAACGCGCCCGTCGACGGGTGGCGCAGCACGTCAACCTGCGGCGCCCATGACCGCACCACGAGGCCACGGTCCCTGGTCCGCTCCAAGAACCCCTCTGGAAAGAGCGTGTCGAGACTCTCCGAACCGTCGTCGCCGGTGCCGGTGCCGGCCGGGGCCGGCGGCGTCCGCACGGCCCATAGGAACCGCTGCCCAGACGCCTCGAGGCCAACGGCGATGTCCTTTAGCTGCTCAGCCGAGTGCGCGCATCTGCTTCCGAAGCAGAGGAACACGACGCTCTTCTCCGGCTGCGCGTCGAGCCATGCGAGGCACTCGTGCCGCCCTCCGCCGCCGCCGTCGCTGCTGCTGCGCCCGTGCCGGTGTCGTCACTGATGACCAGCGGCCCCACGCAGTAGACTGGCGGCAGCACGCGGCCGGGGACGCACCGGGGATCCCTCAGCGCCTGCACGGCCGAGCTCTCCAGCGACTCGAACGTGTTGACGAGCACGCCGGCGCTGGCGTCGTCCGTGACGCGCGTCCAGACGTCCACCATGGTCCTGCACAGCTCGTCGTCGTCCGGGTGCTCCAGCAGCTCCCTGACGAGATGCGACGCCGGGAACGGCGGGACGCCGAGGAACCGGAGCGGCGTGTCTCCGAGCTCCTTGAGTCCCGCTCCCGCTGGCCTGCCGGAGAGCAGCGCCGGCAGCTGAGCCACGACGGCCAGGGTGGCGGCGTTCGAGGCGAAGAGCGTGTACACCGGGACGCCCAGCCTGGCGCCGACGTCGACCGCGTCGGTGGAGAACATGCCGACCACCAGGGGAGTGCACGCGCCGGCGCGGGATGACGACGGAGCGGAGGAACCGCTCCAGCTCGGAGTTGTAGCGCCGCAGCAACTGCAGCGTGAGGAGGAAGTGGTGCTTGCCGGGGACGGCGGCGGCGAGGTCGGCGTACGGGACCGGGGCAGGACGTGGAAGGTGATGGCAGGGTTGGAGGCGGCGAGGCGGCCGATGTCCACGATGCGGAAGTCCGGCGAGCTGGCGGCTGGCTCGGCGATCACCATGGTCACGTCGTAGCCGTGCCTGAGGAAGACCTTGGCGAGCTGCACCATGGGGACGATGTGGCCGACGCCGGGGCTCGGGTACAGGATCACGGTCTGCTGCTGCTGCTGCTTCATTGCCATGGCGACAAAGAGATGCCCGAGATGCAACTGATCAACGTGTTCCAATTATTGCCGTGGCGAAACGAAACAAAGGGCCGGGCGGGGATGAGTGCGAGCTAAAGCCATGGAGGGAGTCAGGGGGCGACGTTTGCGGCTGTCAGGTAGCGCCATGGCGGCATCTGCAGCTGCAGGAGGATGCAGAGTCTCGTGCACCGACCGACGCTCGGAAGAAGCCAAAGACGTACTACGCCCGTAGCACACGACACACGACACGACACCCAAGCTTTAGATTTATTATTACTCCTACTATTATGGTTAATAATCGTCATCACGATTCGCCATTGGCTCCACGGTGAAGCTAGCTGTAATTTTCATCGAAATCTTCCTGTTTAGTTCACCAAAAGTGAATCCAAAAAGTGATATAGTACTGTCACATTAAATTTTTTAATGCATGCATAAAGCAATAAAATGTTGGTAAATAAAAACTAATTGCATAATTTTTAAAAAACTAAACAGGACATGTAGACGAAATTGCAGAAAAAATACTCTCATGGCAAAATTTTCTATGAGGCAGCGTCGCACAGGCGCTGGCGTGCAACACCTGTAGACAACCGCCGCGTGTGCACGTAGCCCGCCGTCCCGTTTTTCCGCGCGCTACAAAACATGTAGATTTTCCGCCGTGCAGTACTGCTAGATATCTTCAGTTCTACTCCATTCAAAATTGTAGATGCCAACGGAGCATAGTCTACGAGCGACATGTCTACGAGCGACTCCAACAGTGGTATCCTAATCCCATCACACATGCTCCCATTTTTCTATATTTATTATTTTATTTTAAAATTTAACTGCGGTATCCTTTCAGTGGTAAGTGACATGTCTACGAGCGACTCAACAGTCGCTCATTTGTTGTTTGACAATTGCCTTTGTTTGTCAACTCTTAAATTCAAATGACAAATCAAAAAAGAGCTCATCTCCAATAGCTTGACATAATTCACTTACCAAACTTAGATCTAACTTACATCGGGAACCCGAGAGAGAAATAAAATTATGTTTATGTTCTTACACCTCTTGAAAACTTACGTTAGGAACTCCGAGGTAGAAACAAAATTATGTTTATGCCCTTCCACCTCTTCTAACACGCACGGATGCGCCGCTAATGCCAAATGTCGTAGAGCGCGCATTTTTGCGGCCAACAATTGATTTATTAACGCTCACTAATTTGCCAAACTGTTGGAGGGAGTTTTTTTACCTTTTTGGCAAAATTTGAGAATGTCAACTCCAAATACCAAATCGTTGGAGTTGCTCTAACTAGCTCTTGGAAAAACAAAGTAATATAGATTATATACAAAGCAAAAGTTGGGGCATATAGAAAAAACTTGAAGGCTTAAATGGAGATTATTAGTTTCTAATGCAAATAAATGCTAACCTAAATCTGACATATCAAAATCATGTCTGGAATTAAAACAACCTTTTAGCCTTTCTTTTTCTTTTTCTTTCTCGGGTTTTTTTTTTTTTTTTTTTTTTGGAGGGGGTCTTTCTCGGTGGATGGAATGATCACGGCAACACACTGTGGTAAATCCATGCCGCATTTCTGTTCACTGGCGGGCCGTCCCAAGGGCCTTATCTTCTCGGCACTGTTCTGTTGGGCTCACAAAACGGATCGGAGGATCGAGAGTAATTCCACAGGCCGGCCCGGCACGCACCGCACCCTGCTCCGTTTTCGGTCTGGACACGTGAAAAAAACCAGTGGAGCAGCGATGCTGACAACCAGACGTGGAAACGGGACGGCGAGCACTGTCTCGGTGGAACCAACACTTGCCGACATCAACTAGAAAATCTCGCTTTGCCGAATTAAAGCACCTTTTCCCTGCGATTTGGGTGGTGCAGAGCTAGCACGTCCCCTAGGCCCGCGCGACCCGTTCCAAAAGGCACAACGGATTCTGCAGCAGAGCCACACAGAAAATTCGGTCGTCGAAAGCTCCCGGAAGTGGAGTATACTCCTATTTCATCTGGACAGCTGGATTCACCTGAGCCCCAACTACTACCAGCCTCCAGTCCTCCAGTCTATATAAACGAACTCGAGCATAGTATCGTAGTAGGTAGTCAGTTGGTAAACACAGCAAGACGAACGAGATTCGTGGAGTGCATACACCAACTCCGATTTCGCCAATGGCAACCAACAAAGCAGCGTCCATTCTCCTCGTCGCCGTTGCAGTGGCCACCGCGGCGTGCACGGCGAGCGTCTCCGCGCAGACCAGGCTCGGCAAGCTCGTCGTCACCGGCGTCGTGCCGTGCAACACCGGCACGCTGATCGACGCCGCCACGTCTCCGGCATTCCCAGGTGCGTGCATTCGTCGTCCAAATCAATGCAGCCTCTGGGTGACCTCTGCACGTACAACTCGTGTACATACATACATACATACATAACGATATACTAATCAACGTTTACAACATCGCACGTCACGTACCGACGTGTTGGTTCCTGCTCTGCTGCGATGCCTGCCTGCAGACGCCAACGTGGAGCTGCGGTGCGGCGGCAACGTGGTGGCGGGCGGGACGACGAGCCGGAACGGGTCGTTCGCGATCGAGGCGGACCTGACCAACGCACTGGCGGCGCTCGTGGGCTCCTGCCAGCTGGTGGTCGATACGCCGCTGGCCAAGTGCAACGCCAGCCTGCCGGCGGCGGGGGCGCTGGCCTCCTACCTGCAGGGGCTCGCTCGCCGGGATGCTCAGCGGCGTCTTCCGCCTCGCACCGGCCGGTTTCTCCTTCCGCATGAACTGACCACCGCATCATCGTCAGTCAGTCGTATCTAAAAAAAGACCAAAACTAACGAGAACGAAAATAAAATGAGCATGGTGCATGGATAATAAGTGATGGAAATGGAACAGTGACAACAGTCTGGTCATCATCAAGCGCCCGTAGTTTTATTTCTGATTTCTGATGCTTTGGTTCCAAACTTCAAGAACTAGCGTGTTATGTATAAACCGTTCAGTTTATTCTGTTGGGCTCATTAGCAAAACTGCTCCTCTGCCATAACCGCTTTTAGTTGCACATACTACTATACTACAAGAAGAGCCCACGCCACCGCAGGCCGCTCTGCATAATCGGCCACGCTCCACCAGACACCGCAGCCTGCAGAGTGGTAGCGGTTGACATGGGACGCCGAAATGGTGCACTCAGCTGTCGAGATTGGGGCATTGGGCACGTCCTCGAGCTGAGGCATTCGTCGTCGCCAAAGGCGGTCGTGTGCACTCAAGCCTCAGCACGCGGGAAACTAAGGCGGAGCTCACCGTCGACGAGGCTATGACGATATCGAAGGCGTCCAGTAGCTGTTAAGAGCAGCCAGTTGTTCAGTCTCAGGCTCTCAGCTCGCTCTACCAGCACTCCAGGCCCTATTTGCTATGGTGGCCCTGTTTGGTATGGCTCTTCAGCATCTACTAGTTTAGACTTCAGACCCTGTTTAGTACAGCTCTGTGGCAAGACTCCTGCTAGTCTAAGCTAGCTTCATCTAATGCCTACCAAAAATGATAAGGAGAATAAAAAAAGATGTTACGTAGGGTCAAAAATGTGGACAAGTGTTATATACAGAAGAAATGCCTCATGTAGCTGGACATCTTAAATCAGTCAAAAATGTGGACAAGTGTTATCTACATAAGATAACCAGTTACAGAGAACCCGTAGTTAACTCTATTAACATTTTATCCTACTTCTACTGAGACAATAAAGTGTAGACACTTCTACCGCGACACTTAACATTTTATCCTACTTCTACTGAGACAACAAAGTGTAGACACTTCTACTGCGACACTGAGGTCTGGAGTGACAGGACATTTTCGGAACTAGCTTCCTCAGCTTCAGAGGATCTCTCAGTGACAGCCTTTGACATCTTGAACATCTTCTGAATTGTCTTAGTGAAGCATGTCCGGTGTTCATCTGCAGAGGCATTGATAAACTCGTGTATGTGATCTCTCAAATCTGAGACGAAAGATGTACCAGGTACATTCTTTCGGCATGAATTCACAGAACGTTTTGAATCAACTTGGCGTGGTCCTTCAGGTTGGGTATGACCAGACATTGTCACGAAAAAACTGCAAATGATGCAAACAGATGTAAGCCATAGCATGAGAAAAATCACTTCATCATCCAAAAGAAACACATACAAAATGCCAAACATGCAGTACTCCCAAAGGGAACTGAACTCACTTCACACAGCCTAAGTAACTTGTTGAAAAGAACTATTTCTCAATGGGGTTTGGCACAGTGCAATACAATCATACAGGTAAGAACTAAGCTTTTAGGAGTCACATTGGTACTGTATCCTAAGTACCTATCCTAAGTGGTACTGTATCCTAAGTTCCTAACACTTGGATTCTCAAATTCAGAATAAACAAAAATGCATATTCCAATCAACCATCACGAGTAAAAGTATGAAAGCTACGTCACCCAAAACAACTCACAGAAAAATACCAAACATGCAGTACTCCCAAAGGGAACTGAACTTGCTTTAAACAACCCAAGTGACTTGTTTTAAAGAATATGTTTATCAATGGGGCTAAACAGAGTGCAATACAATCATACAAATAAGGACCAGCTTTCAGGAGTCACATTGGTACTATATCCTAATGACTAGAGTATTTCTCAAATTTTGAATAAGAAAAAATTATTCCAATAAACCATCAAGAGTTATGAAAGCATAGTTATAGAGAAACCCCATTAATTGAACCAATTGACGCTAAGATAAGTCTGTTTTGGACATCTTTCTGAGCAAGATACTAACCACACCATATATCTGTAACCAAAGACGACAAGAAGACAGCTAGGCTGTGGATTACCTAGACAAATATTCAGTATTGATCCAAAATAGGACATCATACCATTGTCTGTCAGGAGATATTATGTCCACTCAACACTGGCAGGCCATAGAATGTATAGGCACAATTGAACACTGGTGCTAAGAAGAAACATAGTGCATCCAGATGCTCATTTTCATTGTAGATACAAAAACAGAAAACAGTGCATCAAAAGATGCTCTCGTTTTCATTGTCAAGGCACAAAAACTGTGAAAGGGACTGGTGTATGCAAGAATCGTGAAACATATAGGTCCTCCTTATTTTTCAAAGAATAAGGACATAGCATGATACCAACACTACTTGATTAAAGTTAGGACTGATGATATCTTAGACGGACAACAAAAATAATTACTAGTGATGAGCTGAAAAGGAAGCAGTTTAATGGTACCCCTTAACTGTTTAGAGACTCTTCTGTAAAAAAAATTATAGAGTGATGGCTAGAGGTATAGTCACAGTATGCAATAAGGCAGCACTTTGTGCAACTACAGCCTAAAGGGCACAATTAGCAACTTGACCCATCAGCCCATTATATAAGACATAACCGCGAAAACCTTATCTAGGTGAACCTACTACCAGTTGTACAGCTGACTTCTGCATCAAATCCAGAAGAACACTACAGGCATTAAATTTCAGCACTATTTTTTCCCCTTTTTGCGAGGAAAACACTTGCCTATTGATCTACAAGAAACTAAAAACTTGGTTCATGCCGAGTTGTGAGTTGGTGTGTCAGAGAAGGAACCACACTAGGCAGAGTAGCCCCTTCGCTTGGCACAACACGAGTTAATATAGGTGGGCTTACTGACCATCCACACAGGGTTTGCTGCCATGGTCTGGCTGCTGTGTGTGGTTGGCTAATTAGCCACCAAGACCAAGTACAGATTTAACCCGAGCCAAGATGCGGACCGCGGAGGCCATGTACACCCGATAATTTTTGCAAGGATAACATCAAAGCTAGCAGGCACAATACATGTATGCTTGTAATTAGATCAGATTCGAAAACAAATAGCTGGAGTTAGGGTTTGAGTTCTCGGTTTCCGCACAGCATAAAGGGAAGAGAACGGGTGGGCGTACTCATCGCCGGCAAAGTGGTCCGAAGAATACCTGACAAAGTGCCCAACGAAGACGGGGTTAGGGCGGCGGCGGCGGCGGCCGTCGTGCACGCGGGGCGGAGGAAGGTTGTTTTTCCTTTTCTTCGTTTTTTTGTTTCTTTTTGAGGGAGAAGTGGGTAAGAGAAGCAAATCCACGGAGCACGGGGATGTACGTATGAAATTTCCATGGGCCTCGAGCAGGCCTGGATGTTGATTCGGTCTGATCCAGCATGTCCTAGGCCCAGGCCCAAGTCATTCCTATATACTATAACTGAACTTCCAGTGATGTGTTTTTTTTCTTAATTTCTGATTTTTTCCCTGACCAGATTTTTTATGTAGTTAAACTTATATGGATTTTTCTTACTAGAAAAGATTATTATTCTATAGAATATAATTAATTTTAAACTAACGGACACATTTAATGTTCCTCAACGAATTAAATAATTTTTACGGTCATAAATACTAGCTAGTAGGTTTCTGGCAAGCTTCGGACCGTTAGGGTAAAGACTTAAAGAGAAGCAGAAGAAGGTCATGCCATTATTAGGCCAAGCAGCCAGTTCAGGTTGGCAAATGAGTTGGTAGGAACAAGATCATCAAATCAAGAGGATTCAGGGTGATAGGGTGCGAATACTTTGGATCGGAACGGGTTGAGTACCCAGCAAAACCAAAAACGATATTCCCTCCGTCCCTAAATGTCATTAAACCGCCGCTTTTAGATAAACAACATTGACTAAATATATTAAAAATATTAACATCATGATACATAATTAGTATCACTAGAAACATCTTTGAATCTAGTATTTTAATAAATTTATTTGGAGATACTCCCTCCGTATAGAAATTTATACGGAAATGAAGACGTTTAGGAACATAATTAGTGCCCAACGTGTCTTCTTTTTCCTGTTGTAGCCTGTCACATCAGCGTACAGTACGTGCTGCGGGAAGGTGACAAAGGTTGAGCATGCCAGAGATACGACAGAGGAAATTATAGGCACAAGTGGGAGCTTTCCATTCTATCTCTCCCACTCTAGCCGGTCTCAGTTCTCTCAACAAAATCAGGTTATATTACTCATCACTGATATTTTTGGACATAGCCAATACAAGCAATTCGATAAATTTAGAAAAGGACGGGCCGGATGCGAGGCACCATGCACCTTCAAGTGAAAATAAAACGTAAGTCACTACTACAGAATGGAACTTCCGTGGCGGGCATTTTTCGATTTTCCGTGGCGGGCATTGCGCCCGCCACGGAGCTAGGGGTCACGGTTAATCGAGCGATTAACCGCGGGCGGCAAATGTCCGCCCACGCAAAATCGATTAACCGTGGCGGACATCTTACAATGCCCGCCATGGTAAATAAATTAAAAAAAAAAAAAAAGAAAAACCAATGCGAAACCCTAACGGGCGGTCACGGGCCGCGGGCCCGTTAGGGTTTTGTCCCGCCGCCTGGCCTCCGCGCGCGTTATTTGCTCGCCCGGCCAGCGCTCCGGCTCGCCGCGCTGCTCCGCCCGGCAGCTTGGCCGGATCCGCGACCGTCGTCGAGCGCCGCGGAGCGCGCCGTCGTCGAGCGCCCGCCGGATCAGCGCGATCGTCCGGCGCCCAGCGCTGCGAACCGCCCGGATCCGCGCGGTTGCCGCCGCGCCCGCCCAGATCCGCGCGTTGCCGGCGCCCGCGGCGCCCACCGCCCGGATCGGGGCCGCCAGTGCCGCGCGCTCGCGTCGCCGGATCCCCGCCGCCGGTCGTGGAGATGCTGCGCGTCGGGCCGCACTCCCGCCGCCCGGGTCGGGGAAGTGCCGCGACGGGGCCGGTCGTGTCGAGATCCGGCCGCCTGGAACTTGAGGTGCCGCGCCCGGATCCCGCCGCCCGCGCGAAGTCGCCTCATCCCGCGCCGTCGAGAGATGTGAGGGAGGGGAGAGAGTGGCGGTGGAAGTGGAAGTGGATGCTAAGAACACTAAGTGCTCGTATATATATGGGGGGATGGGTTGGCCCTCATTTTCCGTGGCGGGCTTCTTACAAAAAGCATCACGGTTAATCGATTAACCGTGGCGGTTATTTTACAATGTCCGCCCACGGTAATAGGGATTAACCGTGGCGGTTATTTTACAATGCCCGCCACGGTTAATCGATAACCGCGGGCAACCGTGGCGGGCATTCCCACGCGGGGCTGCCGGGCCAACTATTTTCCGTGGCGGTTTTCTAAATGCCCGCCACGGAAAATAAAAAACTAAACACCATGCAAGTTCAATTACGTAGTAGTGCGTGACACCATGTATAGATCGTTGTTTTCTTTTTTTCGCAACCATGCCTAGTTAAGCACGTTTAGTATCACTAGGTAAATGCCCGTGCGTTGCAACGGGAAACATTATACCATAATAACAATGTATTAACATTTGTTGTACTGTTAACTAAAAAGGTATTGCAATAATAATGTTTGGAACATCAACGTTACATAGTATCAAAATAATATCAGAATAATTCATATTTGAATGTGTTACACCGGAAGAAACTATGCGTTACAACCAAATTAAGTAACCTATATGACATCCTATTTCAAAGTCTTGAGAGTGCTCCCCGCAATTGGTTCGCACAAAAAACAGAGTCCTCCCGCAATTGTTGCAATTGTTCAAAGAATGGTCTTGATGATACGATTGCATTGTGTTGCCTTTGAGGCATGGAGAGTCACAACCATGCTCGGCAAATTGAAATAAATCGTACAACATTCAATTGAATAAATTGTGCCTCGTCTACGTTTAGGTACATTGCATAGCCTCTTCAGCTAATAATCGATAATGATATGCTTACATGATATTGCCTAATGTAGTCCGATGAAGCGATCTCCGTCTGTAGGCATGTTTTTCGTATCATGCCCACCTCGACGAAGTTGTCCATCGAAGCAAGGCTATCATCCCCGTCGGGTCTTGCTCGGCGGCGATAAAGAAAACAAAATAACTGCTGGTACTATGAAAAAAAGAAACTACGTAAACGAGGAAGCCCTTATAAATTCATCACGGTTTTCAAGACTCTTCGGCCATCCAAAAAAACGTAAGGAAACATTTTACAACGGAAAAATCAACAAACCGTCTCCATAAGAGCACCCAATAAATGTGCATGGATCCCCCTGCATTCCAAATATCTATATCTCTCGTATATTTATTATGAAAATATATTTCACAACTAATCTAAATGTACTTATTTTGTCTAAAAAATGTCTGTTCTTTTCCAAATAATTTTAGTCAAAGTTTGCCACGGTTGACTCCTCGGTATGTGACAATTGCATGTTTCGTGGACAAAGGGAGTACATCTTTCATACAACATAATCTTTATTCCTACAATAGAATTTTTCTCATCCTTTCCTTTAGATTCGATCATATTTATTTTAAGTTTTTTTCTTCTAAAATACGGTTGGAGTTCTTATCATGCACCGTATCTTTTTTTCATTGCATGTAGTCATGCAAATCTAGTGAGATAAAAATAGTAGTTTACTTTTCTTAGCATGCAACTGCGGGGTTGTCCTAGCCAAGCATGTGGGGGAGCGCCGGGCAGAGCGAAGCAGGGCGACGCACGTCGCTCTGCCGGTAGAGTCTGTGTTTCATTCTTTTTTAGTAGTAGGATAGATCGTCGTAAGATGCGCTAACGTGGCCATGCATGTAGCATGTACTCTGATTTTCATCGATGGTTTCAACGAAGGCAGGATAACATCAAGCCTAAAACGAGAAAAAAAAAAAATATTATAGATCTATATTTAAGCATAGAGAGTGTCCTGTGGGGGCTTGGAAAACTAAGAAACTTTATCTGTTTTTAGAAGGGACCGTGGCTGGACATAAGAAACCTTCTCTTCAGCATTGGAGCTCTGCTTCACACCTGGATGATCTTGTGCCCAGAGGTAAAGAGGGAAGATTATGCAGCAAGAGTGGTGAAACTCAAGACGTTGGCAACAAAACCTGCAAGGATCTGTGGCTGAACTATGTGGAGGACAAATGAGACAGGTATATGTTCTCTCATGCCATGGAATGGAGTGGATCAAGCCTGCCAATGGAGGTGGTCAGGAAGCTGTCAGACGGTGATGCAGGGATGCTACCAAGGAGATGATGAATGAACATGATGCCAAAGGGTAGTGAGATGATTCTGAGGAGCTGCCTTTCATGATGGCTTGTATCAGTGATGTTTCTTGTGATGTGGGGTGTGTGAAGTTTCATGTGAATGCTTGCATAAACGGGTGTATCCCACCTCAGTACTCTAAAAACGTTTTGGTCCTTGCTATCAATACAATGACTGGGGCAAACGCCCTTTAATTCCAAAAAAATTAAGCATAGAGTGGGTGAGGCAAGAATTTTGAGTTTTTTCGATCTGCATGAGAAGATCTCTTTTCTTAAACATAATGTCCAGGGCAGTTTTAGTCCCCACAGGTCGAGTTGTTTTAATAAACAAATGATACGATTATGGTGACATAGACAAGAACGACATGGACCTCCGTTGCTCTCATCTTCTTGGCGTTGTACGGCTTGTGAAGTCGTGAGCCGGATCGGAGAAACTCCACGAGCTCGCGTGGAGCGGCATGTCGGCGCATCGCGCGCCACACCATCGATCGGTTCGGACCACACGCCGGCCTCTATAGGTTTTTAGGGCAGTACCACTCTACGAGTATCGTCCCTATCCATATATGCATGACCACGCACCCATGCATTATCAGATCATAATCATCAGCGTGTTAATTTATAACCACTCATTATTAGTACTCACTGAAGAAACAAAAGAGATTTGTAGTGATTTTTCTGCAGGTCCCCTCCAGCCAAGTTGGCCGCTTACACATATGCACGCCCGACGCTGACAGGGACAGCAGCGTGAGGCGTTCAAACACTGCAAGCACGCGCGCGCACTCAACTGAAGCTGACATGCATGTGCTCTGCTGTGAGATCGAGCGTGCGTGCTAGAAACTTGGCGCCGCCTATAAATAGCGGATCGATGCAGCAGCATGAGCTACAACTCACAATCTCAACCTCGCTCGATCCGTACAACAGACCGAGAAAGATCGAGGAGCTGATAAAAAACACTAGCGATCGAGCAGCAACCAACCAAGCAATATATAATGGCGCCCAAGAACCTTGTCCTCGCCGCTCTGCTCATTGCCGTCGTCGTCTCCGCCGGCCAGCTGCCCCGCGGTGCGGCCAGGTTGGGGGCGGCGAGCCCCAACACCAACACTAGCTTCGTCGTCTCCGGCATCGTGCCATGCGCCACCGGGAACTCCATCAACATAGGCAGCGTCGCGACGTTCCCCAGTAAGGACATGCAATATATAGACACTGGTTCGTCTGAATATGTAATAACAATTTTCCAGGATGACGTCGATCTTATATGTGTTTCCCTCTGTCATCTCCGGTCGGGCCGCCAGACGCCGTGGTGCAGCTCGTGTGCGGTAGCAACACAGTGGGCAGCACGACGACGGACAGCACCGGGGCCTTCCTCTTCAGCCAAAGCAGTGTCAGCAAGGATCTGGTCGCCGCCATTACGGGCAACCTGTGCAAGGTGGTGGTGGCCACCCCGCTGGGCGCGTGCGACAAGTCCCTGGCCGGAGCCACCGGGACGCTGTCGGCGCCGCTGAAGCTCCTGGGCATCACCACGGACAGCGGCAGCGACCTCGGCGGCCTCGGTACCGTCATCGGCGGGATCGTCGGTCTCATTGGGCAGATCATCGGTGGCCTCATTGGCGGCATCCTCACCCTCGGCACCATGCCCTTCTCGTTCGTCTAAACTCTCATCATATTGACATTGGCTGTGGACCGACGAGCTGCCCATGCTAATTAATCTACCGACGGCGCCAACGAACTATATATATTATGAAGAACTAATAATTATATTAAGCATAAATCAATACGTGTAGCCGTGGATAATGATCATGCATTTGGGCTGCTTTATTATTAGTTATACTTTGTGTTATACCCATATCACATATGTGTGTTACGACGTATACTGTGTAGGCCTATTAATTTCGTAATATGCATGCATGCTTCAAAGAAGCATATACCTATGTACCGTGTGGTGTGTGTTACTGTGTATCACTCTTTGTTGTCTCGTCGCTTGCTTGTGTGAAAATAAAGATTATAATATGTACCGTGTGTGTATCGCTCTTTGTTAATTGTCACGTTAGCGAGCTCGAGTTAGCTAATTTGGCTTGCGACATGATTACAAAAGCAACAAAAAAACATTAGATACATATTTAATGCAAAATAAACAAAATACATATAAATTTTACAATAAAAAATATAAGTATATTATCATCTATGAACATGATTATCAGTTGATCGATTTCATTGATCCATACATATAAAAACTGTGTTGATTGACTTGGCTCGTTATAAAACGAGCCGACTCATCATAAAACAAGTCAAGCTCGAGTTGAGCCATTAACGATTGAGTTGAGTGAGGTAGGAGTGTGTTAATTTATGACCACACAATAGGTATCACACACATATATCTTCGCCTCAACAATCACGCATATACCGAGTGAGAAGCATGTGGATATATGTCGATAATTTTCAATTGGGCTGCTGCTTTATTATTATTAACGATTTCAGAGAAGCATATATCTATGTACCGTGACTATGTATCCTCGCCCGCCAAGTTGGCTGCTTACATGCACGCCGGCCCGACGACGCTGACAGGGCCGGACAGCAGCGTGAGGCGTTTTAACACTGCAAGCACGCGCGCACACAAAACTGAAGGTGAGCTTGAGCTGAGCTGTGAGAGCCATTCGGCCTGAGCAACATGACCTCGCACACGCCGCCTATAAATAGCGGATCGATGCAGCAGCATGAGCTACAACTCAGCCCAGCACAATCTCAACCTCTCGCTCGATATCCGTACAACAGACCGAGAGAGATCGAGAGGAGCTGATATAGTAATGGCGCCGAAGAGCCTTGTCGTCGCCGCTCTGCTCATTGCCATCGTCGTCTCCGCTGGCCAGCTGCCCGGCGGTGCGGCGAGGTCGTTGGGGGCGGCAAGCCCAAACACCAACACCAGCCTCGTCGTCTCCGGCATCGTGCCATGCGCCACCGGGAAGTCCATCAACATAGCCAGCGTCCCGTCGTTCCCCAGTATAAATAGACGATGTCGTCTGTAATAACAGTTGATCTTATATATGTTTCTCTCTGTCATCTCTGGTGGTCGGGGCCAGACGCCGTGACGCAGCTCATGTGCGGCAGCAACGTTGTGGGCAGCACGACGACGGACAGCACCGGGGCCTTCCTCCTCAGCCAAAGCAGTGTCAGCAGGGATCTGATGGCCGCCGTTTTGGGTGACCAGTGCAAAATGGTCGTGGTCACCCCTCTAGGCGCGTGCGACCAGTCCCTGGCGGAAGCCACCGGGACGCTGTCGGCGCCGCTGAAGCTCCTGGACACCATCACGGACAGCACAAGCGACCTCGCCGCCGGCGTCGTCGGCGCCGTCGGTGCCGTCGGTTCAGTCGGTGCTGTCGGTGCCGTGGTTGGCGGGATCATCGGTCCCGTTGATCAGATCATCGGCGGCCTCACTGGCGGCACCGTCAACCTTGGCACCATGTCCTTCTCATACGTCTAAACTTTCAGCATATGGTAGATTAACATTTGGCTGGACCGACGAGCTGCCCATGCTAATCTACCGACGGCGCCAACGAACTATATTTATAAATAATTACAGTAATTAATAAGCATAAATCAATACTTGTCGTAGCCGTGGAAAATGTTCATGCCTTCAAAATTACGTTTGTATCGCTCTTTGTTGTCTCGTCGCTTGTTTTTGAAAAGAAAAAGGTTACATGCGTGATCATTTATTGTCTTATTGATGCTGTTGTTTGTGCATCGAGCATTCTTGATCTTGATCACGGCATTCTGGGAAGACACGTATGTGGCCTGTTTCATATGCTATAGATGCGCGTGCCACGATTTTTTTTACACATTTTAGTCACAACAAAATAAAAAAATACACATTTCCTGTCTTACAGGTGCCTGAGTGAAGATAAACTAGCAACAAATTAAGAAGAAGGTGTTTGATCCCTTGAGGATGAGCATTGATGGTTCCATTTAGGTTAGATGATTGATGTTTATAAGAAAAAAATCAGATGCCTGTGATTTAGCAATTCCCTCGCGCCCCCATCTCTCCTGAAGCCGCCCCAGTCGTCTCCATCTGTCTCCCTCTCTTCTACAAGGCCAAGACGTGTGTCGCGGTGGTGGACCGGCGGCGGCCGTGACACGAGGTGTAGGCACGGTGGTGGACCGCACACGAGCACGGTGGTGGACCAGCGTGGGCAGGATGGTGGACTGGCTCAAGCGCGGTGGTAGATCCGGTGCCCCAGCCTCCTCCCCTCCCTCCTCCATGGTAGCGCACATCCGGCAGGGAGGACGCCTACGGCAGCGGATCCGGTGTCAGGAGCGGCAGGCCTCGGGCGGATTCGGCGTTCTCTCTGCCTCCATGGCAGGATACGACACGGAGAGACCGGATCTGGGCAGGGTCCTCCCCCAACCCTCCCTCCTCGCAGATCCTATGGAGCGGGGTGGCGAGACGAGCAATGGGGCGGAGCCTGCTCCATGGCGGTGGTGTTAGAGTTTTTTTTTCTCAGATTAATCATGGTAGGCAACAAAAAACCACCATGGTAGAAATGGTCCAATTGTCGTGACCTTATGTTCATGGTGGTTGGAAAACCGTCACGGTTAATAAAAAAATCACCACGGTTAGTTTTTTTAGTAGTAGTGTTATATGTATTCTTCTATACATAGTAAAACACAGTGTATCTAGAAAACTGGAAACATATTATATATTGTTTGGAACAGAGGGAGTATCTTACAACATGTCATGTTTGCCTCATCAATATGTAATTAACGAACGTAGAGGCCACGATATCAAATCAAATAAGAGCCGCAAAAGCAACACGTTGGTCCATCTCTCCCTAGCTCGTCGTCTGAGGGCCGGCACGATCGATAGAGGTCTTCTAGCAAACTGGCAAGTTGAAGCGCGCGCGCGAAGGATAGATTTGGTACTGCACAAAAGTGCACATAACGACACGTACACAACTCTCGCAGACTGTACCACTGTTGCAAATATGCATGTGTTGCACTTCTTCCTCCTTAATTAATTAAGCCTCATTTGGCACAACTCTACTATCGGAGCTGAATCTGTTTTTAGTAAATCGTTTAGCAAAATAGCTAAATATAGAGTTCTTTATAATATATATGCTCTCACGGAACGGTAGCTAGGATGAGGTGAACTTAGGAGAAACTACTCTTTTTGTAGGCTCCTTCTCATCTCAAAGCTTTGTAAGAACACGTTTTTAGAAGCTTCATTAGTTTTTTTACACTAGGGCTTTATTGGTAGAGCCATTTTTTTAAATTCGTTTGGCGAAAACAGTTCCAAACGACTTCTAAAACAGCTGAAGAAGCCGTGCCAAATAGAGCCTTACTGAAGGACCGAAACGGCGACCGAGGGGGGTGAATGGGAGCCTCGATTTTCCTTGTCAATTTCGGGTCATCGGCTCCACATCCGATCCCAAAAGCAAACTCACACAAGGTCCGAATAGCACGCTTGCTAACGGTAGCAAGGTGTCACAAGCAAAGAGAGCATTGAGATGTCCACGACCCAAATGATTGGGTGGATGTTCCCCAGGAAATGGCGGGACACCTCAAACTATCGCACACGACCCGACGAGATCAAAGATCGAACCGGAGGATCGAAAAAGAGTCACTCGACTTCTATAGAGAAGAAGTGAGTTCTCGAAACTAAAATACCAACGCCAACTTGTGGCGAGAGTACTTAGAAGAATTCCTCGGATCAATAGAATGTCATCTCAAAAATCGGATCTCAAATCGAAGATCAAATGTGCATAGAAACCATCGTGGGGCTGCTCACGCTAAAAACTGATACTTCACAAATAGCAACCGAGAATTGTACTCAATTCAAGCAATAGGAGTTGAGCTAATCGGACAATGATTAGTTTGATGAATAATTAAATAGTCTCCACACTATTGCTTGAAAGAGACAAGACAAAAGGATTTAGCTTCAATCACACACAACTCACGAAGCAGGCAATGAACAAACTGAGATGCTAATCGTGCTGAACCAAAACACAGAGAAGACAAGGTGCTGCACTTGTCTGCTGCTATTGCCGAACAAAAAAAAGACAGCAAGTTGCTAAGCACGAGCTGCTGTGCTGATTACAAAGAGCAACCTGGAAGCAATTTCAAGATGTGCTACTCCAGCTACTAGCTAAACAAAAGAGATAAAAATAAATGCAGTAATAATTGGCTCATGATTGCTAAACACTAGTTCACAGTTGCAAGGAAACAAAGCTGCGTAGAACTGAACTTGATTCAATTTCAATCGACAAAGTTGCTATCGGTCAGCTGCAACCTGCTGAAGCACTTGAGTGGGAAGGAACGAATGAGCTGCAACTTACCGACAGCTGCTGCAGACTACCTGAGGCACTCGGTGCTGGAGTGACCGGATCAGACGAACGAGCGCTGCAGCTGGACTGCTTCTCTTCGATTGGTGCTGCAACACGCACAAGCTGAAGATGCAGAGCACTGCTCAAGTTACCTGACGAGAAGCTGTTCCCTTGCACTAATTCCTGCTCGGAGATGGTTAGCCTTGGATTGATCTGCACGACACAAACAGAGAGAATACGAGTCTGCTGGTACTGATCCAAAGCACTGAAATCCACCAAGCGGATGAACTGTCGAACACACGAACTGCACACGAGTAGAGAGGGACAGGAGGCACTCGACGCTGGGAAAGAAAGCAGCTTGACTGCTGTGTGAGCGCCGAAGGTGCTGGGCACTCTTGCCCTATGGCTCAGCAATCCCACGCACGGTTTGCCCCCCCTGCCAAAAAACACGAACGCCCAAGCCAGCAAGAACGCAACAGCCGAACTGACGGACTGACGAACAGAGAACAGATAGAACCAGCAACCGGATTCCTTTCTCGAGCAGATGGGATCCTTGACCTAGAGACGAGTGCTGCTCAAGAGAGCACGCAGAGCACCTAAGCGCTAGGCGTTGGTAGCACTGCCACTGGAACTCCCTTCGAGTTGGTCCCCCATGAGAAATTCACGAGCACAGAGCAGACGCCTGAAGAACTGAGAAGAACGACAGCTCAGATCCAAAGATTCAAGGAATTCACAGGAAACAAAACCCCATGCTCTCAAACTAGGCACACTGATTCACATGGGTCACAGGAAGCTGCTCCTAGAAAATCAACGCACAAAATAGACTGAATGACCGGGAATCACAGAAATTAGAGCACGAATGAAAAAGGGGAAAACAAGAGCACAGGAGGACGAAAATCACAGAGCCAAAATGACGGGCGGAGGAGGCACAAGGCGGGATGGGGGCTGCCCTTCCCTCAAAAAAATCTCAGCACAAAATATCCACAAATTTGTTCTTGGACCTCTAAACAAGAACTCTAAAAATGGGAGGAAAATAAAAACGAAAATAAGAGAGGCAAGAGGGATGAAGGGGGTAAACCTCCACTAAATAGTCCAATATTCCCTCTGCCTAAACTACCCCTAAGATACATGAGTCGATCTTTTAACCCTAGGGCTATTTTGGTCGACTGCGGGTAATTATCAATCCGACGACCGCCGCGCCTCCTCATCTGCGGCCTTGCTCCGCGCAATCTCCCGGATGCCGCCAGCGCGATCCTTTCCGTCCACGGAGCGCCCGGGTTTTGAGGCGAAACCCGTAAAACCCGCCCGATGGTTTTGAGGCCCAAACCGCAAACCCGCACCGTGGTTTTGAGGCCCAAACCACGAAACCCGCATCGATGGTTTTGAGGACAAACCACCAAACCTCCTCGACACGTGTCATCGCCGTCTTGACCGCCCGAAGTCGCCAAGTCATCCGAGCTCCCGCTGCGCCGCCGCACGCTCGCCGTCTTGACCCGATCGTGACGGTCCCGCCCGTCCTCTTGCATTCGTCGATGTCCCGGATGTCAGCCACCATGGCTAGCCACCCGGCGATCCGGTCCCTCGATCCAAGCCTCCGTCCGTCCTTCACCTCCGCGGTCCGTCGGCCCTAAGACGTCCTCCTTGGCCCCTTCACCTCGCCCGTCGGCTACCATCTCCGAGCTCCACACACGTACAACACGAACCAAGAGATACGTCTTCGACACACTCCACGTGTGCCGATGAACATAAGCCGAAGCATAAAGAATAAAAAGAAAATAGAATTAAAATGTTGATTTGTTGACAATCACTCAATCACAAAACTAAACACATGTGACCTAAATCAACCATGTGTTCCACGGTTGCAAGTGGTTATCCACAACCGTCGACCTTACTAATCAACCATGTCAAGCCTATGCGTGTGAGCAATCGAAGCTTAAGACAATGGTGCGGGTCAAACACTACCAAGCTCAGGTTCAACTCAAGTGCAATGAGCAAAGAGTCCCAAGACTTGGATGTGGGACGGTATGGACCCATCTCGATCTTTTTTTCATACACTTAGCTTAGATTTCAGATTTTAGCAGATAAAAGCATGTGGTCATCTAAGCAAGTGTATAACTTCGATGAATGAGACATAGTCACCTAGCATACATGATAAGCACAAAAGGATCTCAACAACTTAAACATGCTAGGAACTATCTCAATGGTGAACATTTTGCAAGATTCATTGTTGTTAAGTAAGTTCACATGAAAAACGACTTTACTCATAACATATATCAATTAAGCGAAAGAGCACAAGCTGTAAGCACCAACATGTAATTGGTACACTAAAAAGCGAGCATAGTCTCAATGTGATCAATATAAACAAGAAGCTCAAAGTGCAATAGTGTACATGATGGATGCAATATGATACAATATGATGCGCAAAGCAAAACAAACCTAAAGCTACAACTGTACATCAACTAAAAAAACTACCCTCTCAAAAAGGATAGCAAACTCCGAACTCCCCCTCAACCAAAGACACCTAGCAAAAGAAAACTAGGAAACAAAAGGGTACAAAGGCTAGCATGGCATATAATACACAAGATAACACATGCTATAGAGGATATAAAAGCATGATACAAGTATAATACATGCAAGCAATATACAAGTGAGCAAATGAATAACTATCTCATACCACAAGTAGGGAAAACATGAATGTACAAGACATGAGTGTATATGGTAGCTCACAGACTGTGTAGGTGTCACAATAAGGCACATGCCTCTTAGAGGCCATCAAAGTGGTGTAGACAACCATCAAGTCTTGATCACACCACGACAAAGAATCAAGTTCCACCAAGCACGTGTTCTCCACCCCATGTCCTCATACCTACACATGAGAGGACAAAGAAACCCAAGTCTTGGATCCCAAAAGGTTAACAAGCATAAACTTGGGAACCCAAGACTTAGTTACCTGCATCACTGGAAAAACATGGGATGAGCAAATGACACAACACTGGGGTTAGTAAACTTGGAAGAATACCAGTGCTGACCATCTTGCCCAAGATAGGCGTGAGGCACAGCAAACATCCCATGACCCTTCTTCCCAAAGTGCTCACCACGCACAACAAAGTGTGGTGCACTCTGTCAAACTCAAAGCTCCCAAAGCGAGGATCAACATCCACTCGCGGAGCATGACCATCACGGGGTCTCACAAACTGTGGCCTAGCCCTCCGAGGCCTCCTACCTCTTGGCCTAGCAAAGCGCCTCTCGAACCGGCGCACACCCCTCTCATACATGCCAAGTGGTGGGTGATACAAGTCACGGTTCTCAAACTCAACTTGACGCCTAGCATCCCTCTTCCTCCTAAAGCAAAACTCAAACAAGTGACCATCTCTCTGGCAATACTCACAGTGATACCTCACCTCTCTCTTGGGTGGTTGTTGGTTCACTCTCTTGGGTGGATGGTTCACTCTTGTTGTGGCCTTGGCTCTAGGAAGGGTTTCCTCAGGGATCTTGGGCAAAGTGTCAAGTGGGTTCCTGAGGTGGTTTGGTTTAGAAAGCCACACTTGTTTAGGAGGTGGAGTCTTTGGGGTCTCTTGGAGAATGCCATTTTGCACAATGGGCTTGGTAGGCTTAGGTGGGGTGATCTTGGTCCATTTGGGAGTGTTTGTTGGTTTCTCACTCGAGCTCAAACCACTACCTTGACCAACTTTTCCATAGATAACTTCACCCTTCCCACCTATAGCAAAGCCTAATCCCGATGTGTCAGTCCCCCTCTTGAACTGACTCATCATCATGCCAAGTTGTGGCTCTCCACTAGACACCCAACTCAGGACAGAGCGAAGGTACTTGTTCTCCTCTTCGACTCTCCCCTTGTCATGCCTACAAGACATGAGCTCCAACTCCAAAGCTTCACACTTAGCACACTTCAGCACGGTGCTATCTGGGTTGGCCTTCTCAAGCACAGCAAGCTTGGCGGCCTTCTGCGCCAACTTTCGGATCGCAAGTCCGGACGGGACTTGCACGTACTCAATAACATAGGCTTAGCCTTCGGATCAACGTGCTCATCTAGCAAAGCGTAGTACTTGGATTGCAAAGACATGATGCTAGACATATGCACGGCACAAGCGTCACACTCGGTCTCATCAGACACATCCACAGGCTTCCTAAGCAACTCTATCTCAACCATAGCCATTTCCCACTTCTCCTTGTACTCCTTTCTCTCCCTAGCTGCTCGCTTGAGCAACTTCTCCTGACACACAAGCGCATCGCCCAAAGAGTCAACCTCATCGGAGAGATTCGATTGTAGGAGATACCTCGGGGAAGAAGAGTCGCTGCCGTGTGGCTTGACGCTTGTCGGTCACCGCTCCATCGAGGGCCATGGTGCGTAAAACCAGGGGCTTGGAGTCGGCGAAGAAGCAAAGTCCATTCGCTTATATCTCGACCTTGCGCTCGGGCTCCTCATCGCTAGAGGAAGATTGCTCGTCGAAGAGTCGTTGTCGAGGTCGGCCGAGGGAGGCGAGGAAGGCGTGCTTGTGCTCCTTGGCACGCTTGAGGTACTTCTTCTTGACGCCTCCTTGTCGAAGCCTTTCTTGGACTTGTACTTGCCGGCGATGTACTCGCGCTTGTCCTTGCGCTTGTCGGAGTTGTGCTTGTTGAAGTAGTACTTCTCGCCGGAGTACTTGTCCTTGTTCTTCTTGGGGCACGCGGCAACGAAGTGGTCCGGATCACCACACTCGAAGCATCCTCCCTTGGGTGCACCGCCACGCCGCCGGTTCAAGCGGTTGTTGTGGAACCGCGAGAATCGGCCGATGACTAGAGCCAGCTCATCATCCCCAAGGCTCTCCATACGCTCCTCGTCACGCACACCAAAGAAGACAAGGCAACGAGATCTGTGAAGGGTTAGCGCGTAAGAGCTTGAGCTACCCTTACCCGAGACGAGCAACATTCGGCGCAGATGGGTTCTTAAGCTTCGCTGGATCTCGAGCCTCGATCTCGGAGGACTTGAGCTTCTTTGTAAAGCTCGTCGGGTGTGAGGGTGTCGTAGTTGGCGAGACTCCATGATCGCCGACACCTTCACATCCCACACCTTCCGATCCAGGGGCGCACAAGAGCCGCATCGCCTTCGTGATCATCAAGCCTCTCTGAAGGCTTGTTCGCCACGACTTGTTGCGGATCGTCCGAAACACGGCAAAGAGAGAATCGATGGACTCGCCATCAAATTTGGATTAGGTTGTTGTACTCTCTCTTGTAGGTCTCATATAGGCGGGCCTTGACTTGTGGGGTTCCCTCGTGGTAGCTCTCAAGTGTCTTCCACACCTCACGGCGGTTTCACAAGTGGCAACTCTCTCGAACTTCGGTGTCTTTAAGGCTAGAGAACAAGACACTCCTCGCTCGGTTGTTGGCATTGTGTTGGGCTATTTGTTCCTCACCCACTCGAGCGGCTAGCACTAGGTAATTCTCATCCTCGACAATCTCCCACACTCTCCAATCCATCCCCATAAGATGTGCTTGCATCTTAATCTTCCAATAGGGATAGTTGGTGCCATCGAACTTCAGGAGGCTTGCCACCATAGTGACCGAACCTCTCCATGTCGCGTTCTGCGGATCACGGACCGATTAAGGTGGATATGATCCTTAACCGGCTCCGATACCAATTGAAGGACCGAAACGGCGACCAGAGGGGGGGGGGTGAATGGGAACCTCGATTTTCCTTGTCAATTTCGGGTCATCGGCTCCACATCCGATCCCAAAAAGCAAACTCACACAAGGTCCGAATAGCACGCTTGCTAACTGGTAGCAAGGTGTCACAAGCAAAGAGAGCATTGAGATGTCCACGACCCAAATGATTGGGTGGATGTTCCCCGGGAACACTGGCGGGACACCTCAAACTATCGCGACACGACCGACGAGATCAAAGATCGAACCTGTCGGGGACCTAAATATTGGGCCCCGAGACATTCTCCAAACTATGAGAATGGCGGCTGCCAAGGCCCGGTAAAACCTTCTTTGCTATCATCCCGCACGGAGGGACGGCCCGGACGACGATGGACCGGCCATTGGCCACGACGCTCACATGACGACCCAGAAATCGGCCCACGGACGGCCCAAAGCGGCCCAAATGGAGTCATCACGGCGCCAAAGCTTATTACGCTCACGAAGGACAAGGTCAAGGACCTCTACAAAACAACGAACCATGACGTTCCACGTCGATAAGAGCCTAAACCATGGCTCGGACTCGACCACGCATCTCCGTTTCGTCCGAGGCTGGCCTAGCTCACCGACCCGGGAGAAATCTCCGCTTACGTCCAGGGTGGGCGCAAAAAAACTCCGCCTCGCCTCGGTGAGACCAGCTCTCCATCCTCGGGTGAGGCAGCCCAACTAGCCCGTCTAGGGTCGCCGACCCTCGGGCGTGGGAGGTTCCGTCCGGAGGAAGGGAAACCGCCGCATTCAATGCGTTGCCACGGCAGGCGGCGCCCGGTGCCATCGATTACGCCGATCAAATCGACCTGCCGAATCGTCTCCCGGTCCGACTGATGGGACGCAAAAGCTGAACCCGATGCGTGTTACGCCACCCGCAAGACGAAACCAGGATGACACTGTTTCATTTCCCGAGCACCGTCAAAAGCGCCCACGTTGGGCGGACCCTCGGGCACTTGACACGCATAGCCCGGCGACCTCAGGACCGGCCCTCGCCATGCGGATTGTGAGGGCGCCTCACGGGACCCTCGGGGGCGCGCCAGAGGACGGCACGTCCACCATCGGATCCGGGACGCGTGTCTTCGTCAAGCAACATCCAGCCGCCAACCCCTCGGCAAATAAGACATGCAACCGGTGCGGCCTCGGGGAATTAGCCACCTAGGCGTCCACCGTATAAACATTATCTCTCTCCTTCTCCTATAAAAGGGGGAGTAATGCCCCATTAGAAGGGGATTCGATCTTTTCGACTCAACTCCGGTTCACACGGAGGAAACCGCTCACCACCACCACCATAACCACGATTGTGGGGCTTGAGACCCGCGTCTCTCCCCCGCGGCCGCCTGTAAACCCCTACTGCGGGCTCACCTTTGGCGCGAGGTAACACGGCAGGACACACCCCAGCTGGGCGTAGGGCCCGTTGGCCCTGAACCGGGATAAACCGCTGCGTCCGTGTCCATCTTGCGCTACGCCATTGAGGGAGGGGCACCACGGCATATAAATTCTTTATTGCCGGCACCCGAGGCACCCACCGTTCCTCGAAACGCCGACAGTTGGCGCGCCAGGTAGGGGACGCCGTGTGCGATCTGCATCTCCATCAGCCCTCATGGCGTTTTCGCCTTCGTTTCCACCCTGCTCGCCGGAGCACGAGCTCCCCGCGGAACACCTGCTTGTTCTTTGGAACGCGCTGGCATTTGTGGCGCTCGGCCACAACTGCGAGATGATCCTTCTACCCGGCGACCGGTAGAAGGGAGGGCGCTTATCGCCACCGCGGCAAGCCCATCATCACGGCCGCCGCGCAAAGGCGGGCAAAGGCGGACCCATCGGCGCGCAAGGCGCGTCAAGCAACGAATTCGAATCCGTCGACGTATCCCGCCGACTTCGCCGAAGGGCTCCCGGAACCCTAGGCCCGGGGAAATACCTTACCCGCCACCCTTTCGTGGCGGGGTACCCCGAAACCCTAATCGTCGAAAAACGCCTCCGTTCCGGACATCCTGGAGGGGAGTCCCGGTGAATCGTCGCCGGCGTGAAACCTCGGTGGAAGCCTTTGCCGGGGAGAGCACGAGCGGACCACCCGTCGTTCCACGGGGCGTTATCCCTTGGACATTCACTCGGAGGAGCGCATCCTCCACGGGATGCGGACGACCCCCGTCATACCACCCCTCCGGGTTCAATCGGGGCCTGGTCCCGGGCCGAAGAGACTCGCTCACCGTCCGGAAAATCAAAACCTCCTCGGCGTTCGGCGCACCGTGCACCGGCGATGAAGGCGAAGTACTATGACCCCAGCGGGAATGCTTCAATGTCGGTCCGCCACGGGATGGCCAGTTCAGCGGCGTCTCCAAATAAAACGATGCGGGACGTACCGCCACGACGAGTTCAGCGCCGGCGGCTACGCCCGGTCCATCCGGTAGCGGTGCCGGCTGACCGCCGCCCAAAAACGCCCGGCTACGAGATTTGCGAGAGCGAATCGGGCGGAATCTGCCCGCTTTCCGGCGGACTGGAGCAAAACATCCAGCGGGAAGGAGCTCAGCGCGAGCAAGCCCGAGGGCACCTCAAGCTCACAATGGCGGCGGCGCGGCGGACCGGGTTGGAGTGCCTCAATCCCAGGCATAGCGGCCCCGTTCAACAGAGCCGGCCTCAACGTGGCGGCGGCCGCCATGTTGGTACGAAATGCCCGAACCCTCTCCACTACCGGGGGTAGGCGCATACGAAGGCCTCCGTCAACTCCTTGACAAGGCGGTGCAATGACGCGAGTTTCGCTTCCGGGATCGGGCCGTGACGTCACGGCGGCGGGGGAGGGAATCTGGGCGAAATTTGGCGGGGCTCCGTCCACCGGATCAGAGCCGAGCCCGGCAAGGCCGGTCGGGAACGCCTCGGCGACAACCGTTGCAACCGCCCGGTCACGGGAACGCATAGAAGACCGCGACCGCCGACCCGCAAGAGGCGCCCCCGACCTCAGGGACGAGATCGAACGGCAGCGGGCTCGCCCGAAGGTGGCTCGCCATCGGGACGACAGCGGGGACAACGCACAGGCGGCGGTCGAGGGCCGGGGTACTCCCGATCCGCCGGGCCTCGGGCCTTCACCGGGGACATCGGGAGGCACCACTCCTGCGCGTTTCAGGCCCCGAGCCATCTCGAAGTACACAGGGAGGACCGATCCCGGTATGGCTGGACGACTATCGGCTGGCATGCCGGTTGCGGGGCACACGATGACAAAGTGATAATGGAAATTTGCCCCTGTACCTCTCGGGATCTGCCAGAGCTTGGCTGGAACACCTTCCACCCAACCTCATATCAAACTGGGCGGACTTGGTGAGAACCTTCCGCGGAAACTTCCAGGGCACATACCTACGCCGGGTAACTCGTGGGATCTCAAATGCCCGACAAAAATCCGATGAATCCTCTGTAGCGACTACATCCAGGCGCTTCTCAAGCAAATGGACCGAGCTCCCTAATGTGACGGATTCGGACGTCATCGGGGCCTTCTTGGCCGGCACCACTTGCCGAGACCTCGTGAAGAAGCTGGGGCGCCGAACTCCCACCGAGGCAAACGAGCTGATGGACATCGCCACCAAGTTCGCCAACGGTGAGGAGGCCGCTGTCGGGCTCTGTTCAGTCAGGACTCGGCAAAGTGGAAAGCGCAAGGAAGAGGAGCCCGAGGGATCGCAACCTCGGGAGGGCAAGAAGAAAAAGAAGAAAGATAAGGGCCGCAAGGGCAAGGCCCACGCCGCCCCAAGCGGACGATGAAGACATGGTGGTGCGGTCGATCGCAAGGGGCCCCGACCCCCGTCACAAGAAACCTTCGATGACATGCTCAAGAAGCCATGCCAGAACCATAGCTACCCGGTCAAGCATACCCTCGGGGAGTGCAAGAGGGTACGCCAACATTTCGCCAAGCTCAAGGCCATCCCCGAGGGTGAAGAAGAAGAGGCTCCCGAGGGTGGCGCCAAGGGCAACGGGGAGTTCGAAGGTGAATAAGCGCTTCATGATCTTGGCGGCGGCAAACAAGAATATGTCCGATGCGACAGCAAGAAGAAGGAGCGTCGGGAGGTCTATGCCATGGAGCCGGCAACCCGAAGGCTGCGCAAGTGGTCGGACCAGGCCATCACCTTCGACCGGTCGGATCACCCCCAAAGACATCCGAACCGGGGGCTTATCCACGGTGGTGGATCCCATCATCGCCAACACTCGGCTCACCAAAGTCCTTATGGACGGAGGGAGCGACCTCAACCTCATCTATGAAGAAACCCTCGACCTCCTCGAGGTAGACAAGTCAAGATCCGCCCCCTGGAGGGGGCGGCATTCAATGGCGTCGTCCCGGCAAGGCTAAAGCCCCTCGGGCGATCGACTTACCGGTTTGCTTCGGTGACCCCTCGAACTTCAGGCAAGAGACTCTCACATTTGAGATCCTTGGGGTCCGCGGTACTTACCACGCACTCCTCGGGGCGGCCCTGTTACGCCAAGTTCATGGCTGTCCCGAACTACACGTACCTCAAGCTCAAGATGCCGGGGCCGGGGTGTCATCACGATCGGCCCCTCACACCATCATGCATATGAGAGTGCGACGTGGAGGCGTGGAGTATGCCGAGGCACTCGCCATTGCCGAGGCACTCATCGCCCGATGCGAAGAGAAGCTTTGACGAAATCACGATCAAGCATGAGGCCAAGCGCCGCGCTGGGAGCTTCGAGCCCTCCTCGGGCACCAAGAAGATCCCACTCGATCCCAAGAACCCGAAGGGAGAAGCTGGCGACCATCAGCTCCGGACTGGATCCGAAATAGGAAGCCGTGCTCGTCGACTTCCTCCGAGCGAATGCCAAGACGTTTGCGTGGGGACCCTCGGGACATGCCGGGCATACCGGGGGATGTCGCCGAGCACTCCCTAGACATCCGTAGGGCTCAAAGCCGGTCATGCGGCGCTTGCGCCGTTTTGATGACGCCAAGCGGAAGATCATCGGCGAAGAAATCCACAAGCTACCGGAGGCCGGATTCATAAAAAAAGTATTCCACCCCGAGTGGTTAGCTAATCCTGTATTAGCGAGAGAAAAAGAATGGGAAATGGCGGATGTGTGTGGACTACACTAGTCTCAACAAGGCATGTCCGAAAAGTTCCCTTCCCTTTGCCTCGAATCGACCAAATTGTCGACTCCACTGCGGGATGTGAAACGTTGTCCTTTCTTGACGCGTATTCGGTTATCACGGATCAAAATAAAAGAGTCCGACCATTTCGCGACCTCGTTCATAACACCCTTCGGGATGTATTGCTACCTCACCATGCCCTTCGGGCTGAGGAACGCTGGGGCAACATACCAGCGGTGCATGCAAATCATCTTCGGGGAACTCATCGGAAGGATCGTGGAGGCCTACGTCGACGACATAGTGGTCAAATCCAAGAAAACGTCGGACCTCGTGGGCGACCTCGGGAAACCTTCGAGTGCCTAAACAAGAAGGGAGTCAAGCTCAACCCCGAAAAATGCGTATTCGGGGTCCCCCGAGGGATCTTCTTTGGGTTTTATCGTCTCTCAACGAGGCATCGAAGCAAACCCGACCAAGGTTGACGCAATCACCAAGATGGGTCCGATCCAAGATCTCAAGGGAGTACAGAAGGTCATGGGCTGCCTGGCTTCATTAAGCAGGTTCATCTCACGCCTCGGGGAGAAGGGCTGCCCTCTACCGGCTCCTTCGCAAGTCCGGCGCTTTGCACGGACCCCGAGGCCGAAGAGGCCCTCGGCGACCTCAAGAAGCTCCTAACAAACCCACCGGTCCCTAGTATCGCCAAACCCGGGAGAAACCCTGCTCTTATACGTCACGCCCACTACCCGGGTAGTCGGGCGCGGTGGTCGTAGTCGAAAGCGTCGGGGAGAGGGACACACGTTGCCGGTTCAACGCCTGTTTACTTCATCAGTGAAGTCCTTTCCGACACCAAGACGAGGTATTCGCAGATGCAGAAGCTATTGTACGCCATCGTACTGACACGAAGAAAACTTCGCCACTACTTCCTCGCGCACCCAGTTGCCATGGTATCCTCGTTCCCCCCGGAGAGATCCTCCAAAACCGAGAGGCCACGGGGAGAGTGGCGAAGTGGGCGGTGGAGCTCATGGGCGAAACTATATCGTTCTGCCACAAAAGGCGATCAAGTCTCAAGTCCCTGGCCGACTTTGTGGCCGAGTGGGACACACGGCTACCCCGGCGCCCATCCAAGCCGAGTCTTTGGACCATGTACTTTGATGGATCCATGATGAAGGCGGCGCGGGGAGGGGGTTTGCTCTTCATCTCACCCCTCGGGATTCACACGAGGTATGCCATCCGGCTGCATTTTCCCGCCTCCAACAACGTCGCAGTAATACGAGGGCGGGTCAACGGTCTCCGGATCGCGGCGGACCTCCGGAATCCGACGGTTGGAAACCAGGGGATTCGCAGTTGGTCATCGACCAAGTCATGAAGGCCTCGGCGTGCCACGACCGAAGATGGAGGCGTATTGTCGGAAGTGCGCAAATTGGAGGAAAATTCCATGGGCTTGAACACAAGCATACGCCGAGACGCTACAACGGGCCGCGGATGAACTGGGCAAGGTCGCGGCAACCCGAGGTACCGTTCCCCCGAACGTCCTCACCCGAGACCTCGATAAACCCTCGGTCAAGTACACCCCCTCGGAAGTACCCTCGGGGGCTCACGAGGGCGGCACGCAGCAAGCCACACCCGAAGCTATGGCGGTCGACCCAGTCCCTGACTGGAGAAAACCGCTGATGGAGTACCTCACCCGAGGAGAGCTACCCGAGGATAAGACCGAGGCTCGCAGGTTAGCCCGAAGGGCGAAATCCTTCACACTGATTGGGGAGAAAGGAGAACTCTACAAGAGAGGAGCCTCGGGAGTATACATGCGATGCATACCCTCGGCTGAAGGCCAAGAAGCGCTCGAGGACACTCAGGGAGGGGTGTGGCCATCACGCCGCCCCGAGGGACTCTAGTCGGTAAAGTCTTGAGGCAAGGCTTCTACTGGCCCTCGGCGGTGCGAAACGCGAACCAAGTCGTGCGTACACGCAAAGAATGCCAATTCTACGCGCGGGACGCACCTCAGCTCAAACGCGCAAACCATACCTCTCACGTGGTCGTTTGCGGTGTGGGGACTCGACATGATTGGGCCCCCGAAAAGGGCGCCCGGAGGACACACTCACGTCCTAGTCGTCACCGACAAGTTCTCCAAATGGATCGAAGCTCGACCGTGGTGAACCCTCACGGGGAAACGGTGAAATTCTTTACGGATATCATCTCCCGTTTAGAGTCCCGAACTCCATCATCACGGACAACGGGACCAACTTCGTGGGGAAGAAGTTCCTCGACTTTTTGCGGCGACTATGGCGTCAGAGTGGATACCTCGGCCGTAGCACACCGAAGACCAACGGTCAAGTGGAGCGTGCCAACGGCATGATCCGCAAGGGCTCAAGCCGAGGATCTTCAATCGCCTAAACCAATACGGGAAAAGATGGTACCAAGAGGCGCCGTCGGTTCTATGGAGCCTTCGAACAATTAAAAAGCCGAGCCACGGGGTTCACCCCATTCTTTCTAGTCTACGGGCCGAGGCGATCTTGCCCACGAGACATTGAATATGGGTCCCTAAGGCTGCGAGCCTACACCGAGCAAGGCAACCAGCGGGGCGAGGCAAGACTCCATCGACCAAGTAGATGAAGCCGAGGCGTTGCCTCCCCGCACTCGGCAAGATACCAACAAGCTTTTGCGCAAGTATCACGCCAAGCGGTGAAGCCTCGGGAGTTCCAAATCAACGACCCCGTGCTCAAGCCGAAGACAGACAACAAAGGGCGTCACAAACTCACGCCACAGGGAAGGGCCTTATTTCATCGCCCGAAATATTAAGGCCCGGGACCTACAAACCGAAAAGCGAGAAGGGCGAAGTCTACTCCAACGCACGGAACATAGAAACGCCCCTACGCCGCTTCTACCCTTAAATTCCGCACTAGAAGTCAAACATCGGTGTTTTTTTTCACTCAATAAAAGATCTACATCTTTTTACGAAAAAAGTGCTTCTCGTGTAAACCTTAAGGGAGTCTTAGCCTCGCCCAAAGACAAGACTAAAACTCCCTCGGGGGCTACATGGGGACCCCCCCGGGAGGACCCCTCGGGAGATCCCTCCCCTTCCTTTTTTTCAAAACTTTTTTTCAAAAAAAAAAAGTTTTCTTGCGCATTCTCTAAACAATCGTTTAAGTTGCGAAGGTCGCTCACGCACAAATCTAAAGCAAGGTAACCGAGGCAAGCGGACCGCCCCTAGTGGCATCCGTATGGATCGCTTGATGGCGTCCACGGTTACCATTTCACGGCGGAGAAAGCAAGCGACCCGGCCACACAATAAGCGAACAAATTTGAGAAAACGCAACATAAACATAAATGCACCCGCCAAGGCCATAGACCTCGGGCGGCGCCATTGTTTATGTATATCCATCTCACAAGCTCCAATTTTTCCATACAAGGAGAGGTCAGGGGCGGGATGGGCTTCATCCACTTGCGCCTCACGGCAGCCGACGAGGAAGCTTCGACGCGAGCAACACCCTCGACAACCGCTTCCCCGAGGAGGCGTCGAGACCCGCCGGCGCATCCTCGGGCCGGGCGTCCACCATCTCCGTGTCCGCCTCATAGGTTGACTCTATGGGGAGTACGGGGGACACACTTCATCCTCGAAGCGGGAGGCCAACCGGGTCGCGGCGCCCCCACGAAGTCGCATAACGTCCGAGTCTTGGCGGCGTCGGCGGCATCCCTCTCGGCGGGATCAACTTCCTCCTCGTCGTCGGAACCGAGGAAGAAGCCTTTCGCAACGCCATCCAAGCACATTGGACTCCATCGGGAAGTGAGAGCGTAAAAACGGCCATACATGTCGCCGCGCCCGGACCGGAAGGCGTTTCGGGCTCGGACTGAGGTAGCCACCCACGGCGCTGGCGGCTGCGTGCTGAGGGGGCCAACCTCCGGGTTGTCCGCCCCAAAGCGGCGGACGAAGTCCGGCAAGGCCTCTTCCGGCTCGATACGACTTCTGCTCCTGCTCCGATCCTGCACCCGGCGTGGCCGCGGTGTTCGCGGCCTCGGTCGGACCTTCTCGCTTAAAATTGGTGCTCAAGCCGAGTTAGCAAGACAAAGGCGAAGGCAAAGCTCACTAAGGAAGAAAACGCACCTTGGCACCCGGCTGCCACCCGAGCATCACGCCGTGCTCATCCGCGGCGACTTGCGGATCTCCTCCTTCTCCTTCCTGAGGTCGCCCTCGGACACCTTCGCCGATGCAGTATACAAGGCATCGTACATCTCCCGCTGCCGTCGCCTCCTCCGGGACCGGCCCGTTCGTCATGGGCCTCGCAGGACACTGGAGGGGTTGGATCAGAAAGCCTCTTCAAAATCATGGCTCATCTGAGCCATGTCGGCCCTGCCACTGGCGGCCTCGGACTGGCCTTGACAACCTCGGCCTCCCGGGTCCCGCCGTTAAGGACTCCTCTCTCCTCGGCAAGGCGGCAGCAAGCGGGAGGTCTCGCTCTGGGCCTCGATCAACTTCACCGGGGAGTTTGACCAAGGGCGTTCCAGTTCAGAGCGTTCTGGCGAAGGAGCTCGGACTTTTCAGGCGAAGCGGCGGAGGTCTGCAACGGCGATACTACTCATCAAGACACAAGCCACGAAGACATGCGGCGAGGGGATAACCCGTCAAGACACTTACCGCGTCGACCTCTGCAAGTCGGCCGGTTATGGCGTCCCCGATCCTCGCCAAGCCCCTCGGCGGCCCACTGCGGATACGCTCGTGGGTTCTCCACTCCGGGACCTCAGGGGCGGTCGTCGACCACAGCGGCCGGGGCCCGGGCGTGCCACCCAGGGTCAAGGCGGACCGCCCCAGCGGGTCGGCTCAGAAGGACCATCTCCTCCACGGCAACTCCCGCAGCTCCGGGAACCCGGACCAGTAGAAGTCGGGGCCCTCGGGCCGACCCGCGGGCACCGTCCTCGTCATGGCGAAGACGACGCCGCCAAGGGGCGCCTCGAACCCGGACCGCGTGGAGTAAGCGGGAAGTCGGGGTTATGCGCCTCGTGAAACCCCGGATCGGCGAAGGTCGGCCAAGCGGGGGACTTCGGCGTCTCCGCCGCCATGAAGAGCTCCTCTTGCGAGAACTCCGGACTAAGGGGCCCGACTCCTCGGGGTGGGCAGCGGCGCCACGACCCCCTTCGAATGGCGCCATCTGCTCCGGCGCAAGCTAACGTCTGGGCCACGGCCGGAGCCCTCGTGTCGACCACCATCGGCTGAGTGGCCGACCCACCATCGCCACCGGGGGCTGCACCACCTCGGGGTGGCCTCGGCGACCCGGGGGGTCCCGACCCCACCTGGGGCTCGGGGGTGACGCCACGGGAGGATCGGACGAGGGGGGCGGCACGATATCTTGGCGGACGACCCCGGCATTGGGCCTCTGACCGAAGCTGAAACGCTAGCCTTCAAGGCCTTCTTGGGGTGCAGAGCCAGCGAGGGCGGCCCCCGTTTCACGAAGTCAGAACGTGTCGGGACAAAGCAATCATATGCCAGAAAAGGTCAAAATCGCGAAGGCGAAAAGGAAACTCCACGGCCCGAGGGATCGCCCTCGGCGTTGACGAGCTCGGGATGGCTGCGACCTCGGCGTCGCACTCGGCGCCGCAGCGCCCGTCTCCCCACGACGTTCCTACGCACGGGGCTGGATCGGGACGAGTGTGCCGGCTCGTCCCCCCAGAACCGTGCTTCGCGGGCCGGGGTACCCGCGACAGGAGGTGTCGACTCTTCTCCTCGGGCCTCACCCTGCGACGCCGAGGTGCCTACGTGGCCGGCGCCAATGGTCCCGAGGACTCGGCCCGGAAGAGCCCTCGGGCGCCGGCGTCGGCGGTCCCGACGCCTCAGGCTCAGGCTCGGGCTCAGAACGAAGCCCGACTTGGTCGGGAGCCCCATGGCTCGGTCTATCCGAGCCGCCACGTCGTCATCGGACGAGTTCACGCAGAACCGATCCCTCGGATCCTCGTCCTCCGGTGGTCGAGGTGTCGGGTGACTTCGCCCGCCTCTGCTGCTCGGCCCGACGCTTTCGCTGAGCCACGTTTCTCTTCTTCCTCTCCCTCCTTCTTCCAGCGCCAGCGCCCGCTGTAGCTCGTTCGAGCACGGTTGCCACCCGGCGATCGGCATCAATGCCGGCACGGGCGGGGGAGTCACGGTAATCGAGGGCGGCCTGCTTGGGAGAAAAGAGTGAGAACTGCCATGGCGACAATGCACCGAAGCCATGCAAGGACACCGAAGTCAAGAAGCACTTACCGGGAGATATACCCTCGGTCAGGGCGCATGGGGATCTCGAAGGGGATACGTGTCGGGGTGTTGGACCCCAACGCATCCCTCACCCCTCTTGGCCGGGCCATCGGTGGAAGCGCAGAAGGCTGACATCCGGCACGCACCAAGACCGGCGGCCTCGAGGGCGTCTGGCACATGAGCAAAGGGCGAGCCATCAACGGCAACACCCGACGCCGATGGAAGCGGCAACCACGGCACCCGCATTCACGTCCCTTCCCTCGGGCGCGAGAATCGCCTGCCTTAGGCCCTCCAACCGATGATGATCCTCCGAGGGGGGGATTCCGCCTTCTGCGGGCGATGCTTGAGGACACGCCCGATTACACCGGGAAGCGCGTTCTCGTCGTTGCGGAGGTAGAACCACCCGATCTTGCCACCTTGTTGGAGGAGGTGAGCTTGGAGACGATGTACCCATCAGCTCGGTTCGGCCTCGTCTGCTTTCGGCGTACCTGGAGCGCACAGCCTCCAACGCGCAGCGCCCTCCGTGGTTGGCCCTGCGCGACCGAGGCGGTGGTAAGGTCCGCCTTGAAGAACCACAACCAGAGGTCCCAATGCGGCTCGATCCCCAGGAATCCCTCACAAAGGGTGACGAAGATGGCGGCCTGGGAGATCGAGTTCGGGGGCAGATGATGAAGCTCGATTTCATAGTAGTGAAGGATCGCCCGAATGAACCCGACACCCGGCATACCGGCAGCGCGGTGAAGATCCATCAAGCTCACCACGTAGCCATCAGGAGGTTAGGCTCCTCCTCGGTCAATCGGAGCAATCCACTCCGGCCGCGCTTCGTCGGTGCGAGGGGACGAAGAAGCCCTTCGTCGACGAGACGCTGGAGTTTCTCCTCGTCATTTGTCGACCTCGGCCCGCGGCTCGGCATCAAGCACCTCCCTCCACGCCGTCACCGCTACCCGACTGCGTCATAGGTAAAGGGAGGCGAAGGGTGGCAACCGCTAGCAACCCCGATCACACGAGCACGAGGCAAGTGAATCTCTCCTTAATCTCTCCCACACTATCTCTCTATCTCGATTCTTTGCGGCAAGAAGGCAAGAAGGCGATGGCGGCGCAAAGGGGAGCAACTATCCGCCGCCGCGCGACCCCACATTTATAGGGAAGGGAAGGCAAACCGCCGGCCTGGGCAATCGAACCGACTCCTGGAATGGACGGCCCCCATGATGGAGGCGAACCGCTCATCCAGCGGCCAAGCCGCGCGGTGGAACCGTCGGCGCATTAATGCACCTTGGCGGAACCCTCGGCCTCGCCCCGACAAGAAGACGTAAGGCCGCGTCCCATCGGGCTGCAGGTCGCGCCACCCCAGGCGTGGCGACTAGGACGCCCTCGTCTTCGGTCGGGGTAAAACCGTCCGGCCACCCATATCCAGCGGGCGCCCGAACACGAGGGCAAAAAGTCGATCCGTTGAGCGGTTCCCCGCCCCCGTGGCAAAGCGAGCCTCGGGCTGACACACTCTCGTTCAGGTTGCCAGGCTGGGCCCACAAGGGGTTTCTACAGTCGCCTCGGGATAACCGAGCCGGGGACGGGAGAATGCACAACCCGCTATACCCGGGCCCCACGGGGCTCTGGATTTCAACGTGTTTAAGGCCGGGTCTTTTATAGAGATGTCCCCGTGGGAGGCCCACAGGCCCCGGGGGTTGGTCGCTTAAACCCGGGGATCTGCTAAGCGGTCCGAGGTTCTCATGGGGTGAATCACGGATCACATAGCCGACCCTTGCTCCGGCAAGGGCACGATTTTTCCAGCTTAAACAGACCCGCTACAACGCTCACCGGCCACACATTCGGCTACGGGGCATTGTGGCGTGTCTCTCCTCCTCCCTTTCGGGAGGGCGACGGAGGAGCGTATAATCAAAGTCGAGGAGGCTGGGTCGACCTTGCGCACATAAGTGCGGGCCTCGGCTGCCCACGCAAAAAATGAACAGACTCCGCACAAATAAGCGCAATTTAAGAGCTGTTTCAGTCTTGCCAGCGTGCGAGATATAAAAAAGACCTTGAAGGAATCCGCCATTCCATTCGAGGCCTGGGGCTACCCAACGGGTGCGCTCGCGCGCACCCCTTGTAGACAACCACCCCGAGAAACAACAAGGCGACGGAACGGCAGAACCCCAGGGCAAGTCCACACTCGCCGGGGGGCTACCTGTTGGGACCTAAATATTGGGCCCCGGAGACATTCTCCAAACTATGAGAATCTGCCGGCCGCCAAGGCCCAAGAAAAACCTAGCCTGCTATCATCCCGCACGGAGGGACGGCCCGACGGACGATGGACCGTGCCATTGGCCACGACGCTCACATGACGACGAAATCATTACCTGGACGGCCCACAAAGCGGCCCAAATGGAGTCATCACGGCGCGAAAGAGCTTATTACGCTCACGAAGGACAAGGTCAAGGACCTCTACAAAACAACGAACCATGACGTTCCACGTCGGCAGCTAAACCATGGCTCGGACTCGACCACGCATCTCCGTTTCGTCCGAGGCCGCCTAGCTCACCGGCCGGGAGAAATCTCCGCCGTCCAGGGTGGCCTAGCTCACCACCCTCGGGCGCAAAAACTCCGCCTCGCCCCGAGGGTGACCGGCTCTCCATCCTCGGGTGAGGCGACCCAACTAGCCCGTCTAGGGTCGCCGACCCTCGGGCGTGGGAGGTCCGTCGGAGGAAGGAAAGCCGCCGCATTCAATGCGATTACCGCGGGCGGCGGCGCCAGTGCCATCGATTACGCCGATCAAATCGAACTGCCGAATCGTCTCCCAATCCGACTGATGGGGCGCCAAAGCTGAACCAGTAAGCGTGTTACGCCACCGACACGACGAAACCGAGGATGACCTTGTTCATTTCGAGCGCCGTCAAAGCGCCCGCGTTGGGCGGACCCTCGGGCACTTGACACGCATAGCCGGCGACCTCTGGGACCGGCCCACGCCATGCGGATTTGAGGGGACGCCTCACAGGACCCTCGGGGCCGCGCGAGGAGGGCGGCACGTCCACCATCGGATCCGGACGGCGTGTCTTCGTCAAGCAACATCCAAGCCAGCCAACCCCTCGGCCGGCGCGGCATGCAACCGGTGCGGCCTCGAATTAGCCACCTAGGCGTCCACCTGTATAAACATTATCTCTCTCCTTCTCCTATAAAAGGGGGGAGTAATGCCCCATTAGAGGGGATTCGATCTTTTCGACTCAACTCCGGTTCACACGGAGGAAACCGCCACCACCACCACCATAACCACGATTGTGGGGCTTGAGACCCGCGTCTCTCCCCGCGCCGCTCAGAAACCCCCTTTGCGAGGCTCACCTTTGAGCGAGGTAACACGGAGGGACACACCCCATTTGGGACGTAGGGCCCCGTTGGCTGAACCGGGATAAACCGCTGCGTCCCGTGTCCATCTTGCGCTACGCCATTGAGGGAGGGGGCACACGGCATATAAATTCTTTATTGCCGGCACCGAGGCACCCACCGTTCCTCGAAACGCCCGATGTAACAGGAGGATCGAAAAAGAGTCACTCAACTTCTATAGAGAAGAAGTGAGTTCTCGAAACTAAAATACCAACGCCAACTTGTGGCGAGAGTACTTAGAAGAATTCCTCGGATCAATAGAATGTCATCTCAAAAATCGGATCTCAAATCGAAGATCAAATGTGCATAGAAACCATCGTGGGGCTGCTCACGCTAAAAACCGAAACTTCACAAATAGCAACCGAGAATTGTACTCAATTCAAGCAATAGGAGTTGAGCTAATCGGACAATGATTAGTTTGATGAATAATTAAATAGTTTCCACACTATTGCTTGAAAGAGACAAGACAAAAGGATTTAGCTTCAATCACACACAACTCACGAAGCAGGCAATGAACAAACTGAGATGCTAATCGTGCTGAACCAAAACACAGAGAAGACAAGGTGCTGCACTTGTCTGCTGCTATTGCCGAACAAAAAAAGACAGCAAGTTGCTAAGCACGAGCTGCTGTGCTGATTACAAAGAGCAACCTGGAAGCAATTTCAAGATGTGCTACTCCAGCTACTAGCTAAACAAAAGAGATAAAAATAAATGCAGTAATAATTGGCTCATGATTGCTAAACACTAGTTCACAGTTGCAAGGAAACAAAGCTGCGTAGAACTGAACTTGATTCAATTTCCAATCGACAAAGTTGCTATCGGTCAGCTGCAACCTGCTGAAGCACTTGAGTGGGAAGGAACGAATGAGCTGCAACTTACCGACAGCTGCTGCAGACTACCTGAGGCACTCGGTGCTGGAGTGACCGGATCAGACGAACGAGCGCTGCAGCTGGACTGCTTCTCTTCGATTGGTGCTGCAACACGCACAAGCTGAAGATGCAGAGCACTGCTCAAGTTACCTGACGAGAAGCTGTTCCCTTGCACTAATTCCTGCTCGGAGATGGTTAGCCTTGGATTGATCTGCACGACACAAACAGAGAGAATACGAGTCTGCTGGTACTGATCCAAAGCACTGAAATCCACCAAGCGGATGAACTGTCGAACACACGAACTGCACACGAGTAGAGAGGGATAGGAGGCACTCGACGCCGGGAAAGCAAGCAGCTTGACTGCTGTGTGAGCGCCGAAGGTGCTGGGCACTCTTGCCCTATGGCTCAGCAATCCCACGCACGGTTTGCCCCCTGCTAAAAACACGAACGCCCAAGCCAGCAAGAACGCAACAGCCGAACTGACGGACTGACGAACAGAGAACAGATAGAACCAGCAACCGGATTCCTTTCTCGAGCAGATGGGATCCTTGACCTAGAGACGAGTGCTGCTCAAGAGAGCACGCAGAGCACCTAAGCGCTAGGCGTTGGTAGCACTGCCACTGGAACTCCCTTCGAGTTGGTCCCCCATGAGAAATTCACGAGCACAGAGCAGACGCCTGAAGAACTGAGAAGAACGACAGCTCAGATCCAAAGATTCAAGGAATTCACAGGAAACAAAACCCCATGCTCTCAAACTAGGCACACTGATTCACATCGGTCACAGGAAGCTGCTCCTAGAAAATCAACGCACAAAATAGACTGAATGACCGGGAATCACAGAAATTAGAGCACGAATGAAAAAGGGGAAAACAAGAGCACAGGAGGACGAAAATCACAGAGCCAAAATGACGAAGCCGGAGGGCACAAAGTGAGATTGTACGCCCTTCCCTCAAAAAATCTCAGCACAAAATATCCACAAATTTGTTCTTGGACCTCTAAACAAGAACTCTAAAAATGGGAGGAAAATAAAAACGAAAATAAGAGAGGCAAAGAGGGGATGAAAGGGGGTAAACCTCCACTAAATAGTCCAATATTCCCTCCGCCTAAACTACCCCTAAGATACATGAGTCGATCTTTTAACCCTAGGGCTATTTTGGTCGACTCGGTAATTATCAATCCGACGACCGCCGCGCCTCCTCATTCGCAGCCTTGCTCCGCGCAATCCCCCAGATGCCGCCACGGCGCCGCCCTTCCGCCCATCGGAACGCCGGGTTTTGAGGCCGAAACCCTCAAAACCCGCCGATGGTTTTGAGGCCCAAACCACCAAAACCCGCGACCGTGGTTTTGAGACCCAAAACCACGAAACCGCAGACCGATGGTTTTGAGGACAAACCACCAAACCTCCTCGACACGTGTCATCGCCGTCTTGACCGCCTCGAAGTCGCCAAGTCATCCGAAGCTCCCGCTCTGCAAGACGCTTCGCCGTCTTGACCCGATCGACACGGTCCGCCCGCCCCTCTTGCATTCGTCGATGTCCCGGATGTCAGCCGACCACCATGGCTAGCCACCCCTACGATCAGGTCCCTCGATCCAAGCCTCACGCCCCGTCCTTCACCTCCCGCGGTCCGTCGGCCCAAGACGTCCTCCTTGGCCCCTTCACCTCGCCGTCGGCTACCATCTCCGAGCTCCCACACCTGTACAACACGAACCAAGAGATACGTCTTCGACACACTCCACGTGTGCCGATGAACATAGCCGAAGCATAAAGAATAAAAGAAAATAGAATTAAAATGTTGACTGTTGACAATCACTCAATCACAAAACTAAACACATGTGACCTAAATCAACCATGTGTTCACAGTTGCAAGTGGTTATCCACAACCGTCAGCCTTACTAATCAACCATGTCAAGCCTATGCGTGTGAGCAATCAGAAGCTTAAGACAATGGTCTGGGTCAAACACTACCAAGCTCAGGTTCAACTCAAGTGCAATGAGCAGCAGTCCCAAGACTTGGATGTGGGACGGTATGGACCCATCTCGATCTTTTTCATACACTTAGCTTAGATTTCAGATTTTAGCAGATAAAAGCATGTGGTCATCTAAGCAAGTGTATAACTCAGTGAATGAGACATAGTCACCTAGCATACATGATAAGCACAAAGGATCTCAACAACTTAAACATGCTAGGAACTATCTCAATGGTGAACATTTTGCAAGATTCATTGTTGTTAAGCAAGTTCACATGAAAAACAGCTTTACTCATAACATATATCAATTAAGCAGAAAGAGCACAAGCTGTAAGCACCAACATGTAATTGGTACACTAAACAGAGCATAGTCTCAATGTGATCAATATAAACAAGAAGCTCAAAGTGCAATAGTGTACATGATGGATGCAATATGATACAATATGATGCGCAAAGCAAAACAAACCTAAAGCTACAACTGTACATCAACTAAAAAACTACCCCCTCAAAAGGATAGCAAACTCCGAACTCCCCTCAACCAAAGACACCTAGCAAAAAGAAAACTAGGAAACAAAAGGGTACAAAGGCTAGCATGGCATATAATACACAAGATAACACATGCTATAGAGGATATAAAAGCATGATACCATGGCTAGCCACCCGGCGATCCGGTCCCTCGGTCCAAGCCTCACGTTCGTCCTTCACCTCCGCGGTCCGTCGGCCCGGCACGTCCTCCTTGGCCCCTTCACCTCGCCGTCACCTACCATCTCCGAAGCTCCACACCTGTACAACACGAACCAAGAGATACGTCTTGACACACTCCACGTGTGCCGATGAACATAGCCGAAGCATAAAGAATAAAAAAAATAGAATTAAAATGTTGACTGTTGACAATCACTCAATCACAAAACTAAACACATGTGACATAAATCAACCATGTGTTCGCACTTTACAACCGGTGCCAGGAAGAAGGACGTCCTCCGATCTATGTGTGACACTGATGTGCACGTCCGTGATACACATACTCTCTCGTCCTGTGGCTCGATTGCTCGAAGCACACAGCAGCACGCGACGGGTCGTGACCCGTGGCTGGTGGTTCCATCACAGCATCACTCCCGGGCGACCCGCGCCTTTTGGCTGATTCGGACGATCGAGAAACGAACGAGAAAGCGATTGGGATCCGGCAAAACTTGCAATGCATTGCATGTATCTTTTCATTTTCAAAGGGTGGACTGCACGCGGGGCTCCATGCAAGCTATCCCATCGGTACGCATTGTGTTCACCGGCTAGTGGTTGAGCTCCACTCCACGGTGCTGTGCTCTCTAGAAATATTGGGGGTGAAAGAATATGCCACGGTGCTCCCGCCCATATGTTGCTTGAAATTAAGAGCACGCCCTCCCCAAAATCGTAAAAAATTGAGGTGTGCAATGTGTACACGCATGTTTTAGTGTGCACCCATGGTAGATTCGCGTAACGTGTAATAGGAATTATTGTAGCCGTGCGCTCCTGGGAACCGGCTCTGCTTTGTTGGTCGCCGCATGCACGCATGTAAAAGGATGAGGCTGAGTTGTTGTACTACACGGGATCGCGAACAACCACAATAATTGGCGGGACACGAGGCACGAATCTACCGTGGGTGCACACCAAAGTATGCGTGTGCACGGTGCACACCGCAGTTTTTTTTCCCCAAAATCATGGTTCGTTGCCGCACCTACCCAGATACTTTCCGAAGTGTACAAGATCTTGTACACATTAACTACATTTCGTTCTTTCTCCGTGTCCACATATGGCAAGTATATTTTTCTTATTAGTCACACTCTAACGGCACGCACACCACTCTCGCGTACTGTACACTCTCTTGCCAATATGCATGTGCAGTTCCGCCTTCCGGGGCGGGACGGGACAAGGGCACGCCCAGCCTCCATGTGTGACGCTGATGTGCGCGTCCGTATACACATACTCTCTGTCTCTCCTGTGGCTCGATTGCTCGAAGCACACCGCAGCAGCAGCACGCGACCCGTGAGATGGCATGGACTGGTGGTTCCATCGTTCCATTGTACGTGCATGATGGGATGCGATCAAGCTAACCGCGATCTCGGCAGCTTGTGAATGGTGCATGCGCGCGCAGCTCGGGCAACCCGCGTCTTTTGGCTGATTCGGACGAGAAAGCGATCGCATTGCATGCATCGTTTCACAAGTCGCTGTGTGGACTGCATGCGGGGCTCCATGCTACGCATTGTGTTCACCGGCTAGTGGACGAGTGATTGAGCTGGAAGCGAATTCAGTGAGGACAGTCCAGTCCACGTTGCTGTACTTTCATTGGGAGCAATTAATCACGCTCTCTAGGAACATCGGGGCCACGGGGTTGCCACATTTTCTCCGTGGATTGAAAACCTTAGTACACGCAACGGCCCGGAAGTCCATGGGAGTTCTGGGCTTTTGGGCCAACATGGCTCGTCTCAGGCCGGAACGGAGCAACTGCGCGCGCGAGGGGGAAAAAACAGAGTTAAGGTGCTGCAGCTGGTGGACAATTCCATCGGTCGGTCGATCTAACTCAACATGTTCATTGTTCAGAGACTAATTCATCATTCATCTGGGTTTGCACCCTTCAATTCTGTGGAAAACACACTCAAATCCTGCAGTCTCCTGAATCTCTCGATCCAGTCCCAAATCGTCAGTGGTTGGCGTCCACGCCGTCGTCCTTCTTGACGGGCTCGAACCGGGCGCGGCCGAGGCCGTGCTGGTACAGGACGGAGTGCAGCTCGACGGGGTGGCGGACAGCGACTTGATGATGCTCCCGAACCCGTGTCGCGGCGACGACGACGACAGCGGCCCGTTCGTGGGCGGCTTCGGCAGGCTCTGCCCCCTTGTGCAGCCGCAGCCGGCCGCCGTGCCCGCGCTGCGCCATCTCCACCTGCGGCGGCCGCCCCATGAGCTGCGACAGCCCTTCCTCCTCGTCGTCGCCGGACGATGCCGCCGCAGCCTCCTCGTCCTTCTCCTCGTCGTCGTCGTCCTTGCGCACCGCCGGCGCCGACGCCTTCCGGTACATCAGGTACAGCACCAGCTGCGCCGTGCCCAGGATGAAGCCGACGGCGTTGGGGACGCCGATGAAGTAGTCCTTGACGAGGAGGGAGTAGACGCTCCACACGCCGCCGTTGAGGAAGAGGAAGAAGGAGAGGGAGAAGGGCATGTACTCCACACTCCGGCTCTTCACCACCGTCCTCTGCATATGCATGATGTATCAGTGTCACCCAAATCAAAGCTTGTTACGCGTCACCTCACTGATAAAGAAATGCTCTCTGTCACATTAATTTTTTGCGTGTGACTATTATTAATCTTTTGCTACATACTCCTATATAACACATTACTTCAAGTACTTATTAGCTGCTTTCTTGTTAATACAGGAAAACAACAACAAAAAAACCTATTGTGTGTGACACTGGTCTCAGTGAGCTATACAATAGTACAGTGTGCGATTGGAGTTTGAGAGCTAGAGCCGTTAGATTTTACAATATTAAATTTATAATCTGTTGACTGATCGATAAACAGGCAGATTCAATAATGTTTTATGAGGAAGAATAAGTTGTGCAACAAGCCGAAACTAGTTAGTGAACAGAGCGTGGCCGGCACCATTCTCACAAATTAGCCCTACTAGAAATGAAGAGATTTTAGGTAAAGCGTGGTTAGGTACACAAGCCTTCAAGGCATCTATAACAGAGTTCGTGCTAGATAGACTATTACCGCTTGTGGTGTGCTATAAGTACGAGAAAATGACATGAGACCAAACACGTACTCAATGACGGGTTACTGGATCAGGAAAGTAGATGCGACCGATCTATCAGCTAGTCTTTTGTGGTAAATATCAAGCGTCTTACTAGCATTCTAAGGTCGGCACGGCACGGCACACTCAAACAAGTGTCTCTTCAGAGAATATATATGATCGGGTTTCGTTCTCTAACCAAGAGAGGAGGCATCTCAAGTCAATAGAAGCAGAGACACTGAAGCAAGTTACTACCAAAACTGCAAACCAAATTCATACGTCGTGCATCTTGCGAGCACTGAACTTGTTCATGAGCTAAAAAAACCAAGTCAGTTCTTTTTCACCCAAGAACTAAAGAACGGCACTACACATGATACTCTGTTTCATAGTCGACTAATTAACTGGACAGGAAGAAACAATGGTGATATACTGAGTCACTGACCATTGCGCCGAGCGGTGCCGCGTACATCCCAATCGTGAGCGCGGCGCAGAGCATCCCCACGGCGGTGAGCCGTGCGCCGCCGTGCAGCGCCAGGAGCGCCACCGCGACGACCGCGGCGAGGAAGCCGACGTTCACGGCGAGCACCAGCTTGCCCATCTTCGCCTGATCAGAACCACCAACTTGCTGATTGAGGATATGTTATTGCGACTTGTACGAAAGCGAGGCACACACACACATACGGTACGGACCTTGGTCTCCCTGGGCGCGTAGACGAGGTAGAGCGCGACGTAGACGGCCTCGAGCGCGGCGCCGGCGCCGTTGACGGTGACGACGAGGAGGCCGTTGGGCTTGAGGAGGCCGTAGAAGGTCCAGAGGCTGGTGCTCAGCAGGGTGGTCACGTACGGCAGCCACCGGAAGTCCTCCGTGCTCTTGTTCCTCACGATCCGCCGGAACGTCGTGCTGGAAGCCCGTGTGTTCGTACGTCAGCAATCATCAAGGGGGACTGCGTGGAATTGATTGATCAAGTGATCGAATGGAAACTCACATCGGAGACGCGAAGACGAGGATGGAGATCACGTTCCCTGGTGTGGTGTGAGGTCCGGCAGAGGAACAAACAATTCATCAAGGCGGAATTGAAAAAAGGACAAGGAAACATGCATGGTGCTGGTGCCTTCGGCGAGGATGAAATGAACACTGACCTACGATGCCGACGAGGAAGCTGGGATCGGCGGCCATTGCGAGCGACTTGGTGTGTTGTTCAGTGAGGACGGACGGACACTGGCGGACACCGGAGAGGGTATATGTAACACTGCTTGACAGTCGGCGCAGGGAAAAAGGTGTTTGCATTGGCTAGTGCTGTATCGATTCTGGGAAACACGGGCGCACGCCGGCACCCAGGCTCAGATTCTCCAGCAAAAAGGCACAACGGACGGACGTACCAGAGCACACGGCCGGCGGTCACCGTCCGACGCGTGCCGTGCCCGTGCGTGTTACATACTAGTACAGAGCACGCGGCGAAATCCATCTCAAACACTTTGTTCACCTGTTCCCTAACTTAGCAATTACTCAGTACTCACTCTCTGCTTTTCGTCGAGTGTGGTAAGTGACTGGACCGGCCGGTAACGAACGGGGGAGAGAGTACGTGTCAGCCAGCAAGAGCAGGGAGTAGTCACTCACCACAGCTGATAGCGCACCACTACTTGGTGGTTTAGCAGGAGCAGGTACGGCCGGCGTCGTCCGAAATGCGGTGGATAGACAGTGAGTAGAATCCAAACACCACTGAGTACGAGCTGAACGGCGCGCGCGAGCGCGGAAGCTCACCGAAAGGCAGTGGAAGGTGACGCTGACGACCGGCAGATCCGGGCGGCGGCTCCATGGACGAAACGTTCTAGAGCCTGACACGTCGCGGCGATGGGGCGACGCGGATGGTGGGACGCGAGTCCGCGTGCTGCCGGCAACGCATAATAAAGATATTCTGGATGGAGATTGGGGACAAAGCGAGACGGGGTGACATGTCATGGTGAGTGGTGACTGGTCCGAGAGCGGGCAGCCTCAGCTCGATGCAACCCATGATCATGGATGGAAGGACGACGTCAGTCAGGTTCAGGTGATTTGTAAGAGCAAGGCCTACCTGCACTGCACGGCACGAAAGCTGCACAGTACGAAGAAGATGAGAAGGTGATTATGCATAGTTGCTTAACAAACAATTGCTAACATAACTACAACTCTCTCTTTTTTTTTGGTAATACGTGTCTGTATTTCTTAGGTAAGGAAAACGTACAAAGACGCATACAAATACAGACACACTAGTTGGATGGCGCGCCTTTGCGCGCCGACACAGATCAAAAGCCGAGGTTGAGAACCGTACATGACACATACATGTAGTGTGTAACGACAAAATAAACAATGGCAGATGCTCAAATAGAGTATCGAGGCATAGGTAAAACGAGAGTTTGAGACCGTCAATGAGATATCAAAGAAAAACTTCTAGAGTCAAATAACTCAGCCTAATATGGCTGGATAAAACAAAACAATTGACGCCAACAGGTTGCCAGTCACCGGGGTACCATTGTCTTTGGCGTAGTTCGGTCTGGAGCAATGATTAATGACCTACACAAACAAAAACCCCATAAGTGTTGTCTATTATGAGTAGAAGATCCATGAAGCATTTGGTTTCTTGTACGGCACATGTAGAATTGTGGACACATTACAGAAGAAATAAACACATGTATTTGGTTTTAAATCATACATGCCTAAATGCCTAATTATTTTAAATCATACATGCCTAAATGCAAACACATGACAGTATAATAATTAGAGAACAAACACAGGTGAGCTGATCAACTCACCACAACAGATATGAAAAATATCATAGAGAATAGAGATACCTAATGTTGTGCCATGCGAGGACTTTATCGGACAGGAACCTGATTTCAGAATAATTTGAACTAAGGCAAGTGGGTTCCTCTCATGTTGGAGCATCAAAATCTCGGATAAAGAGAAAAGGGAAACCATTCAATGGAGAAAGTATCACCAGTGATTTCATAACATAAATTGATAGCAGATGCGAACCTTTAGTACCTCCACCACCTGATGAAGACCACCTTCACAAGGAAGCGAAGGCTAGAACTTGAGGCACTCAGTGGACATCAACAAAACTGTAAGCAGATAAAAAGTATATCAATTTTTTTTGAGACCACACCGCTGTGCGTTTTTCAAAAGTATCTCAATTATAGTGAGCTGATCAAATCATTGTGCTAAGTAGCGAAGTTGAAATCGTTTTAGGAGCCAGAGCCCTGCCAAAACTGACCATCTGCTGATATATTAGATCAGTATGAAGCCATCTGTTTAATCTCAGCATACTGTAATTCGGCAATGTGTTACTGTGTATCACAATTCTATTTCCTAAATCCCACATTTTTATAATCCTACCGACTTTTGAGACTAATAGTTAATCTTCATTTACAGGCTGATATCTACAGTGATCAGTCTGGAGCTGTGTTGCATTCTTGGCAAACATTGATTCAGCCATAACAGGCAATATGATCTTCCTGCTTGGTCAGTTAGTATTCTTCCTGACTGCAGAAATGTGTTGTTCAACACTGCAAAGGTATTTGACCTTTTTTTAGTGCTTTTCATTTTTCAGAATAGGAACAAATTCAGCCTTGTTAGATAAAATAGATAACATTCTTCTCGGATAAATAAATAATGAATAACTGGATAACTAAAAGGAGACAAAGGATTGCAGGCTCGTAACCAGTTTACGTGCTTTAACGGTAATGAGTTTATGGAGAAACACTGTAATTGTGTTTTTATCACAAGAAATAAGGCCTGCAACTTTTGGTTCTTGATGATTTTTATTTATGATATTTAGGTGCAATCTCAAACTTCGATGGTGGCTATGGTTCCAGAAAGTTTGCAAGCATCAAAACCTGACGATGGAGCATTTTCAGGGAGAAAACTGGGGTCTGGGGTAAAAATGACTTTGTCCGAAATGGATTTGCGGACCATATTAATACAACAAAGGACTCCACTGACTACCTGTGGTACACAACAAGGTTAGCTTACTTCAGCCTCTTTCAAAAAAAAAAAGGAAAAGGAGCAAGTGTTTTGACGATACCACCACTATAACTTATAACTATAGACAATGGTTTACGATCTTGTGCCAATTGGGACATTGTTTTGTCTCCTCCTAATTATGTGTCCTGATATTTTCTTGGATACACAGGAGAGGTAAGCATCACTGCATTAGAAAAAACTCTATTCGCAAACCATTATATGTAAGGAAGAGCTTTGCCCTAAGAGGCACTCTAATGACAATTTAACATGAGGAAAGAGATATGGGCAAACAGACACAAGCATGTTGTAATCTCCAAGCCTCATCACCTTCTATATCTCTAGCATATCAATGTGGAAATAGCGCCTAGCACAAGGCGCAGAACTCTCAAGGAAATTAACATAATGCACCACAAATTTTCAAAGGAATACACAAAATTAGAAGTAGAGGTATGAACTAATCAACTGATAGTTCAGAAGTATGCTCATATAAGGCATTCTCAAACGCCTTTATAAGCTATGCTAAAGAACCATTGATATGCTAGAGATTGCACACATGGTATCTGCAACCACCAATGCAAGGTGCTAGAGATTGCACACATGGTATATGCTAAAGTAGCTTGGAGTGGTGGTAGCATTGGAGGGGCATAGCATTTTTATAAATCGTTGGCATGGGTTAGCATGGTATCTGCAACCACCAATGCAAGGTGCTGCAGTACTACGACAGTACTAATTAATCTAGATATGAGATTGCACACAGTAGCACATATGAAATAGAATATATTTCTGTAAATAAACTGGGACAACACAATTCAGTAGAAAGAAGAAAGGTGACAAACTAAGTGAAGTTATCTGTATCCGTATAAACTATTATCATGAACGCTAATTTGATAGGAAATTCGAATGAAGGTAGAGGAAAACAATGGAAGTGACGTAGGATCGGATGGAAGATCACCTTGTTTGTAGGGCTAACCAAGGAATAGGCAAATCTGGTGACAGCATCATTTGCAGTTTTGTTTTTTGCTAAAAGAAGCAACAAAAGGAAATAGAATCAGCTTAATTGAAAAGGGTTTCATTTAGTCAGTTGGCGCTATGGAGGGAATTAGAATTGTTAAACCTGAAAACCCAAGTGTAGGAGGTATAGATTTGAGACCTATGCCTGCATATTCTCATATACACTTTGTAGCTCGATGTTGAGGATCTGTCGGCTACTTTATAGCTTTGTGTCGAGAATCTGTTGCCCAAAGTACTCCTATACAATTTGACCTGCAATCCATAAACAATCCATACAAATTCAGTTAGTAAAGTACGTGCACTTTAAATATAGAATGTTAAACCTCATTATTTAGGAACTTATCCTAGGGGTAAGTATTTTCTCTAATGAAGGAATAATAATAATAATAATAAGGTAGAACAAAAAAATCTCGATTATCTGAAATATTGCTCAAACTGAGCTTAGATTTTGAGAGAGCACATAAATAAGCCCACTCAGACTCAGTGCCTACTATCTCTAGCAACCTACAGTCCAACATGAATATTTGATTAATATGGCCCCTATCTATTTGGTGCAAGAAAATATCCTGTGGAGCATCTTTTGTTCATTGTAGTTAGCATAATAACACAACCAGGTCGATGATCGGTTTGCTCTCCAAAGTCAGAATTGGCTATGACCAAATATTTTTAAAACACATACTGCATATTTAGTTAAGCAGAATACAGTGGAAGCTATTATCGGAAGGATCAAAACAGTTAAAATATGGCTTCTGCTCGTGAGAGCACTATAGAAAGCGTAAAAGATGGCCTAAAACAATAAGATCTATACTAAGACAACAATAAGTAGTAGAACTGACAATAAGCCAATGACAACATTTTTTAAGATGTTAAACTTACCATGCCACTTTCGTTTCCCTCAAACATGTAAGTAGTCCTCTCTTTATTCTGTCAGACTGTGAGTAAACATTAGACAAATAGAATTGTCTACATTAGTGGGATAGAGTACAGCAATAAGATAAAATTGGTTGATGAAAGGTTATATATGAAAATAAAAGGAACACTTGCAAAGTCTTTGGATAACTGAAAAAAAGTCTCTACAGACCTTGCCTCTCCAAAAGACATCTTAAAATAATAGGAAAGCTTTTAGACAGCACTATATTAAAATGACAGACAATCTAAAGAGGTTCACAGTCCATACATCTAAGTGGAAATGCCAAAGTTTTTCCTTTTTAATTTTTAACCAGTTATAATTATTTATGAAATGTATTGCACCAAAAACAGAGGTTTCTGATAATCTATTGACCATTAGACTGGAGGACAACGCAACTGTCTTCAGATGGACACTTCATCAGGTAGCTACCAGGCCAGAATAGTAATGAAGGGTGCTCTTAATTTCTACATATACTCTAGTCCATATATAACTATATTGATATAAGTTGTAACACTCAAAGCTAATGATCCAACGTACCAAACAATGAGCAACACCAAATCCAGTATCCCTGCAGTTTTTTTGAGGTACACTAAGTAGGTAGCTTAAAGGTATGGGACTCGTACAACATACCAGAACACAACAAAATCGATTGACAGATGCATAGCTTAAACAGAAAAAATAATTCTAAAAAACATGGATGAGCAAGAGCCAACGTCGACGTATGCTCAGATGCTCAGAGAAGGTGTGGTCCTACCTGGAGAGTGGTGAGTGATGGAGCTGCTGCCGCATCTGGCCACGAAGGCAGCCATCACCGCTGCCATGGCGCCGTACGGACACCTAGGGTTAGGGTTTCCTCCAGCACCTCGCCCGACGGCAGCGCTGGTCCGGCCGACATACAACATGGCGACGTAGGAGGAGGGCCCGTGCCGCGAGGAGGGAGGAGGGTGAGGGCGGGCGCCGCCGCTGCTCGCGGCCGTTGTCGCCATGGCCGCGTCAGGGAGAGGAGATGAAGAGGAGGAGGACGACGAGGAGCAGGAAGAGGAGGAGGAGGGGCCATCGCCGCCGCCGCCGCCGCACGCTCCAGCGGCGTCGCCCCTTTCGCTGTCGGGAGAGAAGGAGGGATCGATGGGGATTGGGGGAGAGAGGGCGAGGACGCGGTTTTTTTTTTTTTTTTGCTGAGTGGTATATATCTGGTGGGGAGGCGGGGTTTATCTGCAAAAGCGTGAGACGGGCGGGTAAGTGTAAAAAGCCAGAACTCAGAATTTCTTCTTCTTCGTCTGTAAGGTTCTGAGAATAGAGGGGGTAAAAAGTAAAAAAATTAAAACGTTTTTTTACTGTTGTTAAGGGGCTGGTTGGACGAAACGCGATTAGAAAAAGAATGAAAGGACCTAGGCGCAAAAAATCCGAACCAATCACATAATTTCAGGTGACGTGGATGGGCTCCCCTTGACTGGTTCTTTTGAGGATTACAGGTCCGGGAATACATATAGGATACAGATATAGTTGTTTCAACCAAACTACACAAAGGACCTTGGAAATGAAAAAATAACAAAGATGCCCCTGGATCCTTTCGAGCCCTCTCACAGTCGTCCGCCTCGTCGCCAAAGCCCCGCCGCCGATGAAGCGACCAACAACCGCGTGATTCGGGCGGTCCCTTCGCAAACTTGCTTTGAGAGGAGTCTATGTAGACACTTTCGTCTCGAGGGGCGAGATGAAGCCCAGAATCCATGATCGCGGCCGACGAACACGCCCCCAACTCCTCCATGGCCACCGACCAACCGGGGGGAAGAGAGCAAGATCCGCCACCGACCAACCACAACACCCACAACCGAACCGGGCGCCCAAACAAAAGCGGCCAAAGAACAACATCACATGGCGAGGACGACGTCAAGCCCGCCCGGCGCCCGAACCGATCTCCGGACTCCGGGCTGTGGCCCCGGAGCGCCGTCTGACGAAGGAAGGGTGGAGAACGACATTCCACAAGAACGCCGATGCTCGCCGCCGCCAAACACCACCCAGAAAGGACGCCAGAGAAGGAAACCCGGCTGAAACCTAGCCTCACCTAACCCATGTGAAGAGGCAAAAGCCTAGGCCTAGGCAAGCTACAACCTACCCTATATTAAATCGGCACGACGATTCTTGACCCACCTTCCCCGCGACGGCACGGCGGCCGCCGGATGGGAGGAGAGCCGCTGAAATCACCGCCGGAACGCGAATCGCCCTCTAGTTTTCGCCTTTGGCAACTGTAGCAAAGGGAAGGAGGCGAGAGACTTGGGGAACCACAGCTCTCTTGGAAGGGAAACAGAAATAGAAGTACTCAGCTTGCGCTTGAGAGTATGTATAACCCAAGCCTGGGTCAGATGCCTAGCCCAAGCCCACAGTATACATGGGCCGGCCCAAAATCTGGGCTACCTACGAAACGACCAAGCTTGTCAAGGAAGGAAGCTCCACCTCTCCGGAGTCCGATTGGGGAAAGCAAGGAAGAGAGGGAAAACCCCACTCATTTCCCGCCCGAACATCCGAACCGCCCGGCGGCGTCGACCCGCGCTCCGGCGATGTCGGCGACCACGGCCACTGCTAGTCAGCCCTCGTCGCAGCAACCTCCGCCGCCACCTCCTACCGCCGAGGCCGTCCTCCGCCTCGCCTCGCGGGACCCCTCCGCCGCGGTGCCCCTCCTCCCGGAGCTCCCGCCCGATGGCCTCGCCGACATCCTCGCCTCGCTCACTGCCGCCTCCCCCGCGGGCCACCTCGCCCTTCTCCCCGCGATCCTCGCGCTCTCGCCCTCCCCTACCTCCGCCTCCGCCGCTTTGGGCGCCCTCCTCTCCGCGCCCAGCTGGCCCTCCCTCCACGCTCCTCGCCGTCGCCGCACTCCTCCGCGACCTCCCGTCGGCCTACCGCACCCGCGTCCCCGCCTTCCTCGGGAAGATCTTCTCCCTCCTCCCAAGTGCGGATGCCCAGGACCTCCCGGCCCTCGCCTACCAGCTCCTCCTGCTCGCGTCCAAGCCGCTCTACCCCGCGCGTCGTCCTCGCGGGTCTCCTGCGCTTCTTCGGCGGTCGCCGCGGCGCCTGGCGTTCGCGCGCCGCCGTCCGTCGCGCGTCAGGTCGAGAGCACCGCGCTGATGAACGTCGCGTTCGCGGTCAAGCAGGACCCAGCGCTGGCGAGGGAGGTCCTGGCCGCCGTTAAGGCTGACGCCGCGGGCGCTCTGAGTGGATTCGCGGTGGCGGTGATGCTGTTCGTGGCCAGGGTGCGGAGGTTCAACGAGGGTGCCGTGAGTGTGCTCCGGGATGCGGCCGTGGTGTCCCGCCGGGATTACCAAATGTCAAGGTGACGGACTGATCGTTATTCTTCTATACCTATTATAATTATCGTACTTGTGTTTGCTCTAGAAATTTGTTCTGATCAGAGGCGTGTGTCTCTCAGGCGGTGCAAATGGTTGCCGGATTGTATGCAAGAGGAATATGCACGGGCCACTCAATGTGTCGAGAAGGGATTACTGAAATCTGTGAGGGATTCATATCTCATAGTACCTGCCATGTCAGTTGTGAACTGATCATAAAGTCTGCTTAGATTCATAGTTGTTTTGGGGGTGTATACGGTGTCTTATATGCAGGTTGACGAGAGCATTGTTGGGAGGGAGCAAGTTGTGCCAAGCATTGTTCAGGTGGGTTTTCTCCTGTTAGAAGTCTCAGATGGTGATCCAGGGGGGGAAGGTGGCTTAGGTGAAGGAGTAATGAGCACCGAAGAAATAGGCATTAATATGCTCAAGTCATTGTTTGAGATCCATGAAATGGCACGAACTGAGGTACGTATTGAAACGACACAACCTTTGTCTTAACAAGGATCATAGTTAGAATTTGGTTTATTTGATATGACATGGTGTGCTTCGATTTTGAAAATTTGGGGTCAGATAATTGAACAGTGCAAGTTCCGGATTCTCTCGGCAAAGCCTCAGCAAAGTGCAAAAGTTCTCAGGTCATACGACATAGCAACCCTAGTCAAAATTTACAAAGCATAAGTTATAGTCTACAGTTCAATATGTTTACCGTTTCTTTTTTTAGGAAATGTCTGACCATCTTTTCATTACAGGTTGCTTGGATGCTTGATTTTGAGTCATCCATTTCCAATGCTGGAATTCATTGCACATTTGAAGGAGTTGCTGGATTATTTTTCTTTTATGAATGACAAGACATCAACTGGTTTGATCAGTTGTGTCTTGCCACTCACAAAGTTCAGCCGTGATCTGAAGGTCTTCAGCCTTAACAATATTTTGTGCTTATGTGGCTAGAAAAGACTCGTTTGATTGTTCTAAAGTGTACTTTTACAGGATTACATAATACTGGTTGTAAGAAAGGCAATGTTCAAGAGGGAGGACATGGTCCGAATTGCTGCTACAAATGCTATAATTGAGCTGATTATTGCAGAAAGCAGGAAAAATGAAGCCGGCCCTTTTGAAGACTCAACAAGCCAGCCAAGCTCTAGCCAACAGCCTGAAACACATCCAGAGTTTGGTAGGGGTCTCTTTCAGGAACTAAGTGGATTGCTTCGGAGATGTCTCTCGCATCAGGTTTCACTGCTTTCGTTATGATGTAGTACCATACAACTGCTTCATCTCTAGTAAGACATAAAATTCCCAGCATAATTAGTTTGATCTTGCAGGCCAGTGTGAAAGAGATCTTGTACGAGGGTCTTATACGTATTGTTACCTCTGATCCAGCTGTTTCTGACAATGTCCTTGATTTCCTCTGGCCTCACTTCCAAAACTATTACTCTCATGTAACACTCCCTGACAGACCCTTTTTTCTGTTTATGTTTGTTGGTCCATGTAGACCCTTATTTCTGAAAAATATGTTGTAATCCTCTTGACTGCATCCTTGCAAAATGAAGTTGGTCTCATGAGTTTTTGTTTCTGATTTGCTTTAGGATGCGGAATGCCCTCTTAAAATTGATTCATGCTTCAAAGAAGAGCATGCCAAACTATGCATTGTGGAACCTTTAGATTGTCTGCTGTCATGTATCTCAAGAATTCTGCGAATTAAGCAACATAGTAAATGTGAACGGCCACGTGATGCATATTGGAAGTGCTTTGGTTTTGCTGCTTCACAAGATAATGAGGTTGGTCTACCTCCTTCTGAATTCTGTTGATAAACAACTAAAAGTTTTGATGTTCTGCCTCACGTTCTAGTCTTGTTCTATGTTTTAATAACCCAATCTATTTTCAGATTGGACGAGCATCATCAAGTGATTTTTTCGTGAAAGCTCTATCAAGCATCCAAAAGTATCTGACCACATCCCTCACAGGTTTGTGATATGTTATAGATAAAGCAAGCCAATCTGAGCACAGTAATGCTATATTCCAGAGGACATCTTTCTGTGCTTATAATTTCTGCATGTTGACAGACCAGAGAGGACAAAGCCAAGAAGCTGGATCTCTTTCTTCACCATCGGAGGTTGCTCACTGCCATAACTTTGCTATGCCTGGAATTATTGAGGTTTTTGTTGATTTTGCTGCTTCAAAACTGGAGAAAGCTTCTGAGGAATCGAAGGAAATGATAGAAAAAGAAATACTGGAGCTTGTTAATGCACACAGTGGCTTTGAGAAAAAAAATGAACAATGGTAGGGAAAAGATAGCACGGAGAAGAGCGAATGCTGGTGATCCTACAGATAAGCACACCAATGAACCCAGGGAGAATTCTAATGCTTCATTGCAGAAACTTCATGGAAAGAGGGGTACATTTGCAGATTCGAGTTTGTATGAACTTTCGGTATTGTGTGTCAAGCAGTGCCATGCTGATAGCTACAACAATGTTAGTCAACATCCTAGTCAAACTAAGTTGACCCAGAGCTCCAACCTGATATCTTTTGTACTGAAAGCCTTTCTGGAATTGTTGAAATCGCTTGCATCAAAGGACAGTAGGGGCTTGAGAATAAAGCTGCACGAAGATTTTAAAAAGTTATTCCAGCCAATAATGCAGCTCGTATGGTGTTTTCTGTTAGACCCAATTCAAGAAAATGGTGGAAGCAAGAGGAGCATGACCCAAGGAAAGAAAAACATTGAGTGCAAAAAGGATCAGTTATATTTGGCTCTGACATGCCTGAAACAATTCCTTGAGCCAAGTGTTTCAGGAGATCACTCTAATGATATCATTGATTTTCTAATATCCTTGGCTCCGCCAAATATAGAGGATGTGATCGATTCTGCGGATCTTGACAATAATGATACCACTACGGTTGAAGATCGAAGCACAAGAAATGTCCATGTGCTTTTGAACATATTGAAGATGTTATATGCTAGACTTCTTACCCAATCACTTTTACGTGAATCTGAGGTAAATATGTTTGTGATCTGGGATCGAAAGAAACATTGGATGGTTTGAAATTTACTGGATCATATGTAGAATTAGGATATCTCTTTGTCAGCATACTAAAATATACCCTCTTCCAAATTACAAGCCGCTTTGACTTTTTTGGTACATGTATTTTGCTATGTATCTAGACATACGCTATATCTAGATACATAGGAAAATTGATGTACCAGAAAAGTCCAAGTGACTAATAATTTGGAATGGAGTAGTTCACTAATTGGCCTGATTGATTGATTCCCTTAGGCTCTATTGTACAATTTAAAAACATGGTAGCACACTAGAGCTTCTGTTTTGTCTATTTATTATGGATGTCAGCACACTCACGTAATTGAGCCTGCTTAAATTTACAGTCACCAGTTACCTAAAACATCAATATATTTTCATAGGAAGTATGAGGGGTCTTCTAGGATGACATTACCTGCTGTACAGTCATAATTTGAGCACTTCCTATTTTATTTGGTGGAAAGTACTCTGATCAGTTTCCTTGCCTTTGCTTTGTTGTACCATGCAAATGTTGTGTTCCTGTTGAGAATAACTCTTTATAAATCAACTATTATGAAACAGCATTTAAAGAAAACTGAATTGATATACTAAGTTCTTGTTCATTTCTGTAGGCTGTAAGTGAATTGATTTTCTGCATTTCAAGAAAAGTGCATCTTGAACAAAGGCATATTATCGGAAAATGGGCTACAGATCTATGTAGAAAGAAGACCACACAAAGTCCTAGTATTGCACGAGAGATGGTAAAGCTAGCTATACATCTTACACCAGCTCCAGATGACATGATTCTTGTTTGTGACGTGTCCGCTGAGTTGATGAAATTAATGACCTCTGGAGACGACGGGGATTCTTCTGATACACATTTCATATAATTAACTGTAAAACGAAGAGCTCACTTGCTGCTGTCTCACTTCAAATGGTTGAGTCATCTCTTACTGAATTGGATTGGGGTCTTGGAAAGCTTAAAGCGATGCTTACATTAGGTTATGATTCTGCTAACATTGATGAAGATCAACCAGCAGATGAAATAATGCTAAGGTTGGATTTGGAGAAAGCACTCTACACGAGATCAACATCAGTAGTTCAAGTCCTCTCTTCCTTTGCACATATGAGCCTTAAGGGTATGTTGTAAGGTACCATAATATGTCCATTTCATTCCATTTCTACTTGTGGCCTGATTTAAACTTTGCATTCTCAGATACTCAAGCAGAACATTTTCTGAAATTGACTGCCAAGTTCTACAAGCTTTTAACTCGCATGTCGAAGTCTCAGATTGCACCTAAAGGTTACACACAATCCATTCCAAGCCTCAAGTTTCAGAAACTGGCTGAAGTAACTTGCAAGATGCTCACCGCTCCTCCTTTACGACTTTGTGTCTCAACAGGTCTTTATCATCTTCTAAATACAACATTGATGCATATGGTTTCTATAACTGTGGTTTTAACTTGTTTCTTCTGTTTTCTTTCTTGTGTTGCAGAATCAGCAAATACCCAAAAAAGGGGAACATTGCTAAAATTAGAAGAGAAACCAAATGTATCCCTGATCTAATTTATCAGATTGAGGATTATGAGAAGTATCTAATACAACTAAGCAAACTCACTAAGGTAAACCTTCTGAGACATGCCAAGCGCAGTGTAGCACGAGACTTCCAGATAAAAGATAAATCTGGGGAACAACAGGAAGAGGATCCCACTCCAGACAATGCTGCAGCATCTGAGAACGAGGCTGACAAGGACGCGGGGGTCCAAACGCTCCCGTTGATTCATATGCTGACGAAAATGCTTCATCTGAAAGTGAGCATGATGAGGATGCAGGAGGTCCAAACACTCGGTTGAAGCAGATGCTGATGAAACCATTGGATCTAACATTCCATGTGGCAGAGCGGTCCAGGAGTCTGAATCTGACAGCGAAGAGAAAGAAACATTAGCACAGAGGAAGAGAGCTAAGACAAAACAAATCGTGCAGGATTCTGATGAAGAGGCAGAAGATGAATAGTTTTTTGTAGACATAAGTTCAAATTCCAAAGGGTGTATCTTGGCAACATCAAGTCAATGAGTATAGATCAATTGTAAATAGATGGTTTTGCATAAGTTTTTTGCGGAATTATAGATCATGTTGATTATAGATCATGCACAGAACCTATGTAAAATACTATATGTTAACGCTCTTCCTTGGCTACAGTTTTATCTATGAATTTAGCGTTATTAGGAGTTAAGTCACAGATCATGGCAAGGTCTCGCTTCGGTTTCCATTCATATTCTGTTTGCTGAATGTGCTTTGCGGGTTTATGTCACAACTTGATGTGTTTGCAGTAGTGCAGGAGAACCAAAATGCTGTGATTGTGGGCACTGTGACCGACGACAAGAGGGTCTATGAGGTACCAGCAATGAAGGTGGCTGCACTCAGGTTCACGGAGACGGCAAGGGCCCGAATTGTGAACACAGGTGGCAAGTGCCTCACCTTTGACCAGCTTGCGCTGTGTGCGCCACTGGGCCAGAACATGGTAATGTTCAGAGTGCAACTCTAATTCTGAATTCATACAGCTCAGTTTAAATGTGGATATGAACAATGCTACAGTTCAATGCTAAGTCTAGGGGAGGCTTACTGAAGTGTCATTGAACTTTAATTAACAGCTGGCTGGTAGAAATGATTTATGATCTGGATTTTTCTCTGTATTGCTTGATGTATTTATTGTTGAGCTGTGTGTGATGTTGTTTTATTTCTGATGCACTGCCTGCATTGTCAAGTTGACCTGTATTTTGTATCTGAATGTGCAGGATTAACAGTTTTATGGAAAAGCTGATCATCTTTCAAGTTAAACGGACTCTTGCGAAATTCACATTTTGCTTGTTATCTCTCAATGATGAGATCAAAGCAGACGGGCGGTCAGAATCTGATGCTGTGTTGAGTGTCTGCATTTTTGTGCATTCCTGTTCTGGAATGCATCTGAGTGAGAACAAGGAATTTCACTTGCAGCCGTACTGCCTGTTTTCTAGAGCCAAAAAATCACTAATGTTGTGGATATATATCCTTGTATATAAGTGTTTCTCTTAAAACTTATACATGATTGTTGATTTGCTTAATTTTGACCATGCACCTTCATTAATTATTTTCTTCTTGGAGATTTCTTGAGGCCAAGAACCAAGAAGGTATTAACTGGTGCATAGATCTATATGGTTGTCTTACCAGCCCATTGCATTACTACATGGTTGCTTTGGTGCCAAATGGTCTAACCAAAACTTTTTTGTTACCTTTCTATTTGTTTGCTTTCTTATTGTTGGTTCATTTTAGCATGTTATCATATCAAGATTTTTTTTTGGTGATAATTTGATACCTTTTTAAGCGTAGTTTATTCTTTCCATTTTTCTCATTTTTTTTGTTTAACTGCTATTTGATAATAGAATGGCAGATGATGGATAATCTTATCCTGCACACTGAATCTAATGTGTTGACCAATACTCTGCTTATTGTTTGATGCCATTAGTTAATGAGCTCTCTGTCCATTGCTTCTCGGTCATTTGAAAGAATTTTGTGGACTAAAAAGGAACAAATTGAGGCTTGGTTCTGCAATTTTTTGCTTGTAACATTTAAATCATCAGGGTCTTGGTGTAATGGGTAGGGTCAGAAGCTGTGTCTGGGTTGCAACATGAATCTCTTGTTGAATTAACTTTACAAATGTTTGGATGTGCATTAGCATTTTGTTGTCCCATTAATGTATGCAACATCTGAATCTCACAATTTAGTACATTTCTTAGGTTCTGCTTAGGGATGATGTTCGTAAGGCCAGGTGGGGTTATAGGCCACTCCGCCACCTGAGAGTTACGGGACACCAATCGAGAACAAGCATGAGCTAAATTATTACAAGTTCTAGTAATAAAACGAAAATTAAAACCCTCAAAGCTCCAGTTGAGTTCTTCTAATTGATCAGTCAAAGGTGAGATCTCTGATTTCTGGTTAGATCTTTGGTTCCACAAGTTAATAAGCACTCGGCAATCAGTCTCTAATTGGATTTTCTGAATGCCTCGATCTCTTGCTAGTAACAAGCCATCGCAGCACGCCCTGGCTTCAGCAGCAAGTGCACTCGTGCACAGTTCATACCACCTTTGCTGTACCTCCACACGCCCGTCCGTTAGAGTCCCGGAGGATGACACCTGAGGATGCTGAACGGTCGCGGTCAGAGAACGCTGCATCCACGTTGCACTTAGTCCAGCCCGGTGCCGGTGGTTCCCAGTTTTTCATAGTGCGATGGGGGCTTTCCTTTTTCTCTGGATGCATAATCTGCCAGAGATCAAACGCATGCTAGGGAAGCTGTTAAGTACTTTGGCCCTGCGCCTGGTGTGCCGCACAGCCATTTGAAGCCTTACGTGCGCTCCAAGGGAAGGAAGTTTGAGAAGGCAAAAGGAAGGAGGAACATCAGAGGCTTCAAGGTCTAGGTTGTCGCCATATCTATGTATGCTCGCCTGGTTACCCAATTAGATCTTGTTCGAGTCAGAGATGTTTGAGAGCTCTTTGTTGTTTGTATGCGAGTTCAGGATCTGCTAAATTTTGCCCAATTGGTTTGCACCCTACCTGAAGTTCCAAAGTGTCAAGCACAGGTTCCATCTCATTGATCCATTATTGTTTGTTTGGAGAACTTCGAGTCACATTCCAAAAACTGAACTGGTTCAAAAAATCATTGAGTTCTGTTTTAAAGGCGGCTAGGTGTCCAGATGCCCGTTGTTTTTTCAAGGCGAGCTTGGTACTCCTGGCCTAGGTGTTTTTTTAGAACACTGATCGAGTTTATAAATAATATGTCAATAGAGTATTCAAACAGGATATGGTTGCAATCATAAGTATGTGAATTAAATAGATCTTGAATATTCGGACTCAAATGGATTTGGCTTTTTTTTGAGATCGGGCCGTTACCATGTAGTTTTAAAACCGGTTACACACTCTGCTGGCGAGAGGCCAAACGGCACACAGATTCGGCCCCATGGGCGAACTCGTTTACACCACCCAGTCATTAGCTGAGGTATATATTGAGTTGAGCTTCTTTCGACGCTTCCCTCGGCCCGTAGCCTCAGGGCTTCCCTTGCCTCGGGCCGCTTCGCCCCTTTGTTCAGCTAATAATGATTGGTTGTTTTCCCTTGCCTCAGGGCTAGGAGCACTGGTGATGCTGACATCAATGATTGGTTGTTTTCTCGAATCAGTGAATTTAGTGGTTGAACCTACCGCAGCTACACAAAGGAAAACCAAATTAGTCATTCATACTTGTCATACACAGCACATGACGCCATGGGCTACTAACCTGTGTTTGTTGCAGATGCTTCTCTACAACTTGATGTTGCAATCTGTACTTCATCAGAACTCTGGAGTAAATAAAACAGGGGGACTAGTCAAGTGCCATGGTGAAGAGGTTTTGTACCTGAGATTTAAATATTTATTATACCAAAGCTTCTACCGGTCACAACTGTTCACAACATCCCTTCCTGTATGTTTATGAGCAACCCTTTCTCATTTTACAACCTTAGGTAATAATAACCAGCTTTCAAAGTTTATAAATGTTGAAAAAAACAACAGTCATCAAGCAAAAAATATGTACCAACATTTGTCACGTGAAGTTTGAACATTTTTACGTCTTCATCGTCAAATAATATAGCCCCTCTCATGCAAATAAAAACAGCTACAATATGTATTAGTCTTGCAAATTATTGTCATTATATGGACTCAAGGTCACGTGTGATCACAAACGAGCAACAAACCTAACCAATGATGATTAACGTTGTAAAATCATGTGTGGTTCTCCCTTAATTATAGAATAGCTGGTTAATTAGCTTTTCATAAAATGTTTGTTAAAAAAATGGTGACCTAGTACCTTGTAGATGGTAATAGGTCACCTTTTTCATCCAATCTATCTTAAATTCTTGATGGACAGCCTACAATTATTCGGGTGTATCATAGTAAGAGCCTATCAAGCATCACAAATTACATTGACAAAAACTTCATATATGTGAGTCACTGCAGCAGCCGTGCACAAAATATTGAGGTAGGCAGAAAACTATGCACTTTTTAACTTGAATGGGCGAAAAGATTCAGTAGGCTGAGTTCTTTGAACTTATGTTCCTGATCAGCTCCTCTTTCACAAAATATTGAGGTAGGCCCCTCTATCGTTGGCCCAAGTCCAAGGCCAGAAGGACTCGTGCTTATTACACAAAGAAGCAGCATCCTTACCTTTGAGGAGATGGAACTCCGTGAGGCAAAAATAGCTTCCACGTATTTTGACCCTGAAGCAGAATTGGGCTTGTCGCCCTCAACGACAACATGTACAGGACGCTTATGCGACCAAAATGCATATGACGTTCGCAGTATTTCTCATTTGGGATAGTGCTTCTACAACATCGCCATTTTTACCATCCGTTCGCCGACACCTGCAGCAGCCGTGCACAAAATATTGAGTTAGGCAGAAAACTATGCACTTTTTAACTTGAATGGGCGAAAAGATTCAGTAGGCTGAGTTCTTTGAACTTATGTTCCTGATCAGCTCCTCTTTCACAAATATTGAGGTAGGCCCCCCTCTATCGTTGGCCCAAGTCCAAGGCCAGAAGGACTCATGCTTATTACACAAAGAATCAGCATCCTTACCTTTGAGGAGATGGAATTCCTTGAGGCAAAAATAGCTTCCACGTATTTTGACCCTGAAGCAGAATCGGGTACAGGACGCTTGCGACCAAAATGCATATGACGTTCGCAATATTTCTCATTTGGGATAGTGCTTCTACAACATCGCCATTTTTACCATCCGTTCGCCGACACCTCTGCAGCAGTCGTGCACAAAATATTGAGTTAGGCAGAAAACTATGCACTTTTTAACTTGAATGGGCGAAAGGATTCAGTAGGCTGAGTTCTTTGAACTTATGTTCCTGATCATCTCCTCTTTCACAAAATATTGAGGTAGGCCCCCTCTATCATTGGCCCAAGTCCAAGGCCAGAAGGACTCATGCTTATTACACAAAGAAGCAGCATCCTTACCTTTGAGGAAATGGAACTCCTTGAGGCAAAAATAGCTTCCACGTATTTTGACCCTGAAGCAGAATCGGGCTTGTCGTCCTCAACGACAACCTGTACAGGACACTTGCGACCAAAATGCATATGACGTTCGCAGAATTTCTCATTTGGGATAGTGCTTCTACAACATCGCCATTTTTTACCATCCGTTCGCCGACACCTCTGCAGTAGCCGTGCACAAAATATTGAGTTAGGCAGAAAACTATGCACTTTTTAACTTGAAAAGATTCAGTAGGCTGAGTTCTTTGAACTTATTTTCCTGATCAGCTCCTCTTTCACAAAATATTGAGGTAGGCCCCCTATCGTTGGCCCAAGTCCAAGGCCAGAAGGACTCATGCTTATTACACAAAGAAGCAGCATCCTTACCTTTGAGGAGATGGAACTCCTTGAGGCAAAAATAGCTTCCACGTATTTTGACCCTGAAGCAGAATCAGGCTTGTCGTCCTCAATGACAACCTGTATAGGACGCTTGCGACCAAAATGCATATGACGTTCGCAGTATTTCTCATTTGGGATAGTGCTTCTACAACATCGCCATTTTTTACCATCCGTTCGCCGACACCTCCCTGGTTCTGGTTCTGGGTTCTTCCCAAAGTCCAAGCAGAGTGTTGCTAAGCCCATCACTGTACAATCAAGTCATCAAGAACAGTTAGAATGCCTCCCATAGCCCATATACAAAGAATCTCAACTTTTGTGTATATTTAATAAGATGCTCCAAGCCTAATTCAACAAGGTTTCCTTCATCAACCTTAGTAACATGTGCATCAAATTGCACTTCATCTGAACATTACTTTGCTAAAAGTATAACTAACTTAACCTATATAAAAGGACAATTTCAGATGAGACCAATAAATTTATTTATTGTACTGTCCTACAAATCGCTATCATGAATATCTAGTGAACAACCAGGCAAAGTCTACCGAGAATCAACAGAATTTCATAAGAGCACACAGATGATGAGACAGGTTTGAAGCATACAGGTAGGGTACTTCTGGGCGCCTTCAGAGGATGCACCGGTTACACTCTTCCATACTGGGAAGACAAGGTGAGTAGGCACAGGTACTCGGGCAACCATGTACTGATACACCCGGGACTGCTGCTCTAGCTCCTGAAGCTGCATGGCTGTGAATGCTGCCCCAGCATCATCAGAGATCGATGCCACAAGCGCTTTCATTTCTTCCTGAAGTGCTGCGGTTGCTGCAGCTGTAACCACGGGGTAAAAAAATCTCAGAGGCGCTCAGCCAAGAATTTCAGACTAATTAAACATAAATCCTCAATTCATAGATGCATGCACGAGTCCTTAATTCAACACAGGGAGCACAAAAATCAGGCAGAACTAAAAGGTTGCATACATGTAACTTTAAATAAGCTTCAATTTCTTCTTGTTCACTATATCAGGGAAAAGTAGCATACCAACAAAAAGGTGAAGCGGTTGAAGGCCTTTCCTCTGTTTGTTGCATGACTACAAGTCAAACGATTGTAATAAAGGACTTATAGAATAATAAAGCAAACCATACTTTTTCTGAAGCCTTCAACCGCTTGACGAGTAACTATAATAAGAGTTAACAGACTAGTACAAAGGCAATAACTGAACTCAATCTCTAAGGTACCTGTATCTGAACAACAAATCTCTACAACTAAAAAGCGTCAAATGTTATCGCTGTAAGATATAATCTGCTGCTTGCGTTTGTGTGGATTTTAAACCCCGTAGCAACGCACGGGAACAAACCTAGTTACATAAAAAAACTAATAACAATTGGTCCCTTGTACATGTAGGCACGTGCATAATATGGCAGGGGGCATCACATGTTAAATTCTCATTTTTCATCTCCACTTAAAAGTATCTTGCATGAAATTTGTCTTGAGGAAGAAATCATCACATGTAGGTAACACAATCAGTCTATATGAAAATACCCCTTTAACCAATTCAGCAAGCCAAATCTCAATACCCTCACAAAACTCAAAGCACTAGTAGTAAAACACAATACTTCCTATGGACACCTCTGGCCCATATATATAAATTTTGAATGCATATAGCTTAGCTTGAACAATATTGACACATGAAATACATTCACATTCACCTTTAGTGTTCACCAAATCTGAGAATTTTGGTTCCAGGAACTTTTGTTTTTGCTTCCTTAAGGCAATTTCTTTATTTTTTGAAAACTTTCCTTGAGGCAAAAAAGAGCTTCCAGGAACTTCGGTTTTTGCTTCCAGTTGTGCCTTCCTTGGCCCTTAGCCTCGGGGCTTTTGCTTTCTCTTGAATCGGCCCGCTTCCTGCCTGCGAATTTGGCAAAAAATGTTAGTAGCATTGGTGGTGCTGACATCAATTGACGAGTTAAAAGATTGAACCAACAAAGAAGAATTCACAATCCCTACTACAGCCACACAAAATAAAACCGAATTAGTAGAGATTGTACTGCTGTATACCTTGCAGTGGACAGCTTGCCAAAGCCGGAGCCTGGAGCAGTGAATCATTGTCTAGATTCTGTACGCAAAAAGGGCTCTGGCTACTCCAAACAAGCGGCTCCTCCGGCGGCTCCACAGCTGCACCTCCTGGTAGTAACACAATCAGTTAATATGAAAATACCCCTTTAACCATTTCAGCCATGCAGCCAACCAAATCTCAATACCCTTTACCTTCACAAAATTCAAAGCACTAGTAGTAAAATACAATACTTCCTATGGACACTTCTGGCCCTACGCATGATAAGGTGTCGTTGCTATGTTATATATAAATTCTGAATGCATACATATAACTTATCTTGAACAATATTCTCACAAAAAATACATGAACATTTACCTTTAGGGTTCATCAAATCTGAGAATTCGTCACAAATTTCGGAAATCTTCAGTGAAAAAGGAAAACAATTAGTCAGAATCATTATAGTGAAGAGATTAAAGTAGATGAGGTAAAAGATTTATACCAAGTAGTCATTTGGTACATAGTTTTTGTCCTTTCCAAAGCACTGTTGTGCTGCGGCTGATGTATGTGTTGCAGTGGGGTCTTGAATATCTAAATATTGTGGTTCATCTGAATCTTGGGCCGCTTCGCCCCTTTGTCCAGCTGATTCACCTACACTGGGATCAGAGGGGCTAGGAGCACTGGTGATGCTGACATCAATGATTGACTGTTTTCCGGCATCAGTGGATTTATAGGTTGAATCAGAACCACCCAATAAGAGTTTGCAGTCCCCGGTTGATACTGCAACTACACAAAAAAGAAAACCAAATTAGTCAGTCATACTTGTCATACACAAGCACACAGCACATAACGCCATGGGCTACCGACCTGTGCTTGCTGCAGATGCTTCTCTACAGCTTGATGTTGCAGTCTGTACTTCATCAGAAATCTGCAGTAAATAAAACAGGAGGCCTAGTCAAGTGCCATGGTGAAGAGGTTCTTGTACCTGAGAGTTAAATACTTATTATACCAAAGCTTCTACCGGTCACAATTGTTCAGAACATCCCTTTCAAGTTTTTTTTTTTTTTTTTGTTTTTCCCCAAAGAGAACATCCCTTTCCTTGTTTTCTGTAGGACCCCTTTTACCACCTTAGGTAACAATAACCAGCTTTCAAAGTTTCTAAATGTTGAAATAAAACAAAACTCATCAAGCAAAAAACATGTACCAACATTTGACGTGAAGTTTGGATATTTTTTACATCTTCATCATCAAATAACATAGCCCCTCTCATGCAAATAAAAACAGGTACAATATTTATTTGTCTTGCAAATTATTGTTGTTATATGGACTCAAGGTCATGTGTGATCCATACCTTTGAGGCAATGGAGAACAAGTGACGCTTCCTAGCTTTTATTAGGTACCGTTTCCACTTCCAGTTGCGCGTCCTTGGGTCCATAGCCTTGAGGCTTCTTTTGCTTTGTTTTGAACCAGCCCGCTTCCTTCCTGCGCATTGGGATAAAAATTAGGAGCTTTGGTGACGCTAACGTTAATTCACCATGAGTTAAAAGATTGGACCACCCAAATAGAATTCGCTATCCCCAGCTGATACTGCAGGTACACAAAAGAAAAACCAAACTAATAGTAGAGATTATCACGCTTATACCTTGATGTCTACACTCATCCTGATTTTCACCTGCAGATGAATCCATATTAGGCACATTGACAATTTTAGCATTAGCTGAGTGGCACAAATTGGAGTTATGATCATGTTCACCTTTGGAATCAACTGAATCAGGTTGAGAGTTGCATTTGTTTGCACGCCCTTGATGGATTTTAGTTTTGACTGAAGATCCAACTGCCTTTGAATCTGCTAGCTTAGGAGATGGCACAGTTTGGCGTTGTTCCTCCTTCGCAGCCAAACAAGAATCACTTTTCACTTCCTTTCTACCCACAACTTTCTTAGCATCTGCTGGCCCTGGATCCTGTGATGGGCCCACATTACTTTCTACTGTAACCTTCCCAGCATTGTCACCCTTACAGCCCAATTTCTTTGCAGATGAACTTCTGGGTGAAGCAGATGGGGAAACCAATTCAGATTTAGATATTTTTCCTGCCACACTAGCAAGAAGATCCATTGATGTGTCGTCTCCAGCATGCAAGGAATGACTAGCTTCAGAGTACTTGATTTCAATCAGAGGATTCATTGGGCTGAATGAGTTTCCCACCATGGTTTCACTTGAACAGACGCCTTTTTCATTCATATACGATGAGGCTGAGCATACAATTCGTGATGCATGTGCATCCTTAACAGAATCATCAGGTGGCCTGCTGTTGTTTTCATCTAACATAGCACATGGTGAGTTGTCACCTTCCTCCGAAACAGCAGTTCCTTTAATCTCCAAATTTTTGTGGCTGCGGAGATGATTCACAGATTTTCCAATGCTGCAACTTTGCAGTGCACTGAGATTAATAGGCTTATCTGCTTCTTTAGAACTACTGTCACCAGACTTCCCTTTGTGAGCCTCTTGAAGGCAACTATCCAACATGGAAGGGCCCCTTGATTGCACAAATCTGCCAAGACAATCAAGGCTCTCTGTAGCTGCAATAACATCAGCAAGCTTAACCTGACCAGCAAGGTGTACCCTCTGCTCAGTCTGATCAAGTTGCATAAGGTGAACAAGCTTTTCACCTGCTTCTGTGTTTGGAAGTCCACCTTTTTCAACCTTTGCTATTTCAGACCTTATATCATCCAACTTGCTTCCAGGCTCACTGTCATCAACATGCAAATGATCTCGATCCCGCTTAGCTGGATCAATTCCTTGCTCACCTCTCTCCCTCTTCTTTTCCTTGGATAAACCACAACTCTGTGTACCCACAGACGCTGGCTCTCTATCCCGATCAAATCCTCCTGCAGCTACACAAAAGAAAACAGAACAAATTAGCCATACTTTGTCATTCATAGCATGTCACAATAATAGGTTTGGATTGCTCACCATTAGCTGAAAAAATAGGTGGCCATGGCATTTGCATAGGGTAAGCAGAGTGGGCTTGGAATTCAAACTCCTCCTTCATGCTGAAGGTCTTGAGGTCGACAACAAAATGACGGTCCCTGGTGCTCGAGCACAAAAGAAGTATCCCATTACTTATTGCGCGAGGGTGATAGAACCCAAGATGCTCACCAAGCACCTGATTCATTTCGATATCTTTCTTCAGATCCCAGTGCAGCTTCTCCCCCTCCCTGTCCAGCTGCCACACTTTAAGTCTATGGTCTGCGCAGCCATGAGTTTCAACAAAACAACACACATTGTCCTGTATCTCCCCTATAGCGAAGTTTTGGTGATTTGGAAGGTGCAGAGTGGAAAACTGCATGTTGTCTGTGTCCAGCACGAGTGCCGCCGACGTCACACCCCTGTATTTGCAAAATATACGGTGTCCGGCGTGCATCACCTTTTCAGGCTTCCCCTCAATGTCTGTTATAGTCTCCCAGCGATGATCCTGCCAGCTCTTCCTTCTAGAGTCGTACTCGACAGCGCGAGCCTGCCTACGGCTGCGGGGCGGGCGACGGTGCTGCAAACAGACAACTCGGAACGACGCCACCGCCGCTTTGTCATGGCCGTGCAGCAAGCACGCTTGCAAACACTTGGGGTCGTCGACATCAGGCGGAAAGGGTATCACGATGCTCTCGCGGGCCAACGGGCAGCGCACCTCCAGAGCCTCATCGCCTCTGGTGAGCAGGAGGCGGCTGTTGTGGCAGTCGAGGACGCGGCAATCCGGATGGAGCTCAAGACGCTCGATGAAGGTATTGTCGTCGACGTGGCGGCGATGGTCCTGATACCTGCGGATATCGCCGAAGAAGTAGGCCTTGCTTGCGGCATCCTTGAGGTCGCGGACGTCGTCCTTGCCCAAGCGGATCGAATCCGGCATGTGGAACGAGGGGGGCCTGCCGAACTGCGAGACGTAGATGCCCAGGAAGGTCGAGGACGGTTGGCGGTCGCGGTAGCTGGCGAGGAAGTCGGGTCTGGCGACGGCGGCCTCGCGCCACCTCTTCGAGGTGGCCGCGGCGTGGACGAGGTTGGCCGGCGTCGAGACGCGGAGCAGGATCTCGGTGAGCATCTCAACCGGGAGGTCCGGAAGCTCCGCCTCCTCCATCCTGGAGAGAGCGGTCCCGGCGGGGGCGGAATCCCACGCGCGGTCCTGCTGCTGCCTTCTCCCAATGCGAGAACACGGAACCGCCCGCGCGCTGAAGGAGATGAGCTGGGGCAGCGGGCGAAGTGGACCTGTGGAGAAAGGACGGAGGTGAGTGAGAGCCGGACAGCGGTGCGGCTTTGGAAATGAGATTTGAAATTTACCAGCGCGGGGCCGGGAGACTCGTCAGGAAGGGGCAGAGTACTGGGCAAGAGCGGCGGCGCGGGGCCGTGGTTTTTGTATGGAAAAAGTCTACTTTTGGTCCCTCAACTTTTGCGAAAGTTCGATTTTGGTCCCTCAACTTCAAAACCGGATAAAACGGGTCCCTCAACTTTTGAAACCGTGCAGATTTCGTCCCTCGGCGGTTTTTGGACGGTGGTTTCGCTACAGTAACTCGGTTTTTCTTTATAGTGACCGTGGTTTCGTTTTTTTTTTTTTTTTTATTTATTTCGGCTGAATCTTTCAAAAATCATAGTAAATCACAGAAAATTCATAAAATAGAAAATCCAATTTTGTTGGACTCCACATGAGTAGAGCTACGCAATGAATATATAATATGATATACTTTTGTACAAAGTTTTTGCTAGAAGGTTTTGCCTTTTTTTATTTCAAACTCAATCTTTAAAAATCATAGTAAATTACAGAAAAAATTATAAAATAAGAAATTCAATTTTGTTGGACTCCGCATGAGGCGCGCAATAACACAAAGACGTAGTTCTTGTGGCTCTTTTAGCTGGGTTAGGTTAGCTAGGTTTGTTTGGCCGACCAGACGCACGCGAAATGTAAACCCGATGGATCCCGCCAATAAATTAAATAGTACACCTATATATCTTTATTGTGTAAATATGCTCATGTGGAGTCTAGCAAAATTATTTTTTCAATTTTATGATTTTTATAATTTATTATGATTTTTAAATATTGAGTGAAATAAATAAAAAAAAAAAGGCAAAACCTTCATAGCAAAATTTTATATTAAAGTATACCATATTATATATTCATTGCGTAGCTCTACTCATGTGGAGTCCAACAAAATTGGATTTTCTATTTTATGAATTTTCTCGTGATTTACTATGATTTTGAAAGATTCAGCCGAAATAAATAAAAAAAAGAAAAACGAAACCACAGTCACTGTAGCAAAACCGGAGTTATCTGAAGCGAAACCACCGTCCAAAACCGCCGGGGACGAAATCCGCACGGTTTCAAAAGTTGAGGGATCGTTTTGTCCTGGGTTTTGAAATTGGCGACCAAAATCGGATTTTCGCAAAGCCGGGACCGAAAAGTAGACTTTTTCCTTTTTCTATTGCGCCCGACCAACGGACGGAGACGGAGGTGGCGAGGGCGGCGTGCGGAGAAATTTCAATCCACCTGCCCGCGCGCGTGGACCGGGTCTACGGACGAGAGCCCGTTGTGACCGTTGCCGGCAGCAACCTGGAACACGCAGTCGTCCGCACGATGGCGATGGCGGTCTCCCGCGACCGCGACTCTTGACTGCGAGTTCGCGTGCGGTGGCTTAGTCCTGGGCTGGGCCTATCTTAGTGCCATGCGGGAGAGATTAGAGTGTCAAGTGTGTAGTCCTGGGCTGGGCCTGACCGCCTGATTGCTAATTTGGTGCCGTGCGGCCGTGCGGGAGCCTGGCTGGCCACGCTACTACGCTAGGATGACGGACGACGGAACCTGCTGGCCTGCTGTACCAATTATAACATGCATGTATGCATGACATGCGGGCCACAGGGGGTCGGTGGACCCCCTGACCCCCTGTGGGTCCGCCCCTGATCAACAACAACTTATGGTTATCGTCATCTAATTATACAATCAATCAATCACCATCCAAAGCAAAATTTGAAGCACCAGAGCCAAACCTCTGGTTTAAGTTGCCATTCACACTGCAGGAAATAGCAGGTAATTCAGAAGCGTGCATCTACCAGTTAACTATACTCAAATTTTCACTTGCAAAATTGATGCTATACAGTAACATTTACAGGCAGAGTGAGAAAACTAAATACAGACAAAATTTGGGATTAGTGTCCAGGTCAAAATTCTAGCTGCACATTTAAGCAAACTAGTATATGCGAACCACACAAGTGGGGAGAAGAAAGAACTGCCCTTAACAATCTTTTTTAAGGCCTTCCGTATAATCCAATCAATCCCTGCACTAACAGTACCCTACTCGCTCTGCAATGTACACTCACTTTCACAATGTCCCTTATATATATGTATATGTATCTGGTTCTAGTTTGCTCACCCTCACTTTCTGATTTGACAGAGAGAAAGGATCCCACTCGCTCACCAGTCACCAACCATGATCTGACCAAAAATTTTTGTGGCCAATGTCTTGGTGCCTCCAAAATTATCTCCATCTTGGAGAAGATTGTGGTGAACTATTGCGGTATAGATCTCTTGATACCCACTAGCACTCAAGTACACCCAATGGACACCAGCTACATCCCACAGACCAACCAAGAACACCAAGAATCATGTCAACACTTGAACATGCACTGACCTGCAAGTACAAAAATTATTAGGTATAGAACACTCATGAAAAAGAAGATGCTTGAAAGACAGAGACCAGCATCAACTATCAATTAAGCAAGCATACCACGTTCTCATAGCTTCCCTCAAAATGGAACAGCATCACACCCATTCCCCTCCTTTTATTGACTTCTGCCTGGAAAACACAAGAACAAAGATGACAAAAATCAGTAAATAAGACATTCCACACTGTTGAGAACCAAAGATTTGGATTCACATACCACACAAGAACATATGGTAATTCCACAAGCTGTAAGAGCCGATGTAACCTCCGCCATCATCCCTGTGAATATCACCAAATTAATTCACGAGATTTTACAAACATTACCAGTAAAATCTCAATAACAATATAGCAAATGTGACAAGCTAGTAGCAGCTACAGGCCTACAGCTAAGGAATGTTTCATTTGACCAAAAGAAACAACAGAATATACAATTGCCAAATCAGTCTGTTGAAGGAGGTAAGGCAAATAGCTATGCATAGAGAGCACACTAAGGGAGTGTTTGGTTTGAAGAATCAATCAGTTCATTCTAAATGGAGTTATGCATCATGTGTTCATTCCTCAAATTTAGTGGAATGGCCTCATTCCTCATACTAGTGTTAATTACTAGCTTGTGAGGAATGAAGTTGTGATGAATCAACTCATTCCATTCCATAAACCAAACAAAAAACTGGAGAGTGAAATGATGATGAACCACTTCATTCCACAAACCAAACACCCCATAAAGGAATAAAGGCTTGGAAAATTCCCACAATGATTAGCATTGCAGCTTTGCAATGCTTAAATAACACATGGCAGGAAAAGAGCCGGGAGCCATTTACAAGGAGAGCTACCATAGTTAAATGCTACTGCCAGTCAGCTAAGTTAGACCGTCAAGCTACAAACCATTCTTAAGGCCTGACTGATTGTGATATTTACAAGGCTATAATTAGCCGGATTCAAATATTCCAACACAAGCAATAATTTCACGTGAACATGTTTGCTGTAAAACTCAAATACTACTTCAAGGTAGATACGATTGAAAGATCAGTATAAGTTTTTTCTGTCTAGTGCAACAATATGGCAGAAGCATATCACCTTTCCGGTTAACACAGGCTATGCAAAGCCATTGGATAGAGTTGCCTTCCATATTATGCCAACCAGAAATTTTACCAGATTTCCAGTGATCCAAACCAGGGAAAACTTCCTTGCAGGTGGGATTGCCAGGGTGCATTAACTCATTGAAGCTATCACCTCGAATTGTAGAATGACCATTGATTTTGATACCCAATTCCTTAACAGTTTTGTTTTGCTTCCCATTGACCTTTGGATGGACATTATTAACAGGTAAAAAGCCATCGCTACTTTTGTTGACAAAGAATAATTTATCAGAACTTAATATCTTCTCCCAGTTGAATTTACTATCTTCGTTCTTGGTGCTTGGAAGTGAAAGCTCACTATCACTTTCGTCTTCAAGATCAGCAACAAAATTATTAACTGCATCAGCAGTAATCTCCGCAGCAGAAAGAGCAGCTTGCTCCCTTAAGAACTGATAAGAAAGAGATCCATTACTGAGCTGTCTGGTAATGCAGGAAAATAAATTTAAATGTTAGTACCACATACTTTCATAATTTTGTGTCTAGCACTGCGAGTTTTTTGCGTGCTGTAGCCACTGCTGGTGACACTGGAATGCATACTTACTAGATAATTTCTGAAATGGAAACAAATATGTTGAGTTAGCCCAAATGTTCATGGATATAAAAGAAGTTTCTAATGCAATTTCTCCCTTGAAATCCTCCTGATAGATACAGGGCAATAAAATGAGCATTGTGATACTGAGTACTGACAAACACATATGTAATTCAGATTTGCACCCAAATTGTTATAATGATACTTTTTTAAAAGACAGTTAGCAGTTACTTATGTTAGCCTTGATAGCTGCTCATGATGGTTAAGGGTATTGAGAATAGATTGATTGGCCTACCTAATGCCATAGGTTAAAAAATAGACAGATTGGTTGATTCACTTGAGACCATTCATGCTGTGAGACCAGAAAGTACAGCACATATGTCCTCTCTAGGAAAAAGAAAGTAACATTTGATCTCATGGTGATGCTATGGTGCATGCATGCAGTCACATTTTAATGGATCAGTAACCAAAAAAAAAAGTTAAGATACCATGAACCCAGTTAGACAAGAAAATAAGGAGAGGTCCATGTCAATCCCGGCATGTGCGATCTCTCTTGAACTCAGTATGCTTGTAGCAGACTAGTGGCTGCTGCATAGATCACTGTCTTAACTCTTTAACTGATATACAGGTGAACCCTTAAGGTAATTATCAGTTACATAAAACTCAACTGGAAAGACTGCTCCCATGGCTTTGCACTTAGCAGAAACCTCAGCAATATGCCGAAACCAGCTGAGAAAACAACCGAAACCTGGCCTCACCCTGCCCCACCATAACCTGGCCGGTGATGGAATTTTTTAAGCAAGCTGGCATTCAAACCCTGGTTGGTTGTTACCACACAGTGCGTTTGCAGAATTATCAGTTATTGCTAATTCCCTGGGCATTCTTAGTTTTTTTACTTCAAGATATATGCTGGTTGGTGGAGAATATAATGATTTGCAAAGGCCTGACTTGGTACGGGCTGGAAATGACTTTTTGGGCAATCAATAAAAAATTGAAACACTCAGCAGTTGGCATAAATCCTATTTGGAGGGTTACTACTGTAAAGTGTAAACAGTAGTATGCATTCCTCTGCAGCAAGTTGAAAACTTTGACAGTACAACTAGAACTTCAAGAAAAAAATGATGCTATATAAATTTAGTGAGCAGGTCATACGCCAGTATAAAACATAAGAGTTACAACCATACTTAAAAGTTAATATTAGGAAAACAAGAACTAAGAGCATAAATTGACCAATAATAAGCATGTAAACATTGCAAAAATTTGATAAAAACCAAAGCAGCACCTTGTATGTGTGTATCTTTACTGCAAAATTGACAAAAAAAATATATCAGAAACAAACATGCGATGTAAGAGAGGAATACTGACATCGTAAGTTATGATCTCCACCACTTCAGCATTTGCTAGTACATGGATTGGTGAAACCAGATTGCCATTCACCTGCAAAAGAGTATATGAAAACAATAATGGAATTCATCATTACAATGTACCAATTTTTCCTCATAATTTACCTTTGCTGCAATCATTTTGTTGCCAATTTCAGTATGGATCAGATAAGCATAATCAACCACTGTGGCCCCCTCAGGCAGGTTTTTAATCTACATGTAACGGCGTATTTAGAGCCCAAAAAAACAGTATATGCTGTTAACTAACTAATATCTCCAAATCATTGCCTCACCTCGCCTTTAGGAGTAAATACAAAGACGCGGCTTCCCAGAAGATCTCGGGTGATAGTATCAACAAATTCCCTAGAACTCATATTACCAACAAACTCTTCCTGCCACTCACGGATTGCATTGAGCCAACCAATCTATGAAAGGTGGTAAGCTATTAAATTTTTCTCAAGTCCACTGTGGTATAATATTTAAAGTAGAAGTAGTATAAGCTTTAGAAGTATTAGTATGATTGGATTAGACAAAGTACAGTACCCTCAGAGCAAAGCCTGTGTTGTTCAAGCAGATTACTTTCCCCTTGGCATTTCTTCCACTTGATATTCCAGGGCGAACAGGTCCAGAAACCACCCCTCTTCCACTGTAATGTGCAGCAATGCCTCTTTCTGCTATTAAATCCATATCTTCTGTTCTTATCTGCAATACAGTTGAAATTTTAAACATAAGTCACAATCAGCAACAGGATGAAAATACATTCTTTGCTTGATATTTGACAGTTTAAATTTAACAAATGAGTAGGCAGCATTACCTGAACTTCCAAATGGAACATACTCTCATTAAGAAATGGTATCACTGTTGTGTGTAGACTTTGGTAGCCATTAGGTTTTGGAGTTGCAATGTAATCTTTCACCTGTTGACATAATTGATTGTTAGAAAAGCGGTATAATTCGCAAAACATTAAATACGTGAAAAGAAGATAACTCACAGCTTGAGGAATGGGTGTCCATATACCATGAACAAGGCCAAGAACATGATAGCAGATCTGAAATGAATTGAACATACTTGTGAGCCAATGAAAAATCCACTGTATAAGCAATATAGTAATTTGTTGTTAGTGGTACCTGTTGTGCAGTGCACAATGGCCCAACACCATTGCAGGATTTTGGTTTTATGATGATCTCAGCTAAGCAAATAATGTACGGTCCATTATTTACAAACAACAGAATATTCAGAATATAATATAAATAGTATGGATATTAAAAAGCATACCTGAGCAACCTGATTCACCTCATTTATTGAACTCTTGGATTTGAGTGTAGTTTTGTAAATGCTGAAAGATGGCTCAAATAATAAATAATCCACCAAATAAACAACATCACACCATATTTCAAAGTAAGAACCACATAACACTCGCACCATTATAATAATGACTTTTGGATTAAAATGCAATTGAGACGCACAACTCAGAAAATAGGCAGGCAACCGTACCACAAAAGTATTATCGTATTACAGAGTGGTTTTTATTTAGCAACGAATATGATTCAGTGGCCAACCTTTTTAAAACCTTAAAGAAAAAAAAAAAATAAAGAAAATGTGTAGCAGAAGGTTAATTGTATGATCTCATAGGAAATGAGTTGGAAAACTGTGCAAGAGATATCTACGGAACACCATAGCATGCCAGCACAGCACTACAGCAAGCAGAGGTGGTGCTATATTACTATGATAATCTGATTCCTAATGAAAATAGATCAAATTCTCTTTGGAGTCTCAAGCCAGTGGCACTTTTAGTTTAATGAGATGGCATGCGCTCACCTGTAGAGCTCTTTGTAAACTGAGCGCACTTCTGTTTCAACACTAACAAGATCGAGAAACTGATCCTCAACAATCTTTTGCCTTAAAATCCTATTCGCCTGGAATTAAAGAATCTCAAATTAATGCCATCCATTGCAAACATGTGAAAATTGACACTGAATCATGCAGAGTATCAATCATAACATAAAAGCTACCCAAAAACACAGCACCTCTTCCAATTCTTTTGTTCATGGGACTTGTACAAGTCTTCAACTCTTTTCCTTAGCTCAGCAAAGCCAGTGGGATTAACGTACATGAAGGATAGATATTCCAGCTCAGACTATAAAAAAAAGAGCTGCTGGTCAAAAGGAAGGAAGAACTGAGAGTAAAACATTAGGATATAGGAATTTTTTTCTTCATAAATGCACAGATACACATAGAGTGATATACTGATATATGCCTAGATAAAAAGAAAAGAAAAGTACACAAAACAAAAGATTTTTTTTAAACACGGATGAAAGTAGCAGTACAAGATCACCCATTATAATTAAAAAAAATAAAGGGCACAAATCTTTCTTTAGTCCCTCAATTTTGAGAGACAGACCCTTCCCTAGCTCAAAAACCATGATTAGGACCAGCTGCAAAGGACTAAAGAGACTGTTTCCACAAGTTCAGGGGCTGTACTATTACTGCAGAAGGTGTGGAAACAAGAATTATTCCCTAAATACTTCTATAAGAAAGACTTATAGACAGCAAGTGAACCTTGGTTTTATTTTATTCTAGAATTATTCCACAAATATGTTTACAGCAAGTGAACCTTAGTTTTATTTTATTTTTAAAAAGTAAGTAGTAAAATATAAGGCAAGATTTTCTCTTAACATAACAGGTTGTCATGGGAGAAGGGTGTCAAAAAGAACAGCTGATAGCCTGACACAAGGAATTATACATAGCATATATTCACATATACCAGTGTAGGCAAGACAGCAAGTTGTGAAACAATTCTAAATATGCAAGCTATTCATGATTGGCTTGCGAATTTGACTTATCAGTGGTACAAAAAAAAAAAAATTGTAACAGAGGTAACAGAAATATTCCATTCTGAGAAAATATTCCTGTCCCTAAATGTTTTCTGAAAAAACATAAAGATGGACGGAGGGAGTAAAGATGAAGCCAGTTATTTTTTAAATAGTAGCTAAAATTTTATAAAAGGAAAACATATGCAGCATATACTGCAAAATTGAACAAGCTGAAATAAAACAAATAACAAGCAGTACAGTAATAAAGTTAGCTTCTATAGGTCCTAAGGCTCAGCACATACCTTTATACGGTACATTCCAAGGAGTTTTGCTAGAGGGGCAAAGACCTGCAGTGTCTCCATGGCGATGGCATACTGCAAATAGTCGTGCTTAGTACTTAGGGTGGAAGTAAGATACAGGCAAATCTTAAATCTGGAATAAGAATTCACCTGCTTGTGTTGAGGCATATGAGTGAGAGTACGCATGTTATGCAATCTGTCTGCCAGTTTCACAATGATCACACGAACCTACAGCAATAGTTTTTAATATTTTCTTAAGTAAAATGCACAGAGGTAAATCTTTTTTTCCTGATAAGATGTTCTGTATGGATAAAAAGAATACCTCTTCTGTCATGGCAAGAAACATCTGCCTTAGGTCTTCTGCTTTAAGATCTTGTTTCGAGCTACCCTCACTTTTACACTGAAGTTTCCCCAACTTAGATACCTACATTTAAAACAGAGCAGGTTTTGCGCTACATTTACTACATGATCGGCGAAATATATCAAAGTTGCAGCTTCAAAAAAAACAATAATGTACCTTTGTCTCCCCTTCAACAATACGGCGCACAGTTGGCCCAAACTCATTTTCTATTCTTTCAAAGGTAACCACGTCTGTATCTTCAACAGTGTCGTGCAACAAAACCAGCAGCAATGGATTCCCAGTCAAGTTCCTAATTATACCAAAGCAGAACAGAACTTAGATTCATTATGTGTACTAGGGAGAAGTACAGAAACTGCATCAACATAGGGTCAATCAATGCTAATCAAGTTCCAAATTATGTCCAGAGAGACAACAAAAACTTCATTGCTACTACTACTAGGCCCTAGGGACCCTTCAAGTAAAATACTCATCCTAAAATATAAGGAAAATTTAGTTGTCCTAAATCAAGTGTTTGACCAAGTAAAAGAACAATAATATTTAAGACACCAAATAGGCATCATTAGATACATTACAAAAATATGTTTTCATTACCTTCTTGATATGGTAGATGTTAATACTCTTACCTATAAATTTGGTTAAACTTAGGACAGTTTGACTTAGGACAAGTCAAAATCCTTTTATATTTCAGGATGAAGTACTTCACTATTGTCAACAATATTACTACTTACATGCTCTCCAAGAATACGAGCAACTTCAACAGGATGAATAATGAATGGTTCTCCACTTCGCCGCGTTTTTGTCCACTGTGTGCTTCATATGCCAACTGTGATTATTAATGAGCTATCATGATGCAGACATTCGTGAAGGCACTTCCACAAAAAACCAGAAAGTGCAAAGCTGTTTGTTCAAATAGCATGGAAGGAAGATATTGTGAATTAGTTACCTTCAAAGCGTCATGCACAAAGTTTAACTCTTCAGGTTGAAGATATGAAACAGCTGGTTTGAGATCCTGTTATGCAGCAAAAAAAAAAAAAAAAAGGTTGCATTCACTATGATTGAAGTCACTCTTGATTCTCATAAGGAAATCTAGCATTAAATTCAAGCCTTGCTTCGCCTAAGGATCCTGTTATGCTTCGCCTTGCACATAAAAAATGTCGTTTTCAAACTCAGGAGCAAAATGTACTACCAAGTTACAACTTACAACAAACGGGTACCATTTGGTAAAACTGGCGTCGCTGTATTTTACTATGGCCAGAAATACATTTCAAAAGCATCAAGGAGCTTGACTCCTCTTTTCTTTTAGTTAAAATATTTGTTGGCACCATGGAGCAGGAAATAATTGATGTTCCACTACCAGGAAAAGAATGGTCCTTATTCCTTACATATTCTAGAATGTTTGTGCAAAGGTTAGAGACAAGGTGACAAGCAATATATATTGTATCTTTAATAAAAAGGAAAAAGCTCAACCATCAACACTGTTGAATGTTTGCTACCCTAAAAATACTCTGAATGGTCATAAAACTGCAAACCAAATCGAGGGCTTTGATCGAAGCTAGAAAATTGAGCTCTTCAGATATGCACAGAAGTGCAAATTACATAAGTGATTCAATGACACACCTCCCACAAAGTCTCTGGGGAGATGATGAAGGATTCAGATGATGAATAACAGTAAGCCCTCCATGTTGGGTCGACAGTAGTAAACCAAGGTCTGACAAAACTTGCAGAGTAGACAGGTGATAGATTATGACAAAATTTCCCTCTATTGATGTCCTCATCAAATGTGATATGCAGTAACTGAAAAACAAGTAAAAGATTATTAGAAAATGAAAAATCCAACATAAATACTTAGCCAAGGAAATGTGAATGCAGATGTTTTTAAAAAAAAAAAAAAAAAATGCTACATTCACAAAACAACCATAATTTGGCATGGTGTTAACTCATAAATTTAACTATAACATAATCAGCATTCTAAGCTCCTGAATTCTAGTTGGTTATATTAGGAAAATTGGAATGCCTTTTGTGTAGAATTAGAATCCTGAAAAAAAAAAAAACTTTGGACAAGTAATCTGCAAGATAGCTCCTTAGAGTGTGCCAGAGCCAGAGCGTGTGTGGCGTGCTCCTCCACCCATACTACCTATAACTTATCTGCAACCCAGAACGCTACTCCCTTAGAATCAGGAAGCACCTGATGCTAACTAACTTTCCTTCCAGTTGGCTTAATCTGAGGTAGTAGCAGAGTGACCAGACTTATACCTTCCTTGCACTAGCTACCTGTTGCAATTGTCAATATACCAAAAGGTCCAAAACTGAATTACTTGACATCCTATCACATTAATAGATATTAGAACCGCAGCGCAGAATACATGATTCTGCAATGGGGTCTGATTGTGAATTTCAAGGAAAACTGGAGAATGGGGACCAGTGTGTATTACAGGGGAAACTGACGATAACTGTGGGTTGACACTGAATAGAACATGAGATGGTCAAGGCTTGCTCAGTAATGGTCTTTTGGACCTCAATAACATGATCACATTGTCCAAAAAGACTACAAAAGGATGCTGTCGAGCAATTCATAGATTGTTTTGTTCTAAAAGGGAAATAATCTCAGGTTTGCTTGTGAGGTAGCCAAATTCTTAGTTGCCCAGATACTATTTCCACCAAATATTAGGCTACAACAATTGAACCAAATAAATGTTCACAAAATTTGAACCATTATCAAGTGGAAAGCTAAAAAGGAATGGGGATTTTGATAGCATATGTTTGGTGGATTGATGATCTCACCATCTGGTGAGTTACATTTCAATCATTTCCTTATTATGGTTTAATGAGACAGTATCAAAGATTAGCCTCTTTGCACTAGAAACTGTTCCTTAATCCTCTTATGCTCTATGACTGAATGGATGTAATTCTAGAATGTATGTTATCAAACTCTTCCATCCACCATTATCATGCACAAAGCATAAGATTGCACATTTGAGATGCGCCAATGTCTAAACTATGTTTATTTAGTAACATATATAATCTGCAACTATTCAGTAACGGAGATAGTATGTCTACTCTACACCCATTTAGTGCTCTTGTTTCAACTTATAGTTCACTTTAGCTTTGTCCTAAGTCAAACTTCTCTAACTTTGACCAAGTTTATAGAAAATTACATCAACATCTACAATATCAAACTAGTTTCATTAAATTCTCTATGAAATATGTCTTGATAGTGCATTTATTTGAACTTGTACATGCCAACATATTTTTTTCTAAAACTTGGTCAAAGTTAGAAAAGTTTGACTTAGGACAAATTTGGCACGGAGGTAGTAAGAGATAGAGTATGTCAATTCAATACCTATTAAGTAACAGAAAGGAAAGAGTAGAAAACGATATGCAGACAAAATACAAAAAAACATAGACAAAAAAATGGTCAAGGAAGGCAATAGAAAACTGTCATGCAAACTAGAAGGCAAAGACAAAATAATAACAGCAAACCAGCAATATCTACAATATAAAAAACAGCATGTCAGTTATTGATGCATTGGGTCCAAAGCAGGTACATGAAAGGAGTGTAACTGCTACACAGGTGATTACAGGATGCTTTTGATGCTCCAGACAGGATCACTGAAACTGAATCTGTCCAGAGCTTATTTACTTTGGAAATGAAAAAATGTCATGAAAAAAAACATGCAATGCCCACAAAAAAATTCCACTAAATCAATTACAGAAGAGAAATTCCCTTTACTAGAGTAATTGCTGCCATTGAATATATTGCATTCAGCTATTCAGTCAGACAGTAGCAAAGGACAGCAATGACCACTACAAGGAATAAGAAATGCCTTTTTCTTAGCTACAAAATTAAATAAATCACACTGAACTGCGCTTATAAAGCTAAGCTTTCATGAAGCTGTGTGTGATCACTGGAGTTCACCTTTCTAACTCATGATATATTCTACCAACATCGACGATGCTTACCAAAAAACCAAGAGAACATCAGGCCCTATATTAACAGAACCTGCTAATGGAACAAACTGATCATGCCAGCTAACCAAATAAATGCATAACTTATTTTTAGAGAGGAAATAAACGCATAAAATTGAACGGTAATAGGTAAAGCAGCCTACCAAACAATTGCATAACGATGAAATGAAAAAACACAAACAGAGCACACTTCAAATTATTATCCTGCATGACCTAGAGGCTAGAGGCGTCGATTTGAAGTCAATCAAAGTGATAAAACATTGTTTGCTACGCTACCAGAATGTTGTAGTAGACTGCAACTTCAACTCAGCTGACTTAAGTAGGCAAAACATGAAATCCATATCGACACTATGGCTTGAATGAATGAATGAATAGCAGAAACAGCGACAGAGCAGTGGCAGCGCACCGAGTTGTTACTCCGACGCGAGCGCCCGCGCCTCCTCCAGCCGCCGCCTCCGGGCTCGGCGTGGCCGCACGAGGAGCACTGCGCGGTGCTGGCGAGCGCGCCGGTGAGCGCGCGGGGCGTTCCACGCGCACGAGAGTACGCTGCATTCGTAGGGCCTCCCGCCCCCTTCCACGAGGCGGCCGTGCACGAGCTCACGCACTCCAGAGACGACGCTGCAACGTGGAAACCACAAACACGCCACAAAAGCATCAGACCCCCGGAGAGGCGGAAAATCGAGAACCCTAGGCAGCCAGCGCATAGAATCACAGAATTGCGAGGCCACGAGCAAGGAGGGGTTACCGGGCACGGTGGGCGGCGGGGTCTGCATGGCGCGGCGCGGCGCAATCTCATCGGCGGCGCTGAGGCCCTCGCGCGGTCGCCTCCAGTTGGGCGCGAATTGGGCGCGCAGCCGCAGGAGCGGCGAGCCGCGTCGAGACCGGGGAGAGAGAGAGAGGGCGGGCTTTGCCGAGGCGGGGAGGGAGGGAAGGAGGAAGGGAGGGACCGGGAGGCGGAAGAACTCGAAGAAGGGATAACACGAGACGGAGGCCACACAAAGGCCGCGGCCGTGGTGAAATGGAACAGGAGGGAGGTGCGGTGCGGCGGGTGCGTGACTGCCTGCCCCTCCTCCCTTCCCCCCTGCGCCAGCCTCTTCGCTGGGAGCTCTGGACTTCGCAGCTCGATCGCCGACCCCTTCTATTTTCGTCTCGCCGTGCAATTTCGGACGGTTTTTACCTGTGATTTTTGCCTGGTTTCCTTGCCAGGATGGCGTTGCTCACGGATTCTAGTGCTCGCTCGGCTCGGCTGCTCCTGCTCCACTTGTATTGCTACCTCTCAGCTGAGCACCGCAAGTCAAAGGGGGCCTTAAAGTGGCTGCACGACTGCAGCACACACGGCTTACTTGTGAGCGTTATGCAATTTTATTTATGTTTTATAATTTTGGTCATGCAAATTGAGCGCGTTCCGAAAACGCCATTTTTAAAATTTTTTATTTAATTTATTAGTAGTTGTCACTAATAAATCCAGAGAATCTTTTTTTTTGCATGTCTTCAAGCGCTCCTTCCTTTTGTCCATTTCTCACTTGCTTTTGGGGTGGTTTGAATTTTGACTAACTAAAGATTTCCCATGATCACATGGCTATTTCATGTTTCGCTAGCCATCAACATGTGCGTGCTCGTGCTAGCATAGATTATTTTCAGCTGTCATCGTCTAATGAAACACATAAAGAAAAGGCTAAGGTTTGTCAAAAAAAAAATGCTATCATATCATATCGGAAAGACAAGGAAATGATAGCTAAGTTTGTAAAGGTGTTTGCATTTGCGCTTATCCTCGTTTGAGAGTAAGATCCTTCAGCCGATACTATGAACAGAACAGAGTTTGTAAGCTTGACTGGATTCGTTCCTTTTGTGGAAAATATCTTGTGTTCTTGTATATTCTTGTATGTATGTTATTCTAAGAACATCGATTCAGTCACTTCAATTTTGTACACTAGGGTCTCCAAATTACAATTAGCATTTTTTTCTGCTCTATTTAGCGGTCTCCTCCCTAAGGTTGTATGTTAGTTAAAAATTAGGGCATGCGGACGATCCACGAGCCTAGCATCACACAATCTACCATTGGCATTTGGCAAACCAACAAAATGAAAATTCAGCATCAGACAATGCCCACAGTATTTTGTTCCATATCTATGGACTTTTGTTTGAGTTTGTGCAATTTTGCTTTATGTAAACATTTTTCCTGATTACCGCAATACGGTATTGCTCCAGTTTGAGTAATCGTTGTCAAG
>JADLZK010005923.1:0-94682 GCA_015847255.1 Hyparrhenia diplandra
TGAAGAAACGGTCGGAGCGGCGTAGACTGAACTGGACGTGACTGGAGCAAATACTCATGGGCCCCTCAGCACCCATGGGCGCCGCACTGCCTACCCTCCTCTCTAAGACGGACCTACGAGGGAGGTGGTGGCCAGTGAGCTGCTCCATTTTGCCATGACGACACCATTTAGAGATCGAGAGAGAGGCAGAGCTCTTGCCTTTATTTCAATTTTATATCAATCAATCATGTATATCATCAAAGGGAATTGGATACGATGTAGGTCATGGGAGAGATGATGTTATTTACCTGTCCGTGGATATGAGGAAGACAATAGACCTATAACTTATACCATCTCAACACACATGAACATAGTATACAAAAGGAAAAATTAAATGATCAGGGAGAGCTCATGTTTCTTTATCTAATTTATTCACTTCAATTTCATGCCACGACAACAAGAAGCGTGGTGTGGGTATGCCGCTAGCAACTGCCTGGGCTTGAGAGATACCATAGGCTAGGTAGCACCAGTAACACCCTACCTCAAGCTTCCAAACTTGAATGATCTAGGGATAGCTAATGTTTCTTTATCTATTTCATTCACTTCAATTTCCTACCATGGGAACAAGAAGCGTGGTGTGGGTACATATGCTCCCCTCCCCCACCGCCACTAAGGTTGACTACCTAGTCTTAGAGATACCATAGGCTAGGCATTGACCAAAGGAGCGGTTATGACAAGTTTCGTTGTAGCAGGTGCCTTTGTTTCAGCGTTAATTTGAGCCATGCCATTTTAAATATCATGGATTGGAGATCTATCATTACTATTCATCTATTTGTAAATATGTCATTACAATTCACCCGTTCATTGTAGCATGCCATTTTCTATGTCCAGAGAGAGGCTGATATGTGGTGCTTGGCAGGCTCTAAACACCTTCTGGGGCTGTTAGTTGCGTCTAGAGCTTAGTTGGCCTCTTTGTGCGTCTAGAGCTTAGTTGGCCTCTTTGTGCATCCGTGTGTTTACTCTTATGTTCTTAGTGTTTCAGGTCTTGGTTCCCTCACCCAACTGTGCTATATCTCTTAGTGTAGATTGGCAACTGGTGGTTACAGTCACTCGGCTAAGTTTTGGGTTCGTAACAAACACTCCTATCGCTTAATGAAAATGCACCTAGACATCGTCTAAAAAAATTTATGTCATGCCTTTGGACCCAATTGCAGGGACTGACTATAATTTTGTATTACCCAAAATGCCCCTGTCTTCCTCCCCTCTATTTCTTCTCGATCCAAGGACATGGAGATGTAGGTATCATTATCGGCAAATGGTAGCGACAATGTCGGTCCTTATCCCTAACCACATGTGACCCCGCCCCACTTCCCATGGCATGGCTGCCGTTGGGCTCAACCACCACTACTGGTTTCTCGCACCTCTCCGCGTCAAGTGCTCGGCAAAGCCGCCATGTTGCGACCTATGCAACATCGCCGCCCTTTCTAGTGCACTAGCTCGTCGGGTTCATAGCCCCGGCGGTGCTAGACCTGTTGCTTTCTTCATTGCCTGGCGAGGGTAGGGATGGAGACGGGCCACTATTGGATGGTGGCTTGAGCCAAAGAGAGTGAGATAGATGATGTATGGGACGGAGGGCTGCACCCACGCCTTTGTTATTGCCCACACATCTCACCGCACCATTGTTTGAGATTTTTTAGCTTGTTGCCAAAGGAAGAAGGAAAGGAAACTTCTCATAGAGCAGGCGGTTAAGCCCCAAGGGTGGGAGCTGGTCGGCCAGAGTTCAACCCCCGGCTCCTACAATGGCCTCCAAAGAAGGCTGGGCGAGGTGGCCCTTTCAAAAAAAAAATAAAAAGAAGAAGGAAGGGGAGAGTTTAGGCAATACAAAAATACATGCGGCTGTAGATGAGCCCAAGGGATAGTCAGACGCATATGGCATGGTTCAAGAAAAGGAGAAATTATAATGGTAAATTTTTAATATAGTGAATTAAAATGGTAGATTTCTAAAATGTGACATTTGTAATGCCATGGTTCAAATTAACCCTTGTTTTAATTCAATTGGTAGACCATCAGTTTTCAGTTGGTTGCTATACTGTTTGGCACTTTGGTTGTAGCATGTGCCTTTATTTTTTTATACGTGGGTTCGTGGGCTAGCCCACTTACATCCTTAATTGTAGCGGGTGCCTTTAGTTGAAGGTTTATGGGCTCCATTTCTTCACCCAAAGGACCCACCTATACTGTGCCTATTATGCTTTTAAGCCACACAATTTCAAACATACTATTATGCAAGAAATGGATGGAGTCCATACTAAAAGAACGTGAACACGGTGGAATACTAGAATGAATGCATGAATATTACTCAGAGTACGCAGGTACATATAGCAGTGCCGAAGCACTATGGGCCACTAGTTACTGATCTTCATGCCTACATGGAAGGGGGAGAGATCTTGTGGACTACGACCCATTACAAATGCTAAATATAGTCTAACATTCCCCAACAATCGAGGGAGCACGCAAACAATGAGACTGGAGAGGAAGTTAAACCGACATTGGGCCACTAGTTACGGTCTTCATGCCTACATGGAAGGGGAGAGATCTTTGTGGACTACGACCCATTACAAATGCTAAATATAGTCTAACACATACAATCTTCAAAGTTCGGCGCAAAAGGACGGGTCTTTTGCATTTTGTATGACACCACGATAGGCCTCGTATTATATACGAGCTCCGGAAAGAGGGAACCGTGTGCCCCTCTCGCCTGCCATTATCATTTCTCCCTCCGCTTCTTGCGTCTTGCCGGCTTGCCGCTGCTCCCGTCTCCGCCGCGCTCACAGCTCACAAACCAAAAGCCAAACGATAAATCGAAGCCGACGACCTCAGCTGCGGCCGGGTTTCTATTGGAGCGGCGCCGTCAATGGCGGGCCTCGGGTTCGAGGAGACCGAGCTCCGGCTCGCCCTGCCCGGCGGGGACGATGCCGCCGTGGCGGCGGCTAGGAAGCGGGGTTTCGAGGAGACCATCGACCTCAAGCTGAAGCTGGAGCAGCCGGCGGCGGTGGCGTCTTCGGCCGCGGCGCACGTGGAGGAGGAGAAGCAGGAGGGCGAGGCTGGCGACGTCGTCGTCGTCCCCGCCCCTCTGCCGTCTCCTCCTGCAGCCACCACCGGTGGCCCAGCTACGACCATGAAGAGGTCGCCGAGCCAGAGTAGCGTGGTCACCGCCGACGCACAGCCCGGACCCCGAAAAGCCTCGCGCGCCCAAGTAAGTTATATATTCTCCTTCGTGTTCTCGTCTCTCTGGGCATGATTGTGCAAACGTTCTTGTTCCTGCCAACTTAGATATATATCAGGCTACGCTAATCACGAGAAACCTTAGTGCTGCAAGTAAATAGAGGTGGATTTTAACCATTTCGGGTGAAACCGCTATACATGGACGATGATTTCCGTAAAATTTGTGCGTTGTACGCATCAGTTGAGGACTGAATTTGGGTCAGCGTTCTCCTCCTGATCGAGCATCAGTGCATTTGGATCTTTACGTGTAGATTCTGTGGATACGCTAGCTCATACACCACCCATACTACGATACAGTGATTGCGTGATGGATGAACATTGAACAGCTAACAGCGCAGAGAAAAAGACAGGAGGGCAGCATGTGGGCCTGTGGGGACACCCAGTCCCCAGCTATAATGCTGCCGACATGAATTTTTATTTATTTACTAACAAAAACAAAAGAAAGAGCCTTTCAATTTCCTACATGTTTATATCATGCATCATCAGTGTATAACAGAAGCCGTTGTCTTCAATCTCTTGTCTGTAATTTCGATATCAAGCAGAGCATGATGAATGCGTTCTTGTTTGATGCGTATGCAGGGCACAGGCGGTGGGGTGGCCGCCCGTCCGGTCGTTCCGCAAGAATATCCTGCAGTCCCAGAGCGGCAAGTCCCCGGCGTTGGTGAAGGTGAGCATGGACGGCGCGCCGTACCTGCGCAAGGTGGACCTGAGGACGTACGGGAGCTACCAGGAGCTGTCCAAGGCGCTCCAGAAGATGTTCAGCTCCTGCTTCACCATCGACTCCGACGAGTGCGTGCCCACGTACGAGGACAAGGACGGCGACTGGATGCTCGTCGGCGACGTCCCCTGGGAGTAAGATCGAGAGCGAAACCTCTCTGCTCGATCTGCATTTCACTCGCTGTAGATATGCAGATAGCTCTTGTTCTTACCAGTTTTTGCCAATCGCATCAGGATGTTCGTGGAGTCGTGCAAGCGCCTCCGGATCATGAAAGGATCCGAAGCCGTCGGCCTCGGTCAGTAGTCGTCACTCACAAATGTCTCACAAGTTTTATTTAACACCGGACAGCTAATTAACTGGTGCTAACGACACTCTGTTGGTTGTGGATCTGTTTTGTTCATCAGCACCGAGGGCGATGGACAATTAACAGCTGCTGAGCAAGGCAACACAAGCGTCCGGCCGGTATTAATTAACTGCAATGCACGGTTGGATAATGTACTATCACTGCATGCTCCTCTCCGTATGTATCATATTGTTGTTTACTGCCCTCAAGGTCGTCTGTGTCATCGTCTCATTGAGGCGCATGTACTAGTGTTTTTTTTTTTAATTAGGGACTCTCCATTCCATGTATCATATATATTGCGTCGTTGAGTTTCATCTTGTTGTATCAAGTATGTATGTATAATTGTATATATACACACACACACGTAAGAAAAGATGGTGTAATTGATCGATATATGTACATATAATACGCGCCCTTTTGCGAAAAAAAAATTTGAATAATGCCAATACCTGATCTTCAGGGATCGATGTGCCATCCATTTCCGAACACAAAAATCAAAGGGCTGGGGAGGGATCCTGCGTGCTGTTTGTCTAGCAGCCAGGCAAGTTCAATTACCACAAATGAATGCTCAATTATCAAGTAGTTATAGCTGCCTAACTGGTGTCTGGATCCAATAATGAGAAGCAGCATTATATGCTGGTGACTGCATTAGCAAATCGCAAGAAACAGGGCTGGCTGGTCAATGCTTGAGGTGCACACACAGCCGCGCATCCATCTCCATGGTTTTTTATATGCCTGTGCCAACTAAGGGGGGGAGCATGCCATGTGCATCCAGATATACAGTTGTACAGGATCTTGCTTTTCAAATACTATACTACTCCTACTCGTACGATTATTCAGTAGTTAAACAACTTGGACTTGCATTGTATTGTTCATAAGGGCACAGTACTATTGTAAAATAAGGTGCATGCCGGGTGGCAAAAGACCAGCAGTGACGACGTTGGAATGGAAGGATGGTGGTGGTATCATATTTCCAGGAGATCATCGATTTGACAAGATAATAACGTTCATGATCTCAATTAAGTATCATTAGATTATTTATTAATTATATTAATATATATATTTATTTGATGTCAAAAATATTTGTAGTTTTTCTCTATAATTTTGATAAATCTTGAGATGTTTTTTTTTTTTTTTTTTGAGATTACACAGTACAACACAGACGCTCAAACGCGACGCACGCTCACCCCTATGAACACACGTACGCAAACCCCCTATGAGCACCTTCAAGGACCGAGCCGGCAAATCTTGAAGTTCAAGTCACCACTGGGCCTCGCTATCGACGGGGACGTCGCTTACCACTTAATGCATAGCGCCGGAAAATCCCGAAATAAATCAGTGATAAAGTGTCGCACCTGGATTTGAACCCCGGGTGGGAGCCCCCAACCAATGGCCTTTACCATTGAGCCATGAGCCCCTTGACAAATCTTGAGATGTTTTGACTCTCTAAGATTCTTGGAATCACTTCAACATGAGGCATGCCCCATTTCCATTCATTCAAACAGAAATAAGAGTTATTACAGATAAGAAAGATGACAGATGACAGAAAAGATGGCATCCACTAATCAGCTAATTGACAGAAAAGATGATAAGAAAGATGATAGAAAAGAGATATTACACACTACTGGAATCTACATCTTTCCCGTGGGGGAAAGATTTTTCGTCCAGCGCTCACGGAAAGGCACCTATTTCCCCGTGAGCAAATCAAGGAAGCTCACGGGAAAGCAAAAACACATAGGGGAGAGCCTTTCCCGTGAGTGTCGGCCGCCACGGAAAGGGAACCGTGGTGGGTCGCCAACGCTTCGGCCCCTTTCCCCGTCGTCAAGATTCCGTCCCTAGCTCACGGGAAAGCTTTTCCCCGTGAGCAGGCTTTCCCGTGAGCCATAGGGGGTGATGGTACAGATGGAAGAGTTACATCAAGAGGCTTCTTCATTTTGCTCCCTTTGGAGTTTTTTTTTTCTTCAAAATGTAATCTCTTTCTTTTTAGGCCGTTGGCAAGCTTTTGTATATTTTTAAACTCCTTTCTCCTTAACGAAATGATACGCAATCCTCTTGCGTATTCAAAAAAAAAAAAAAAAGACCAAGCAGAGGCATGACTCGTATCGGCGTTGTTAGGGTCACACATTGTCGTAAACCAAAGATATGGGCGTTGTTAGGGTCACACATAGTCATCATGAAACCAATCACTCATGTTTGAATTCTTTTCAATTTGAATTCAGGGTTGGGTGAAAAGGTGTGATCATGAACCCAACCACAGCAAAGTGTCTTATTCAAAATACATGATCTTGCAGGCATCTAATGCGTCGGATAACTGAGTTTGAAAGCTGTTCTAAGTGGGAGTTACATATCCTGAACGCTGGTCTCAGCTGGAGGCAGGGCAGCGGAGTACGATCTTAGTTGCTGTATAAATTCGTCGATGTACCTGTCCAGCCCCGGCCCTGGGGGCGGGCGAACGGGCGGCCGCCCCGGGCCCCCGATCTGTCAAGGGCCCCTGCATGGTACTCTTCTTAGTGGCTAACTCTTCTACGCTCACAGCAAAAAAAAAAAAAAAAACTGTGTTGCTTGTCTGTCAATTGTCATGACTGCATGCATGCTTGTACCCTGTGCCGTGTAGACTTTTGCAACATATATATAAGCATCATCTATTTTGGGATAAAAGACGGAGAGATACGAGGCATCCTTAGTATCATCAGTGTGTTTTCTGCTAGTATTCATTTACTAATATATTTTAAAAATACCAGCACATGTATTCTATAAATGATGTAGTTAATAGTTAGAATAGAAAATGAAAAGAGGGAAACTTAGTGCTCACGCAGAGGACTCATCCATATATATATTTTTAATAAACAATATAAACACAGGGAAAAATATAGATAAATTGTAGGAGCAAACAAATACTACTAATCCGATAGCAAGGCCTTACGGTATATAAAAATTCGGACATCGAGAAGGATGATAACATTTTACTTAAATTATAAATTTTAAAAAGGTTACGTGTATATATCTGTTAAAAGAAAATTCTGCTTATTTGTCTAATTTTGGACCATTGGACATGCTTTTAAAAATTCGTGCACAGCACTTATAGCGATAACTTTTTTTTTTTTTTTTTTTTTTGAGATTACTATGAACACACGTCACGCAAACCCTACCCCCTATGAGCACCTTCGAAGGATCGAGGACATTCTTTGAAGTTCACGAAGTCACCACAGCGCCTTCTTTGTTAACGACGGGGACGCCGCCTACCACTTAACGTGCGGCGCCGGAAAATCCTGGAATAAACGGGATGATTTGTGCCAAGAGATGCGATTAACCCCGGGGTGGGAGCATTTCCCATAACCATTGGGCTTTGCCATTTGCGCTATGAACCCCCTTGACATAGCCAGCGATAACTGATGTACATCTGTTCAAGGGGGCCTCGATTTTTAATCTTGCCCTGGGCCCCCAAAATCTCAGGGCCGGCCCTGCCTGTCCTGCAGTTCCTTATCAGCGACAATCCCTTGCAGCTTGAGGGCATTTTCCACAAAGACACCCCTGGTAGCCTCCTCTACCATGACGGCCCGGACTGCGCTGGCGACGCCGTGGCGGTCGAAGGAGCCGTTGTGCTCATCCCTGGGCACCTGCAACCCCACCTTCTTGCCCTCCATGAGCCGCGCGTTCGGCCCTTGGTCCCCGAAGATGGGCAGCATGACGAGAGGGCGGCCATACAAGAGCCCTTCGACGAGCGAGTTCCGCCCGCAGTGCGTCAAGAAGCCGCCGACGGCGCTGTGCGCCAGTATGCTGGTCTGAGGAACCCACCCCGTGTTCACCAGCCCATGGCCGCCGCCGGTGCGCTCTTGGAACCCCGCCGGAAGGATGTCCGCGTCGGGGATGCCGCGGGGATTCCTCAGAGCCCGGAGGAAGCGTGTCCCGGCGAGCTCCATCCCCAGCGCCAGCTCGTGCACCTGCTCCACGCCCAGCGGCACCTCGCTCCCCAGCGCCACGTACAGCACCGAGCTCGGCGGCTGCGCGTCCAGCCACCGCACGGCGGCGTGCTCCGTGTTGGCGTTGGCGCCACGCCCCCGTCGTGTGACGGCGGAATCAGGCCGAGGGGACGACCCGCTTGCCGAGGAGCGGCGCCACCAGCGGCAGGTACTCGGGCTCCCACTCGAAGCTGCTTCGGATGGCCATGACCGTGCACCTCTCCTGCGTCATGTACCAGCGCTCGGCGATGGACACACCGGACGCGCCGTCCTTGACGGAATACTGCTTGTTCAGCTCCGACTCGTAACGGGGTGCAGCCGCCGCCTGCCGTTCACTGCCCGCAGCAATACACGCGGCGCTCGGGAGCAGCATCGCGCATGGCACCTGGTGATCGATAACAAGCCCAACTGGATCTGAACAAAAAGCAAAGCAAGTTTACAAGTTGGCATTTGGTGTGCGCGAACCGAACCTTGTGGTCGACGGCGGCGGTGGCGGCCCAGTAGTGGAAGCTGTCGGCGATGACCCAATCAGGCCTCCTGCCGTCGTCGGCGCAGGACGCGCCCAAGAACTCGGCGAAGGGCGCGGCGAGGCCGTCGAAGGCCTTGAACAGGAGCTCAAACTTGTCGTGGGGACGCTGTTAGTGGACTCGGCGCCGTCGGGGAGGCCCTCGACGCGCGGGAGCGGGAGCGCCACGAGGTCGACGCGCGGCGCCGCGGCGGGGCGCAGCGCCGGGAGGCGGGCGATGTTGCCCGGCGTGGAGACGAAGGACACGCGGTGGCCCCGCAGCGCCAGCCGCTCCGCGAACTCCAGGTACGGGAGCAGGTGGCCGAACCCGAGCCACGGGAACACCACGAAGCGCAGCGGCGGCGCCGGGGACGAGGACACGGCGTTGTCCATGGCCATTGGCCGTGAGGAGTTGGCCTTGCCTGCGATGGCGTGGCGTTGGTGTCAATAGGCAAGAAATGATTAGGCGAGTTTTTTTTTTTTTTTTTTGAGGGGTCGCTCTCCGCGTTTGCCACGCGTAATGATTAGGCGAGTTCGAGAGTTTGATTTACAGCCTTCTGAATGACCATCACAGGCGGATCGAACAAGTGGGGAGAGGATAGGTCATGTCCGCTCCCCGACCCCCCCCCTCTCCCCGACCCGCCCCCAGACAGGGACGCCGTCGCCGCCGCCGCCAGGCTGCCCGCCTCCCACGACAACGCGCACCCAACCAACCACAGATCCTGAATCCCTCACCTCGCGATCTATCCAGCCATGGTAGTCTCGATGTGCCTCCGCCTCCCGGCGAGATCCATGCGGACTTCAATGCCGGCGGCCGTCCCCGCCGGCCCGCCGGCCGGGGGCCAGCAGCGTGCCCCTCCCTCCGCCCCAGACTCCCGCAGCCTCGCGCTTTGGGAGCCCCCGCCGCCGGGCTCGACCTGATCGCCGCCGACCACGCCCCGACGATGGGCGGAGCCCCCGCGGCAAATGGCCGCCGTCCCTCGCCTCCAGCGCCTCGCGACCTCCGTGGAGCCCACCCGACTCGACAGCCCTTCAAGATGAGCCCGATGTCGCACAGCGGTGGCCGCCCCGACATCGCCATCGCCGCTTCCTTCCAACCCACACGCCGCCGGGCCCGGTGTCGGCGTGGGGCCACGCCGCCGCCGTCGCCGCCTTTGGGGGGCGGCTGCTCCCCGTCGGAGGCGGTGTCGCCGACCAACGCTTGGAGAGACCCGGCACCGGAGTCCCCGTCGCCGCTCACGGAGGTAGCCGGCCGCCAGCTCGTCGAGGTGCGGCCTTCCGCCCCTTGCTCATCGGCGACCTCCATCACCCCGCCTCCCCGGCCGTGTGGTGGCCTCAACGCCCTGGCCCCCGCGCCGGTCGAGTGTCTTCACGACGCCGCCGCAGCGATGGTCGCCACTCTCCCGTCGCCCGCCATGGCGGCGGGCCACGGTGGTCATCCCGGAAGACGCCGACGCCCAGCGCCCCGTTGGAGTCGCCGCCTCACCGACCTTGCCCGCTCGTCGGACCGGGATGGAGCTCAACGTCGCCTTTGCTCCGTGCTCACCCTCTATCCGCGACACAGGACGCGTCGAAGAGGGCGAGTTGGTGGATGGAGACCTCGACGCTCCTTCCGCCCACCGCCTCCAGAGGGAAGAGCGCCTCTCCGTCGAGGCTCCCCGGCCCCTTCTTCCTCCTCCGTCGGGTGACCAAGGAGCAGAGGCTGGTCGATACCCCCATGTCCGACCGGCCCCGACGACGAGTTTCGAGATACCCGGCCACCGCCGCCGCCTTCCGCATCCTCCACCGCAAGCCGCCACGGGGCACCGGTCCTCCTCCACGAGGCTATTCGCTTCCCATCCCGCCGCTCCGCGCCGATGGGTGTCGCTGCCGCCGGTGCTCCTCCGTGAGGACCACCCATACCGCGGGCCATTCCCGCCGAGACCGCCCGAGGTGCGGCTTCCGGTCCGGGCATGGCGCGCCCGGCCGGTGGTACCGCCCACACGCCATGAGGAAGAAGCGCAGCGCCGCCCCCGCCGAAGAAGATGTTGACTCCTTCCGGCGCCGGGCCGCGCAGGCGCCGATGGTCGCAGGGTGGCCGGACGCGCCCCCTCCACCGCCCACCGACCCCACCGCCGCACCTCCGCATCGCCACGGCCGGGCGTGAGGTCCTCCCCCCAACAAGCCGCGAGCGGCGCCGCCCACCGCCGCCCACACCGCCCGAGGCTCCGTGCCGCCGCGAGCTAGTCGGGCGCCGCTTCAATCGCTCTCCAACAGCACGCCCACGCGCTCCGCACCTCCCCCGCCGCGATGCCTCTCGCCGCCGCCGAGGGCATCGAGCCGCCAAGCCGCCGCTCGATGAAGGTGCCGCAGGCTGGTGCCGCGGCCGCTCGACCTTGCACACCGCAGCCGGTGCATCGCCGCCTTGTCTGGCCCGCCTCCCAGCCCCTCCCCGCACCGACCGACGGCGGTGTCCACGGCCCCGATCCGTGCCTGAGATTCTGGTCCGCCCTCGGTCGACGACGCCAGGCGACCATGGGGACCCTCGACACACATGCTCATGGGCGCCGTCAAGGCCCGTCACGGTTGCCGCCGGCAAAGCGCAGACGCGATGCCCTCGAGGGTGCTCACCACATCAACGATGGTGATGCCGCTGACTGGCCGACGCCGGGCCGAAGCGGCGTGGGGCCCCGTGGCATGGATGACCCAATGCTCGCCGAGCGGCCTCCATCACCGCGGCGCCCGCCCTAGCCGCCGAGGACGAGGCCCCCCCGTGTCCATGGTGGCTACCGCGCCTGCGGGTTGCCTCTCCATCGCCCACCGCTCGTGGCCGATCGACGATCGGTGGGCCGACTTGGTCGAGGCCGAAGTTCGCCGCCCCACTAGTCACCGGCGTGCTCGACGCTACACCAGCACCCTCGGCCTTGCCGCCTAGGGTCCGCCGCAGCCCGAGGTCGTGGTTGACCTCCCGGTGTTCGACTGGTGGCACCGATGCCGTGGCGACGGTGCCGGGTGCACCGTGACACCCTCAGCTCTCGGTGCTCGCGCCGCTGGGTGGATGAGTTCATAGCCGCTTTTTGAGAGGTCGCCGAGCCATCCATACTCTCCACGCCGGGTTCAGGAAAACGCGCCCCGCGCCAGATGCCTTCTCGTGCTAATGCCAAACGTAGCGCACGCCCGCCGCAAAAAAGTGGGTCTAGGCTCCATAAGCCGGAGGACCGTGCAAGGAGTGTTCTTTCCAGAAGTTGGGGATCGAGGTCGAGGCCGAGCATGAGGACGCCGGGCCTCCTTCGCCGAAGTTGCGTCGGATTCACTGGTGGGCCTCTTGCCGAGGTGAACAGGGAGGGCATGGAGCGCTTCCTTCTAGGCAAGAAGCGGCGCCCGGGGCCCGAGTGGATGTAGATTATTCACCCCGGTCGGTCCGCAGAGCTTGTTCATCGTGTAATCGCCAATTTATTTCTAGTAGATAGCTTGTTCGTTCTCTTTCCGCTTGTTTATTTTGATGTCCACTCGGCATCATGAACTCTATTTGTATTTGGATTTGGTTTTCCTCCTCTTAATGAAAAACGGGTGAATGGCCCGATCGAGAAAAAAAAAGCCTTCTGAATGAATCCTCCCATCACTCTCGTTACATAGTATACGCTAATTAATACAGGTGCATGCATTGCCATTGCCAGCATGGATACACGCGAGAGTACTAACTCCATTTCTTCTTATAGGGTATCAAAATTTCACAAGTCAATCTTTATAAACTTTCAAACAACTAATCAAACTATATACACTATTCAGTGTAAAGGAAGCTGTAGTACCATTTGATTTTGTACTAGTCGACAATACTTATTTTGTTTTAAAATGTAGGTTTTAGTTTTATCCTACGTTGAAAGTTTGATTGAGTTTATAAAAAAATATGTTAATATCTAAGTAAAAAATAAGGAAGTCACTATTCTTACCCATGACAATGACCAGATTAGTTCGCACAGCCTCCATCTTTCTTCCTAGCGATAGCGACCGTACACTCCCCGGCCGAGTCTGCAAGCCTCATCTGAGCACCGCAGGTATAGTGAATTTATTAGTAAGACTAATTTGATGTAGATGTTCACTCATTTTATTTTTTTTTTTTTGGAACTTGATTAAAATTAGAAAACTTTAATTTAGGACATAACTGAAACAACTTACGTCGTAGGACTTTGACGCCGAGGAACAGCGTCAATGATTCATCTGTTTTTATGAAAATTGAGGTGCACACGGATGTGAAGGTGTCGCAAAGATCTCCATACAATTGAAGGGGCAGCATGCCATGAGCAGGTTGAGTGCAAACTATCGAAATAAAAATCCTTTCATCTAAAAAATTGTGCTCTGTGAGCGGCTTACCGTATATACAAAGTACGCTGGAAACTAATGTCGAAAGTTGGAACGGAAGGCGATATCATCTTATTCGGAATCTTTGGCCTGCCGCGCCCATGCGGCCATGCCCCGTGCCACCGAAATATTGAATATTCACAATTCCTATAGCAACTTATGTTGCACCCAAAAAAAAATCATCTGGGTAAACAAAGCTTGAAGAACCTTGCGGCTGTTTTTTAACCTATCAGCAGGATAAAGAGTGATCTTCTCAACATTGCAGAAATTGAGCTGAGTACTAGGATAAGTACTATCTTCCCAACATTACTGAAATTAAGCAGAATATGGATATGGATTATGAAGTTTCCCCTTATCAAGTAGACGTTGAAGAACCGATGTCCAGACAGCACATGAGAAAGCATAGCAGAATAACGCCACCAAACCAAAATGAGTAATCTCGGATAATTATTTTTTCCTAGAGAATACGGGTCATGGTTACAATTTATTGCTCTATAATGTTTCCAAGGATAGTTGCAAGTAACCCATGGGGACTCACACATGCCCAAGCAGCAATTAGCAGCTTATACAACAAGCACTACAGGTTCTGATGCAATACAGCAAGTATACAACGAATTAATAATGTTATGCGGTGCATGATTCACATAAGTTGGTGTGTACAATGCTCGGTTAACTGGCTCTAGTAATGTTATTATGAATCAAGATGCACAGTGCACTGGGTCTGGCTCAATTCAATCAATTTGTCGCCCTCCGATGGCTGAGAATAACAATAGTAATTAGACAAATCCCTGTGAAAATGGCTGGGCGGAATGCGGAAGGTATAGCGCTTTACCTGCTGCTCTTGGAACTGGGGCAGTTGAACCCGTTTCAAGCCATCTGCTAGCCGCTTCCATGGAAGAGATGGTTCAGCTGCAGCGAACTCATTCAGAACCTGGCAAAATTTTGGCAGTACATTGAAAAACAGAATACCAAGGCATAATGCCCTTTCCATTTCCTTTCCGTAATGAAATGATTGATCAAGTGAATTTGGTGAATGATAGTTTGAGAAACAGATCTCAATTGTAAACATACAAACTACCTCAGCAAACATAGAATCTAAAAAAAAAAGTAGTGCAGGCTAACAGCATCTTCTATGGTTTTCATTTCAGCTTACAACAAAAGGGTTCTCAATCTACAACTACTCAGTTCAAACCTCTTAAGTACAACAAAGTAAATACAAGCGACAATCCACGTCGATGGATGGCAGAGCCACCTCATCACAAGTGTAACTTCCCTAGGCTAGAGGTGACTCATGACCCACACACACACACATCATGTCAATGTCAGGGGTGATATACAAGTCACAAAAGATCCAGTCCTAAAACTGAGTCAACAAAAGTCTGTATATTATTTTTCTATGAGGAGCGGAATTACCACTTTCAGTGTGTTGAGATAATTAAGTTACAACACCAGTACACTCTACATGAGATACCAAAATTACAATGTACAAGAACCAATGCTAAATGAATGGTTTCTAAGCTATGAATGCCTATAGCAATATAGGCTGGTATACCTTCAGCTCCAACCCCTTGCTTACTCCATCCTAGACTCCAGTTCACATAAGTTGCTTGATTAGGTTTTGTGGCTTGCATGTTATCAGTGTCTGGAGGGCAAAAACGAGCCAAAAATCAAAAGCCAAGATGAATTAGTTCCTTCTAAATTATAAGACACATCATTTCTTCACCAATTGCAAATCAAGCTTTTATGCCAGTTCAATTCACTTTCCGTTTTATTTGGCTTATGCAGATCATGCACATGCCTAATCTGTTGAAATATGCCAACTGTATTTGTGACAAACATTGGACTATATAAGCAGTATCAGAAAATATTGTCAACTTCCTTAGCAGAGTGAATGATTTTTTCTGGCTAGCAAGCAAAGACTAAAACATGCTCATACAATAGCACTGTATCTTCTGACTAGTGAACTACTGGTCAGTGAATAGCAAAAGGAAGCTGGCCAATAGGAAGATCCAGTTAAAAACAGGCCCATTAGATCTGTAGTCTACTTTTATAAATTTATTTGACCCAAAACTTTTGCTCACTAACATTTCCACTTACACTGCTCTGCAGGCATGCTTCTTCCCAAAGTGCTATTGTATGAGCCCTAGCAACCCATATCATCTTCAAACTTATTGTTTGTACTTGAGAATTCAAATACTAATGAGGGGCATATTCTTGGTTGCATTTTCTAAAGAAAAAAAAACTGAGCATGGTTTTGGTGTCCATTATTTGAAATGAAGGAATACCTGATTTTTTATTGCTCCAATCAACATATCTTGGCATCCAGATGCATGGACATTCTTTAAATTTGGGCATTGAAGAACCAGACGTTCTGAGGGAAGTAATTCTAATCATCAGCAATGGTGACAACTATTTACGTTCTTGATAACCTGAAGAAAATAATAAAAGGACATGATACCTGGATGTAGATTTGTGCAAGAGTTAAGATTTAGATCATTTAACTCTGGACAATTTACATATAGAGCCTGCAATGTGTGAAACTAGTTATAGATTTTATTAGCAAAAAAATAGGATGTATCAATGCCTATAAAGTCCAAGGCTTACATCTATTGCAGAACAGCCCCACAGACTGAGTTTCTTCAAATTCCCATGCTTTATAATAAGCTTTTGGTGAATAGGTTGCCTCTTTAAGGTGGATAGTTTTGTATAATCCTAATACCTCCGTTGAGTTCGCCAAAATACTGACCCTCTTTTCATTATTCACGTTAGCGCGTAGGCTCATTCCACAGTCCATGAGTTGAAGGCATGGCAACTGTGCTGTGGCTAGCTGATCCCACCTATAGAGAATCATGCATGATAATCAGTAAACTCATGTGCAGTGAGATAGGGTTAATAGACTACTTAAAAAGAGCTCTGGGGCTTACGTGCAGTCACATTTGGGCAAAGAGCAAGGAGCAGCCTTGATAAAGTGTGAGAGAACGCTTTGCAGATCATCCCAATTCCATTATCACTAATGCTAGATCTGGAGTAACCTAAACAGGTAATTAAAATCAGCTAAATACAAGTAATTCCGGCTGGTAAATAAAACAGCAGTTTTCTGATAATCAATAACAGATTGCATTTCTAAAGTGAAGGAATGGATCTTACCCACTTAAATCAAGTAACTCCAAGCTCGGACAGGACCGAACAATAGAAGCAACTGCTGCATCAGTTATTTTTGGACCTAGAATCAAGGATAGCATGCACAGTCCCCTGGTGAACAATAACGAGACTGAAGTTAGAACGTAAGTAATACAAAAACTAGAATATTGATGAGATTAGCATGAGATATGGCAAAATTAGATCAAAAAGATGGTTGGGTAGTAGAACGGAAAGGGCAGAGATATACCTGAGATTAGCATTCTCTAGAGCACATACAACTTCATTGGATAGATGATTCGATGATATGTGCATTCTTTCCAAGTTAGGGCATGTACGACCTAGACCATCCATCAAACTAACCAGATCTGTACAATCACTACTTTGTTGTGTGAAGCACAGTGAGAGCTCAATCATATTAGGACAGTTCATAACCTGTAAGAAACATCCCTCCAGTAAACTAATGCAGAAAATGAACTTGTTATTATTGTGAATAGCGTTTGAACACAGTATTACCGATTTCGAAAGGGAACAAAGATCTGACAGCCAAAGAATTGAAATGCTTGAAGAGCACAGATTAAGAATATCCAAATTAGAGCAACCACCAATTTTGAGGACTGAAAGAGCAGACTTCTCGAGACAAATCGACTTAGATCCTCCCCTGCACACAAAAATAAAATCAGCTTATATTTATGTGTGCTTAAAGCAAATACGTATATTACTTATATAGGATGCAAATATAATCATTCACGAATCAATATCAGGATGACTTTTGTAACAGGATAACCATAACTTGAAACATATTAATAGACCACTAATTGCACTGCACTAAATGTCCATAGGACCTCTACTTCATACTTACTGTTTAAGGGGCTGTTTGGTTGAGAGACTTTTTTAGTTGTCGGGACTAAAAAGTCCCTAAAACCAAACAGGAAGGACTTTTCCCTTAAAGACTCTCTTTGAGAGACTTTTTTTAAAAGTCCTTGGGACTAAAAGTCCTAGGACTTTTTGAACCAAACAGTCCCTAATGACCTTTATCTCATCTTGCAATTTTAGTTGAGGAGCTAGCATTGGAAACAAGGTCAAGCATGTAAAATCCTAATCTTTATATTACAACCAAACATAACATACCCAGTAATCCTGTTAACTGCATCAGCAGTCATGGTAATCTCGAGAGTTCTTAAACTTGGGCAGGAAAATGCAATACAAGCTAGGTAGTGGGCGTCAACATCACTGCAAGAAACATTAAAAAAACAAGATACATGTTAAGAGTACTAAATGTTATCTCAGTAAAGAAACATACACTGGTAGGGATGCATGACTTCAAAGTTTCAAAGAAACAAACAATTTACAAGTACTACGTTTTTCACAGTAAAGAAAATACATGTGGTATCTTTGGGTTATTAAGTCAACCCAAAACTCATCTAATTGAACTAATCAGATTACAAAGAATGGATGTGGGATAAAAACAAATAGGTAATTCACCTACTACTACTACAAGTGGTCATCACCACTTCCAGTATAAGGAGATTGACTATCTCCACTATCATCAAATTCAAATAACCTCTTTGATGTCACTCCAGCGCATCAGATAGTTCAACTGTAGATAAGCTTTACAACACTTTGGGAACAAAAAGGCCAGACTGATTATCATAAGTGCAAGACTGGATATGCAATTATTTTGAGGCAAAGAAGAATTACACAACAGACCTCTTTGCTGGTAATCATGCAGCACATTCAACAGGAAAAAAAAAGGGTTCAACTAAAAGGTGAAAAAGACTAAACAAATGAGAAAAAGCAACATGCTAGCTTTGACAAGGTTTGTCATAGAACACGAGCAATCTTATCACCAGCAAATTCTCTTCTTAATAGTTTTTACACGTTACCCTGCAGTGCAATCTGCAATCAAACAATGTCACATGATCTTATACTAGTATAAATCATGGATAGTAATTGTGGCCATTGATGAGCGCTGACCAATTTGATTGCGAGTACTTATTGCGGGTCTCTAAACTAAGCATTGATCAGAGAAGGCATAATATTTTAGAAGAAAAATAAAAAGAAATAGTTTTAGAAACAAGTTAGCAAGACAAAGAAAATCTGAAACGAAGCCATTTCTATAAAATTTGCAAACAGATGCATCCACAGTTTATACATTCATCTAGCAAGCACCTTTGTACAGAATTTTTAGCCACCGAACAGCAACAATCGACCTAAATTTGGTATCCACTCACATATGATCCTGCAACTTGACTAGGTACTTCTGGAACCACATTTGATCCTTTGAACATTACTAGAGTTGTATACTTGATGTCACAGGATAAGTTAAGGATAAGCCAATAAGGCACTCTGTCCATGAGCTCTTACCCTCATACCGATGTAGTAACTAACCTAAAGCATTAATGGAAGGTCTGCATATAGATCATGCAGCAGCATGACAAGACATAGACAACTCCCCCACTCGTTTCACAAAACTCCCCACTTATTTCACAAGCATCCCTGCTTGAGCATAACCACAACTGACCCAACCAATGCTCAATTGTAATCTGGGGACACCAACATATTCTCTCTTCATGGAAACAAAAAAAGTTCAGTAAGACGGCATGTCCAAAATATGATTGTTATTATTTTGTAGTGGGTGTTTAGCCCTGAGCATTAACCAAAATCCCTACACCTTTATCAGATAGGACATAAATATTCCGTGCATGCCCTCCTTGTCTTGCCATGCCAATTGGAGACCAAGGCACACCAGTTTTCAGATCGGTTACGTATGTTATACTGTATACTACTACTTTGGAAGTCGCCCTGGAATATGGCTTTTCCCCATATATATATATAATAATACTTAGATATTCTAGCGATTTATATTGTACGGAGTATCCCTTAACCAAAATTGAATAACCGAAAGCAGAAATTACGCGCGGGGACAAATCTTCCCTAGTCATCGCATGAAATGAGCAGCGCGGAGCTGAGATCGTCTCACCGATCGATCTCACTGCGGCGCACCCCAGATCGCGACTGTTCCGGATGAGATTCGTTGGGATTTGACCGGGGGGCACCTCACCTTTCCATTCGGAGGTGGAGGCGGGAGAGCGCGGTGCATCGCGGGAGCAACGCGTCGAGGAGGCCGACGCCACCAGAGGAGGCTCGGACACGGAGGCGGAGGCGGAGCTCCTCGGCGGCCCGCCAGACCCGGGCCGCGCAGTCCCGCCAGCCGCGGCTGACCCCGGCGGCGGCCATGACCCCGCGGGGTCCGAGGCGGCGCAGGACCTCCGCCATGACCTCCCTCCCAGGCACGAGGCGGCCGGCGCCGACGTCCACCGTGGCCTCGTCCTCGTCCTCCCGCTCCGCCATGTCCACGTCCATGTCCTCCACCTTGGGCTTCTTCTCCGGCGAGGGCGGCGTCCCCGCCTCGTCGAAGGAGAGGGCGCGGCGGAGCCTGTGCTGCTCCCCTCCTCCTCCGGCGCTGGCGCTGGCGGCCCCGGACGAGGACGAGGGCGACGAGGTCGTGGCCCCCCCCCCGCCCCGGCGGGGACGGATTGGGACGATGCAGACGTGGCCCTTCTTGGGCTGGCCGCATCGGCCGCAGTTGTAGTTGCCCCGCGTCTTGGGGGCGCGGCGGCGGCGGCGGCTTGGGCAGCGACGCCATGGCCGCGCCGCCCAGGGGAAGCCGGGGTTAGGGTTTGGGAGAGCGGGCGAGCGCGGGGGTCGGTCGGTGGTCAAGTCAGAGGAGGATGGGGAAATAGCTGCAGGGCCGCGCGGGAGGGGTTGGCGCCATTTTCGGGGCGCGAGGAGGATGGGTGGCGGCGAATGGGGAACGGAGGTGAGGATTTGGTTTTCGCGCAGCGCCGCGCCGGCCACGACGCAGACGCAGCTCAATGCCTTTGCCTGCCCCCTCTCTCTCTCTCTCTCCACAGACCACCACACACACGGGGGCACAGGCACAGCTGCCCCTGCCCCCGCGAGTGAAAAGAAAAAAAAGGGGGCGGGGGGAGGGCGACGAGACGTGAGTTGCAAGTCGTTGTTGGCTGTCCGGGATTTTTTCCTGCGGCGGGATACGAATTCCTTCCGAATTCGGCCTCGTTTAAGCCGTTGTTTTGCGCCAAAATTTCATGTCATGTGAAACGGCGCGATATATCACGGCTAGTGACGGAATTTTTGTGCCTTGTGTCCACAGCTCGTGGAGTTTCTGGCAAATTTCGTGTTTTTCTCTCTTTCCATCGGTGTGCACGCGGATTCAAATTCAAATTCATGATGGTCTCAAGTTGCATCGGCCTACTTTGCCTAGGGGAAACCCATGAAAAGAGATTCTGAATCCACCTTGGCCATCGATGGTCTGGGACTAGGTTGGGAGTTGCATCGGCCTCCATCCTTTTGTTCGATCTTGATTTTGAGGACGGGTGGCTCCATCTCTCTTGTTTGGTTAGCGGATGTTAAGTCGTTATTTCTAACATTTTGCATCAAGACCCCTAGAGTTTATCGAAATTCACCAGGCCGGATCTAAAATTCCTTCTCTCTAGTACTTTTATCAAAGAGACCTCGAGAGTGAAATAAAATTGTGTTGATGCCCTCTTCTTCCTCCGCTCTCGACGCCCGGCGCGACACCGCCGCTTCCGCCGGGCGTCCCCATCGTGATGCAGGACGGACGCCTCTCCGGATTAGGCCACCGCTCTTCGCGGCCCGACATCTCGCGCGCGGGTACGGGCGTGACGGCAAGGCTCATGAAGGCCGGCTCGGTCGCGTGGCAGGCGGGGAGGCCAAAGGTCGCCATGGGCGGGCGCGCCCTCACGGCTGGCGAGGTCAGGTGGTCGCGGCCGGCGGATCCTCGCGGGAAGGGGCTTCGCGCGCGTCTGGATCTCATGGGAAAGGGCTCGGCGGCGGCGGTTGGGATGTGCGGACGGGCGCCAAATGAAGCTCCATGGCCGTCACCAGCTCATCCATGCCACGGGGCGGCGTCCGCTGACGGGCCCGGCATCGGCCCGGCATCGCCGCCGCTGCTGGCGGTCCCGCGCTTGGGGACGAGCGTGAGAAGACAACTTTGGAACGGACCCTGATTTGAGAGAAATCGGGGTTGGCTCCATCCGCGAGATTTTCAAGAATGGAAGCGAACCAAGATCCGAGGGAATATTCGCTCCCGGATCGATCGCCCTGCAGTTCTCCAACCAAATACCCAAAACGGGTTGGGCAAGCGTCGATTGGACTGGGTGTGCGATTTCGTAATCGAATGAGTAGAAATAGTTTGTTTTCAGACTGCCGACATATGGTGCTAGTGCATTACCATTTCACCCAGATTAGCATCTTTTACGAGGTCATTTACAGTAGTAATTTATTCCATTCACGATGACTTGCTGTTTTTAGCTATGGCGGGGGCAGGGCCACGTAGCGGACTTGCGGTAGCCCGGATCAGGTTTCCTTTGCTAGCTAGTTTGATTTTCGTTACAAAAATCCCGCTCAGCCTCAACACCGTGAAAAGCTCAGGTATGTGTACAGTATGTGGCTAGTTTAAATAGAGGAAATGCTAGCGCATTCTTTAATGCAAGTGTTCAGGCCAAATATGATTTTGGTACAGTTTTTTTTTTTTTTTTTTTTTTTTGCTATATTGTTACCAATCTCATGCCAACGCGTTGGTGCCTCTCTATGCTTTTTGGTATTTCTAGTTTCTATAACCAAAATTGATTTTAAGAGAAAAACAAATCATATTAAAGATATCAATTTGCCAACTATGTACGGTGTATGTATATATACATCTAATAGATTAGATGAAAAAAATTCTGTTTATTTTATAGAACTACTACTTTACAAAAGTTGGTTACATCCAAATAGTTTGGCCGTCGAAACGAGCTGCGACTATTGGCCGTCGGAAACGCGTGGTTAGAAAGGATGTTAGAAGAGTGCACGAACTAACCCTCGTCATGACACGTCATATGGCTGGGTTGGCGGTTAGCCGCCCAAGCCACAACGTCAGGATGATACGATTTTTTAAAATAAAAAAAATAAAAAGTACAGGACACATTTTTTATGAAAATACATAATAAAATAGCGCTTAGCTGCCAGCGGCCTTAACCGTACTTATCACCCATATATTCATCGTGTCCGTACGTATGCGTGTATTGTAGTTACACCATACAAAATTCCGAGCACACCAAAATGGTGTGGCTACGTCTAGATGTTGACTACCATACACACGTGTGCGAGTTTCAGGCGCTAAAACACATAACCATCTTATGTACTTCCCGTGCCCGATCCTAGGGGCCTCGTGCGCGGTCGCGTCCCCCACCAAAGACGAAGACGGCGGCGGCTCTGATGAGCTAGGATGGCTCCTCCTCCTACTCCTATATGCCCACCGAAGACAGAGATGACGACGGCACAACTAGGGTTCCATCGAGCGTCTCCCCCTCTATCTTCCCCAACTATGACAATTATAGAAGGGACCGGCCATGGGAGGCAAGTAGGCCATGCGGTTTAGAGACGAGGGAGTCTCGATGGAGTTGGAGAAGATGGCGTTTGAGGAAGTGGGGAGGGTATAAGAAGGCGTGAACGCCACGGGGCTAGCGGTGGGGCGGTGAGAGCAAGGACGAGGAGGAGAAAGAAAGTGTGGGCTAAAACACCCTCCCCATCCACCCACACACCACCACAGACGGCCCAGCGGCAACGATAGTACCTCCTCCGACTGGATCTGTGCCCACTAGAGACGAAGACGGTAGCGATGCTGGGTAGAGTTTTGGCGAGTCTGTCTCCCCCTCTTTCTTCTCCAACTTTGACAACTATAGAAGGGATCGACCTGGTCAGGCAATGCTAGTGGCGGCCGAGCTCGCCGGAGTTGGAGAAAATGGCAACATTGAGGGAATGGGAAGGGGAAGAAGTGTGTGTGTGTGTGTGTGACAGTTGACAGGGTGATGGGCGGTGGCAGGTGCGGCGAGGGTGGCGTGAGGAGGAAGCCGAGGTGCTGAGAAAGAAGTGGCAATGCATTTGCAATTTCTTTTTTGGTATATTCAGTACTACACTAATCCTACTCGCCGATGATCTGATTGGCTGACCATTTTTGCGGCGGATAAGCCGATTGATATTGTTTTGTTATAAGGGAAAAGAAAAAACATTGTACCATGTGATAGCCGAGCTCATAAAGTTCAAACGAACAGAGGCATTTGGACCGGTGCTAGTTGCGCCTTGTACACGTTTAGCACGTAAAATTACCAGTTTGATGATAATCCCGTTTGCATCCATAACGGTGCATGGGTACGTACCCTTCTTTAAAATTTGATGGTGCTGACATCTCGTTAATAATCTGTAGTAGTGCTGCTGTCCGGACCATCTGGCTGAGATTCCGAAACGTGGAATCCAGAGACCTGTGAGCTTGATCCTCGCGACGAGATGGCTGATCAAACAAAGACTAATCTGTGCGACTGTGCCAGCGCGCTCCAGATGTTGGAGAGTGGATTCTATTCGCGAATGGGCTGGAGATGATTCTGATGATGTTGGGTAGCACTGCACTAAACCTTTTTTTTTTTTTTTTTGGCATTGGAAAAAAAAATTCCAGACTCCTTGACAACGCACGCGCACAGATTGAAAGTGTTGGCTTAACAGGCTGAAAGTGTGAGGGTGTCTTCATGGGCCAAAGCCCAATGGAATAATGCTAGGAGAGGCAAGGACGAAAGTGTTTCCCGGCCGGTGTCATAATACGTCAGGACATGGATTTATACAGTTATAATAAAACGTAGACAGATTTTTTTTTTTGGTAAGAGGTGTGTTGCGAGCGGTTAAGCTCAATCATATGCTCTTGGTCGCCAAAAAATAAAGGAGGATTAAGTATATATCATATCATGGTGGCCCATGGCAATGGGTGGTGGCGGTTAGTTGCTAGGCACGTACGTCATGCTTTGCAGGAGCTGTCATTGTAGTACCCGTACGCATCGGCTTGTCCGGTGAATTGAATTGAATGGGAGCACCCGTATGCCATCTTCTTCGATGCATGCATGTGCTAGTTGTCTTGCATCGAGAACCCAACTCTCGTGGCGCGGCTGTCCTAGTAGAACTCGAATCGATAGATGGATCCCTCTGCGCTGCGTCGGCGGCGCTGCGCCTGCGTGCACCGGACCGGGGCGGTCGGCCTCGATCGGGCGGCGACGCCCCTGTCGTGACCAATTCTATCTATCCTAGCTACTTCAAATGCTTCAAAATTAATTCGAAATAAAAAAAAAAAGTTACCATTGCACTCTCCACTCGATCTTTTAGAAATGTTGAATTTCACTTGATCTCAAGTACAGCCAGGCATATTGGGACGGCAGACAGGTTAACCGGAAACTCAAATGTACTAGTAAGCATTGTAGGTAAGAATTTTATAATTTTTAAAAACAACGAGAGCTAACAAACCATATCCAAACAAAATATCTTGGACCTGACGTTTACATCAATATATCCTTCGTTTGGACCGAAAGGAAAAAAAAAAAGGGTCAAAGCTACTTAACGGAGGATCGATCGGACACAGCACTTATCACGTTCACGCCACGTTTGGATAGAATGTCACGCGCAACTACCAACGGCAGTGACTTGTCTTTTGGCCGCGCAAGGTAAAACGGCGCGACGAGTCCGCGCTATATATGCGATAATACATCAAAATGTCGATTTAATCATGTCCACACATGTAGCATAACCATATTTATTTCATGTAACATGACACAATAATTAACTGATTTCTAAAAATAGTTTACACATGTTAATATTAAAAATGTTTTTTTGGTTAAATTAGAAAAAAGTCAGGTAGTGTGGGTGAGATGATTGGGACAATCACACAGTTGCTGTCTCCAAACCAAACATGAACATGGCAGTCTCATCTGTCGTCAACGACACTAGTAGATGAGATCATATCGTCGTCTTTAGAAAACGTGAGAGAATTTTTGAACTGTCCCATCGATCCTAATATCTTCATCCAAACACAAAACTTTGCATACTGATGAATGAGCTCTCGATCTTCCTCGGTTAGTGCTCGAGTAAAAAAAAAACGAGAGCCCCTTTTGCTCGGCCGGCCTACGCTTTCACTTCCACACTTCCACCAATCGGTGAGTTGGTCAGTCCATCGTTGCGTTTCTCACGTGAGTACTACTAGTAGGGCAGTAGTAGCCAGTGAGTGGCGTCATGGCTAGCTGGACTGGCTAACGCGTGTCGATGCTCTAGCCTGCAATGACGTCAACGCTTACTATATTATCCACAATAATTTGCCTGACTCGTTTGAAAAAAAAAAAAAAATTGGCCGCCCCTGATGAGACCCTAGTCCCCTACTAGCACTACACTGGTCCGTCGTCCACTACCGGATGAGGATAACGCGTGCGCGCGCCGCGCTAGCACCAGTACGATACACACCGCCAACACGTAGTGCACTGTTCACCTCTCTCTCGCGCGCGCCAGACCGCCACCTGACCATTATGACGAGCAGGCAGGAGCTATTTCGTTCGTTTGTTCGTCGTGTCGCGTGCACAACCATAATATTCTATCCCTCTCCCTCGAACCAATTGGATAGCTGTAAGTCGTCATGGCCGCCGATCCATAATCAAGAGCTATCGGAGACGACGTACGCACGTACGTACGGGCTCTCCCCCGGTGTTGATGCTGAGACATGCATACAGTAGGATACAACGGCGCAGAGTAAATAAACAAAACTATACTAGGAACGAATAAGCAAGCCTATTCCTCCAGCTGGGCGCCCACGAGAGCACGAGCGAACGTGTTGGCCTCTTCTTTCTTTTTTGTGGTACGTACGTGCGTGGACGTGGAGCTGCCACTTTAGTATTTCCATTGTCAAATCTTAATCATCCTCTGCTCTCCCAACGAGAGCGATTAGTTGGTGTTCTCGCCGTCGTCGTTTCTTCCTGTCCTCCTTCCAAGTTCCATGGGCAACTACCAGCAGAGGCGCGGAAGCTCTAGGGAAAATGCATGATTGCTTTCAACGGTTGAATTCGAACTTGAAACCCTGGCAAAACGAAACGAAAAAAATGTGTGAACGAATTGTTTGCCTGGCTCTAAGAGCAACTCCAGCCCAAGGCCCGAAATGAAGCCCCTACTTCCTCACTTTGGAGCCCGCCTAAAAATTTGAGGGCTGAAATCCAAGCCCAACTCCAACCGTGAATGAAACAAGGCCCTAAACTGTTCGCAGACGCGTTCGCGACGCGACCTCCTCCTGCCCCCGCCGCCGCCGGCCGCCGCCGTTTCGTTCACGCCGTTCGCCGCCTGCTCCGGCACCCCGCCCGCGCGCCGCCGCTTCCAACACCCCGCTCACGACCCGTGCCTACCCGCGCGCGAGCCCGACCGCGCGCCGCCGCGCTGCCGTCGCCTGACGCGGCCTCCGCTCGCGAGTTCGGCAGAGCGGGTGCCGCCGAGGCGTCCTCCAAGCTCCCGGCGTTGGTGAGCTACAGATATCTTGCTTTTCTGTTCTCGCAACGATGCAGCCGCCATCAGATTCATCTTGTTCTCCATTGTAGCAAACATTAGCATTTTCCCTATCAGTAGGAAGCTCATTTGTGTCTGAACTTTACAATATCTCAGTGCCAATTACTGTGTTTGAAACATGCAAGATATTAAACAGTGGAGGACTGATTAAGGATAGCATCTTTGTGTTGCACTGCAACCTTACGTTTTCTCCAACTTGTGTTCTTTGTTGCAAGATATTGAATGAGTAGCTGAATAGTGGGTACATCCTTGTACTGACAACTTGTACTGAAGTTGCACAATGTCATGGTTCTCCATATATATGGTACTGAAACTGAATAGTCTAAATGAAGTGTCAATATATGCTACTGAAACTGAAAAGTATTTTCTGCTTTAACCAACAAGTATTTTTTTAGTGTCTAGTCTAAACTACATGTGTTTCATTTCTGCTTTAAACAACAAGTGTATATATAAATATATTCAGCATGGTTCTTTAGTACAGCTAGGCTAAACTGAATGTGGTTCTTTGACTAATTAGGATCCTTTTGTAGATTCATGGATGAGCAAGATGATTTCAACTACCATCAGGAGGGTATCCCGGTGCTGCAACCTGTGGACTACCAAAGTCGTAATCCAAAAGTGCTAGAGGACTTCTTAAAGATTCATGATGAGATTGAAGACAAGACTACACATGAACGACTTCGTGAAGACCTTGTAGAGCATTTGTGGTCCATACATAGTTCTAGCTAGTTCTAGGCATTTGTGTATGAGCTACTACTGTGTGCCTTTCTTTTCCTATAAATTATCCAAAACCGAAATAAATGTATGTTGTGTACTATGAGCTACTGAGGTTTATATCTCATCATGAATAAATGTCTTGTTGCTTATGGTTCCTGTTGATATTGGAAATTATCCAAGATGTATCTTGTCGCTTCAGCTTGCATTCATCTCGAATATATGCTTTCAAATGAAAAGATGTCATGTAAAGATTTCAGCATTTCACCAGTACTATGGTACTGTCCATTCAGTCTGTTCTGAAACCATTCAGAGCATATACATTCAGAAACCATTCAGAGCATTTGTAGTCCATTCAGTCTGTTCAGTCCATTCAGAACAGAAATTTTTGAAATTTGGTTTAGAAAAACATTGGTATATTTGTTTTAGCATGTACTGGAGACATAAGTACATGCATTTTACAATTGCCGAGTCTGAAAGCAACTGTCTTGGCTTCCATTTCAATAATCAGCATCAACTGAGCATTGCTGCAATTTGTTTCATTAGATATATATGAAGCAGGAACTTCCACAGAAAGGAACTTTGACATGTTCAGTCTTGAATCTGAACCATGCTTGTTATTCCTAGCTTTTCTCCCAGCTCCATTCCTACTACTCTCCTAATACTCTCCCGAGTCCTGAACTGAACTATTACAGTGGTAACACTGAAGTTTCAGAACTGGATCGCGAAACTGAAGTTTCAGACATGCAGTTCTTAACTACTATGTATGGAAAGGTCATCTTTTCAGAAATATATATGTGAGCTTTGCCTGACAACAAGTAACATTCATTCAGTTACAGTATATTCAAGTGAACCATCAACTAACATTCATTCCAGCCACAAAAGAAAGGAAATCTAGATAGATGAATATGTGGTGCCCAAAAAAAGCATCAAGTGCAATTTGCATTCAAATTTCCAGCAGCCATAGCTGTTCACATTCATTTACAAATAAATAACAGATCCAGTGACAGATAAATAACAGATCCAGTGACAGATAAATAACAGATCCAAGTGATGATAAATTGGGGCACTTTGTTGAGAGGAGTTTCTTGGCGACGAGGCATGCTGCTTCCACTGTTGAGAGAAATTGGGGTAGGTAGGCGATGAGGTACGACGAACGAAGAACGACGTCGCGTGGCACCAACCGTCGGACAGGGAGGCAGTCCGCCTCCGGAGGATCCCGGCGCCGCCATGTGCCTGCTGGACAGCCAAGTGTTTCAATTAATAGAACGCTAACAAACTTTCTGCAAGTTCAGTTGGAATCACAGCACACACTTGATGATTCGACACAGGAAAATAATACTTTCATTGTGGGATTGTTGTTGCTACTCTCCAAGGTACAGTACAGAAATGAACAAGAAAGAAAAGTAATGTCCTGTGGCTCAAAGAATCAGCTATAGCACTGAAACTGATCTTCTCGAAGTTAAGAAAAGTAATGTCCTGTGGCATGGCATGACGCTGCGTATATTCATGTTGAGAAGGCAAGCATTTGCACACAGAGAACAAGCATGATAACTTTTGATGGACCTAGCAAAGGAAAGATGTTGCAATGGCATATATGATTCGGAGGCAGTCTAGTACCTCAACTGCTTGGTAAATTGAATAGCCTGTAGTAAGTTGAAACAAGGCAACAAAACTCAACTCCTACATGAATCAAGACAACAAGCACCATTCAAAATCATGGCTAGATTTCAAGACCATCTGAAACTGAATGGCCGACCGGCCACACCGTACATTGTATACTCTTGAACGCGTAGCAACCCATGGCTGACGGGATGTTCTTCAAATCTAGGCCGCGGAGTCAGCATGTGCTCACCTCGGCTGCGGATCGACAAGGAGGAGACGTGGCGGCGGGCGGCGACCGCTTGCCGATCCGGCGGCACGGGAGACGACGGCGGCGGGGCGGCCGACCGGTTGTCGATGCGGCGGCGTGGGGAGGCGAGGTCTACTGGGCGGCACGGAGTGGCGAGGGTGGCGGGGTAGAGAGGCGCCGCCAGCACGCCGGCGGGTGGAGAAATCCCCGGCGGCGGGCGACCGTGCACGCGGGCAGCTCGACGGGAAGGAAACGAATAGGGGCTTTCCAGGTTCGGGGGCAAAACTAAAATTTAGGGGTGATTAAAATTTGAGGTCTCATTAGGGGCTCCGTTGGAGTTTATTTTTCCCCAACCCCCTAGAATTTAGGGTAGGGGGGATTGATTAGGGCTCCACCTGGAGTTGCTCTAATATAATCAATGCGCGCTAATCCACACACAGGACACAGAGGTACTGTACGTACGGTGTGAGGTCTTGTGATCCAACCAACGCTCGCTCGGCCGGCCGGCTTCCGATTGGATCCATGCGTCCATCCACATGTGCTTACGTGGATGACGCAATCATTTACACGCAGTTTTCTATGGGCAGGCAGTTCGTCCAACCCAACATTCCACCCTCCTACTGGCCTCCAGCGGCAGCCCGACATCTGACGTGGATTAAATTGTGAAAACACTTGTTACAAATAGCTCTAGTGCTAATTTTGTAACACTCCGTATATTGTATTGGGTTCATGGTCAGGAGCCCGTAAAAATCGTTTTTTCGGCTTCGGTTCCTGTACGTAGAAACGGTTGATCCGTTTTCTCTGGGCTTTTTTGCTAGGATCCGCAAGAAGCCGAACTACACGCAAGGCTCGCGTCTGTTTGGTGAACCAAATACTCCCTAGATGTAATGCATACAATACTATGCTTGTTTAGCTATCTTTATTTGGTGGTGAGAACTGCTTGTTTAGCTTGACCCCGTTGGGACTACAGCTACACACAAGGCGCGCGTTCTTGCAGTATATACGTTGAATACTTTTGTTTTAGGCCGTGTTGTGTTGTGGTGGCACCGGCGATGCCTTCTATTTGGGCGGGCGACAGCACGGTGCGTCATGCGTGGCCGCGACGCGATGGGGCCGAGGCAGAGAGCATCCGCGGTCGTCGATGCAGACAAAACAAGGTTAGGCAGAGACGGAAGGAACAGAGGCGGCAGTCCCTGCAGAGGGAATGGGCCACCTGCTGGAGCGGCTGGACTGCACGTCTCGCCTGCATCTGCATGCGCATGCGCATGCGCGATCATGGCTGGACTGCTGGAGCTGGAGGACACACAGGAACGAAGGAGTACGTTCAGCATCGTCAGAGGTCCAATTCTGCTCTGCATGCACACAGTGGGCACACGTGGGAACGACGATTGGATTGGCTTGTTCATCCCGGTCTGGCCGTCTCGTCGCCGTCAGATCCGTCCATCCTTGGGGGTTTCTGTTGCTGTTGCTATTGCTGTTAGTTGCTGTAGCCTGTACTATATACCGCCGGTACTACTCCCTCCGTTCCATAATATCTTTTGACTCATATAAACTGTGTTTGACGGCTCGTTTTATTCAAAATTTTTATATAAATTATAAAACAAACAAAACGTCATTACAATATCTTTAGTGATGTAATTAGTCATAACAAAAGTGGTAATATTTATTAAAAAATTGAATAAGACGAGAGGTCAAACACGTTTATATGAGTCAAAAAATTGCAAGTATCGTGGAGCGGAGGGAGTACATACGAGCCAGCGTGCGGATGGATCGCGCAGGCGCAGATGGAGAGGCTCAGAGGCACACGCACGCACGGCCAGGCCAGGCCACACCCCACACCTAACATCCCCCTCGATCGATTCGACGTGGGGGCGCATCTATCTATCTATCTGTAGCTGCTACGTACACTCAAGTCACCCCATCGCTCTCCTCCACGCTAGAATAACGTCCTTGCTTGATTCATGTGTGTTACTGCTACTACTAATTTCAGATCTCCGATTAACCAGGTGAGCAGATGGAACAAGCTAATCAGTAATTAGAATCTCAAAGGAAAACAATAAAACTACTACAGGTACATACGTACCATATACTACTAGTATAGTAGGAGTGGCGATGAACGAAGAGTATGTAACGCGGCGCGCGCGGCGGCATAAACAAGGACGCCATGCCATGCCATCCAACTGGACACGTTGGCACGGGGCATTGGCAGGCAACGTGAAGAGGAAGCGCAAGGCCAAGGCCCCCTTGCTACTTGGCTTGGCCTGCCCACCCCGACCCGCACCTTTTCCTTTGCCTTTGTCGCCCTCAGCACGCAGGCGCAGGCACCAGGCACCGCATTTTCCCTTCCCTTCTCCACCTCCCTCCTCGATCTCTCCTCCCCTGCCTCGCCCCCACCCCGCGCCGACTACCAACCGCATGCGCCATGCAGCAGGGGCCCACCTCGCCGCCGTTGCCGGACCAAAAATCCCCTTCACCACCACCGGACGAGGTGGCGGCTGCGCCTCCCCTCGCCCTCGCCCACGCCCCTGCCCCTGCCCGCGGCGGACGCGGACGCCCGGGCTGACAACGACGACGACGACGTGGTCGTCAAGTCGGCGGCGGCGGTGCGGGGAGGAGGAGCCCGGGAGGGTCAGGGCGAGAGTAGGAGGGGCGCCACCGCGTCCGCTCGGGGGGAGGAAGAGACGGAGGCGCGGCGGCGGAGGCGGGCCCTCCTCCTCCTCCTTCTATTCCCCCTCCTCCCCACCATCAGGGACGACGACGACGACGACGACGAGGGGGTCGTCATGGTCAAGCGGGACCTGCTCGCGCGCTGCATGACGTGCCCGCTCTGCCGACGCCTCCTCCGCGACGCCACCACCATCTCCGAGTGCCTCCACACGTGTGAGTCTCTCTCTCCCCGCCTCCCCTCGCTACGTACGTGCTACTATTTCCTGATTCGTAACTCGTAACCAACCAACCAGCTCCTCCGCGCCGCGCCGGACCGCCACCGTCGGCGGCCGGGGGCCGGCCTAGGATTCCGTTGCGAACGTCGCCACGGCCGCCGCGCCCCGCCCGGCCGCTTGATCCATTCCATCCACGCGGTTTACTGCCTGCCTGCCTGCACGTCGTCGGATTTCACCCACCTCCCCTGTCTAGCTTGTCTCTCCACGTGCGCCTCTGCACCGCGTTCGGGGAGGGAGGATTCGGTGCGCCGGCCTTCACGTCGCCCGCTCATGGCTCTTTGGTTCCGGACGACTCTGTTCTTCGTCGTCGCCTCTCATCATCATGCCTCACGTCTCTTCATCGCTGTAGCCGTAACTGTACGTACGCGCCGTCGCCGACGATTCCGCGTCACGTCTGTCGATGCCAAACATAATCATTCATCATTGGCCAATGGCCACCACAACAGTCCCATTTCAAGTTTTTTTTTGTCTGCCTTCGTGCCTGATGATCAGCTGCTTCGTCAAGCTCATTATTATGGTACTGTTTGGATACGATCTTATGTTCTTGGGCCATGTAAATGTCAAGCTCGCCACCATCATCTGTTCTGCTGTCGCCTACTCTACGGAACGCAAGTTTATACCTGAAAGGAATTACAGGAAGCCGCCGCACGTGCAATTCCCTTTCTGAACCGTGTTGTTTGCATCAACAGTCAACGTGAACCACTCAGTCTCGTTATGCGTGCGATTCATGCGAGATGATAGCATTTCGTTCCCAGCAAGCCCCCAAACGTCATGCAACTATTGACTTGAGATGACAGCATTTGGTTCCCATCAAATCCCAACATCGTGCAACGATCCATCCCAACATCGTGCAGCTGTGACTCCCAGTGTAATTTTGTCAGTAGGAACTGCTGTATTTAAATCTGGACGCTAGAAAGCTTAGAATGATTATGCAACTGTTATTAAGATGATATTTTTAAAAGCACATGGAAGCACTGCAAGGTAACTCTGCAATACATGTAGGAAGATGTGATTACACACGTGGATCTTGGGTGCGATGTTTTTATAGTTGGTGCTTTGATGTCAACCTTCTATTGTATCTTCAGCGAGATCATTTGAAGAATTTTTTTTTTTGGGATTCGATCTTTTTTAACACAGGGCCCCACGTCCCCCTACGCTCCACTAATTTGAATGTTTTTTTAATATTAAACAATGTAATTTCAAAGCTCTAATCTTTGCACTCTGATGCAGTTTGCAGAAAGTGTATATATCAGAAGTTTGATGATGAGGAAGTAGAATGCTGCCCAGTATGCAAAATTGACCTTGGCTGCACACCTACTGAGAAGCTCAGGTATACATCATACATGTCTCATGATTCTGTATTTTATCCATTGTGCTATGTGCTATCTTAAGGTCAAAATAAATCATGCCAAACCTTTACAGTAACACTACGTTTGCCTCACATATACTTAACCAGAATAGGACGCAAAATAGTTGCATATCATTCATCTCATCTATTACTACTATCTGACATCCACATTCCGTACAATATAGTTGCACTTTAGATTTTTCCCATCAGGAAGATATGGATCCGAGTTCATTTTAGTTTTATGCAAAGTGTATATTTTATAAATTCAGTATTAAATGCACATGTATGATTATTGTATGTCTACTTATTTGGATAATTAGTTTCATTTGAAATGTATCTATGGATGTGGTTTGAGTGTTTGACCCCTATTTTGTCAGTATACTTTGGATTAAAAACCTGTGCTAAACATAATACTCTAGTATAAAAAGTATTTTATTGCTTTATTTTCTGTAGAATGTATTAGAGTGTGTTGCCGAAATTCTGCACACATTTACTATGTATTGTTATTGACATCTCCAAGATTTTGTGTTACTGTTGCGATTGATGCCAACTTCATTGGAATTAGTGAAGCTATATGTTAAATTGGCATACATATGCCCAGGAATAGCTTAATTGTTAGTACACTACATGTCTTCTTTAATTTAGTTGAAAACCAATTAATGGTTTGTAACTTTGTTTCTATTACTTTGTACCTCTACGGCTCTACCTTGTGCCTTTCTTAAACTTGTGTTTTATGATTTTCAGACCCGATCACAGCTTGCAAGATGTAAGATCAAAACTTTTTCCATTCAAAAGAAAGAAGATTAATGCAGAGGAAGTTCCATCTAGTATTTCACTTCCCACTAAAATTAAAGAAAGATCTATCTCTTCATTAGTCGTCGATACACCTAAAGTAAAGCCAGCAGGCTTGACTGGACGGCGAACAAGAGCAGTTGCCAGGAAAGCTACAGCTGCTGCTGCTGCCTCGCGTGGGCTTGGTCCAACTGTTGAAGATCCTGTGAAAAAGGAAATTGATAGTTGTGACAGTCATTCTAACAATTCAAATTTGCCTGCTAATTCAAGCAAAGCACCACAAACAAGAAGACAGGTAAACAGCATGCTCCGTATGATTCATATGTGCTGCGTCTCGTGCTAGTTAGAGCAGAGTAGCTTTGAAGTCATGATTTTGTATCCTGAACTCCCAAAGGGGGTGCGTTGACTAGAAGAATGCACATAGTTGTAGTAATGTGATCCTATTGTCTGCAGATATCACCTAATGCGGAGGCATCTAACCATTCCTCCAACAAAGATACAGAAGGTGATAGTAAGGATGAGTTGGCAGATAAGTCTGAACTCTGGCGTCCTTTAAATTGTTTAGTAGAAGCTGCGAACAGGACAAAATCTTTTTAGGTCAAGTTCACAGAGTCCAGTTGTCAAGGCAGAGCAAATCAATGGCTCTACAAGTGGTACATTTGCTAGCAAAGCAAAGGCAAGGGAGAATCTGGAGAAGTCCAAAACTGAGGATGACAAAAAGATGTTCTCGCGCCACCAGTGCTGCCAAAAAGAAGAGCTCAAGGTACTGCACGGAAGAGGAAAGATCTTCAAGCTCCAACAAATGTGAAGCCTGATGCTGCAGCTGCACAGAGTTCAAAGAAGTTCAGCTCCATATGGTTTTCTTTGATTGCCTCGTTTGACCAGTAAGCATTTCCGATTCATCACAGGATCCCTTTTGTCTTAGTATCTGAGAAACCAAATAGCCAGAATGGACTTCTTTCTGATCTTCTTGTTTGTTAATTACTTTCAGGCAAGGAGATCCACCTTTACCACAGATTCCTTCACACTATTTGCGAATAAAGTGAGCTCAACTTTAGTCATCTTTTGATTAAACAGTTCAATGCCCTAATTTAAAAGATTCTTCCATACTTGACCTTGAGTCAAATTCTTATTTATTTATTACACTCGATTTTCAGCAGATACATAACAGCACAATATACTAGACATAAAATGTAGGAACTTCCATTAGAAGGAAAACAGGAAGAGGGATACTTGTATGACAAGTACATAGCACTGATTATCTTTGCCGATAGCAGCATTATTAGCAGAATAGGAGAGCATTTTGTTAACAAACTTTTATCCATAATCCGATATTGAATCTATCTACAAATGTTGGTCCTAGGTGGACTTGAAGATTAAGACAAATCTTGCTCTCCCCATGCCTTGATACTTGTTGTTCATCTATAGATGCGTTGATAATGTAATAAGATGATTAGTAAATTTACTTGTTTCTAAATTTTAACGATATTTCTTCAGTAGTATAGTTAGAAGATCGGATTTAGTTCCATAGCGAAATGTGTTTGTGCTATTTAATAAATTGATTGATTTTGTGTGACTTTGTGAATTGATATCGTATCCTTTTGATCAAGACTGATATGCTAATTTTATAAGTTATAACCACAGAGATGGAAATGTCCCTGCTTCATCTATCCAAAAGTACCTCATGCAGAAGCTCAGTCTTCCAAGTGAGTCTGAGGTGAGAAATCAGAGTCATCTGTGTCTTGTATAGTATTGTTGGGCCTTTGTACACTTGATTTCTCCTCTTAAGACCTAAGAAATATCCATTCTTTACTGGGATTTGAATTATCTTTTGACAGACTTGTTGCCATGTCAAGGTGAAACAATTCCTTCATTGTTCTTTTATTCTTTTATATAAAGGAACATATTTAGCGACTTCAACAGTAAATTGTAGTATTCATAAAGAAAATGCATTCTGTATTAACTTCATGCAGGGACGGATCCAGTATAAGTAGGAGTGACATCAATGACATTTTTTTCTAGATCCGCCCCTCATGACACTACATATGTTGACCGCTCTTTACAATTTCCCCCTGATGATACTCTTTGCGCATCCATTTGCACCCTGTCGGCATATTCTTCGTTTTTTTAATATAAATAATGGCAATAGGTATTCTTTTATCTGTTTGGGCTTTTGTGGAGGTCTGCCGTAGGAACCCAGCATGATTGACAGTCTGAATAGCTCTTGATATTTCTGTTACAGGTGGAAATAAAGTGTTGCGAGCAGCCAGTGAACCCTTCACAACCTCTGTGCAATTTAGTAGAGCTGTGGCTGAAGGGAAGAGCGACACAGACAACTCAGACCATGACCGGTTCGTCCGCTAAAGAGTTTGTAATGGTGCTAACATACGGACGGCCAAAGACCCCTGCAATGTGAAGGCGCCATGCAAATATTCAGGCCCTCAAACCTATTTTTCCTGTGAGGTAGCCATAGCCAGCCAATTGTTGGCCATTTGGAAGAGGTCATCAAAGATAACTCTTCCTGACGACACAGCCTCACAATATGCAGTGGCTGGCTCACTTCAGAGCTAGCCCTTGGTGTCACATTCATGTATTCTTTGATGTTATAGCATATGTTGTTTGATTCCTTTAGGATGTCTTTTGCATATTTATTATACATCGATAGTGGTATAGATAGAAAGTTGTGATTGATACTTGTAGGTATCATTGATGTTTTGGTTGGCCATCAATTATATAGGGAGAGAAACTCGTAGCCTTTGCTTGTAAGAGATGACCATAGTTGATTGCGGAGTCTGTCTGCTGTACCGTGACTTACTGTAACACAATATTGTAAACTCTATATTTGTCTTTGAACTAACTCATGCATTTTACTCCTAACTCCTTGTTTCTGGACCGGCCGGCCTCGGTTTCAATTTCACATGCAGTTAGGTACATGCTGTTAGAAGTTAGAACTGATCAGATATGAATTTGTTTTCGTTGACTATCTTTTGCTTTCATGCACTGCACTAATTATCCAAAAATGGGTCCATGGAGTATCCAAATATGATTAGTCCAAATCCTGCATTGTGCAATTTAAAAGGAAGAAAATCCAATCCAATAATTATAACAACTGTAAAAGACACGAGAAGACGTGTTCGAAAAAAAAAAAAAAAAAAAAAAAACAACTGTAAAATGCAAAATCCACCAAAACATCATCAAATTATCGAAGGCCTCCAAGCCTCGAGTGCTGTAGGCGTCCTACGCGGGCTTGGGCTTTGCCTGTGGGCCTATGTGGGCCTGTGGCGGCCGCCGACGTAGGATGACTCTCTCTCTCTCTCTCTCTCTCTTCCCTTCTCCCCTCGCGGATCGGCGGATCGAGTGCTCGAGCCCCGACCAATTCTCGCAGCGGCGGCTCCACTCCAATCCACGAGCCCGAAGCGCGGATCAGCGGAGGACGACGCCCTCGATTCTGATCCACGGCCGGCGCGACCCACAGGCAACCGGAGATGCAGCAGGTAAAGTGGCAGAGCAAACCCTAGGCCGCCAAGCCAAAGGCCCCTTGCCTCCCTTGCTTGGCTTAATTCGATTCGAGTGGTGGGGAATTGGTTCCGCAGGGCGACGGCACGGAGGCGCAGGTGACGTGGGAGGACCAGCAGAACATCAATCGCTTCGGCCGCCTCAACAACCGCCTCCATGAGCTCCAGGATGAGATCAAGCTCGCCAAGGTTTGATTCTTCGACATTTTTTTCTTTTTCGTGTATACCATCTCCTGGTATTTACGCCGTCTGATCTGTTTAGAGCGACCTGGAAAAGGGTATGGGGCGACAGTCGTAGCCTTTGAGCAGATTTAAGTCTTTAGAGGGACCATTTTGTGATGTATATTTCTTCGGGGGGAAAATGCCGGAGAGAGTGCATTTCCTGACTGTTTGCAAGAACACAGGGGACACAAACATCTCATGGATTAGTTTTAGTGTTGCCTTAAGTTGCGTTTGGTAAATCTGTGAGTCTCATTTGCATAGCACAGTCGTTTGGTAGATAAATGGACCATTTTATGGTTTTCACTTTGTGTATGCATCTGATTTGTTCTTGGTATTTCCTTCGTTTCTGTATGGCAATGTGATACTAGTTTATGACTTGTTGTTTGATGGGCAGGCATAAGCTGTATTTTGTGTTGGATTATGGGATTTGCTACAGATAGCATCTTGCTTTTTTGGAATGGTTATCAGTCAATTCACCTATGAATATTGTAATAGAAAATCTAGGGTAGTATTGTGCTCTTGTCAGGAAGTCAGGGAAAAAAAACTTCACAGGGATTTTGGACTTGCTAAGTATTTTGGTGACCCTGATTCTGGCATTGTATGAGAAGGCTCGACCTTCATACTTTTTGTTCTGACCCAACTTCCTTTGTCCACCAGCTCCAGCCCCCACCCCCCCAAAAAAAAAAAAGAGGGTGAATAGAAACTTTAGTTTCTATACATTTTCCTAAAAAAAAAATAAGAACGCCTTGCATGTATAGATATAAAGAGGCGAACACAAATTTCAGTCTATACACATATTCCCTATTCAAAAGTTAGAAGCGCCTTGCATGTGTAGATTGTCATAAAGCATTCCGCCTTGTGCCAGAATTTTCAAGTGAAGATGAACTATGAATTACTAGTGCAGTTCTTAATTCTACACATTCTTGGCAGCCAGAATGATGATTCTATCATTCTATGGTGACTTGGGTGTGATTGTAGGATGTCTTCTCATAACTTGTGAAATGAGATTAAGTGATTACTGATTAACCAACAAAAATGCCAGAGACCAGCGTAGAAAGTTTAACTTCATATCAATTTCCTTTAAAAATTCAATTTGCATAGGGCTGTTCTATATTCTTAATGTTCATATCAAGGGTTGTTGCTGTAGTATACCAAGTAACTTCCCTTTTTCAGCAATTGAGGTATCGGGTGTATAACTGTGTATTGATGTCTAGTCTCCTGAACTAGTTATCTTGACCTCTGAGAGATGTTATGCTAAGAAATTGCTGTTAGTAGGCTATTGCGGTGCTTTTTCACATGTTGATAAATGTATACAGATCAGACATTTAGGCATGTTCCCAGCTTATCTGACATGTTCTCCTTTAGATATTTTTGTAGATGATTTTTGAATTAATAAGCATATATGTTTTCATCTTCTTAATAATAAATAATCTTCATAGTTGGTACTGTCTGCAAATATCACAATATTTCTGCTTTCTTTTCGTTTGTTTCATGGCATGATAATTGAAAATGTAATTTTCAATTTAGATTAGCAAAAGAGGATTGTGAAATTAGAATTGTACTTAACGTCACTCTAAATTTTGCTGTGTACGGCCGCAATTTGTTATGTAGTTTTCATGGTTCTTGTGGGTAATGAACCTGTTCATGTGATATTCTTACATTTGAAACATTTCCAACATTACATCTCAACCTTAAAGGCCATGCCCTCGTTCACTGTTTGTTCCAGGAAACGAATGAGAACCTTGATGATGCTGGGAATGAGCTCATCTTGTCGGATGAAGATGTTGTACGCTTCCAAATTGGGGAAGTGTTTGCTCACATGCCAAGAGATGACGTCGAGACTAGGCTGGAGCAGATGAAGGAGGATGCGGCGAAGAAGCTGGAGAGGTTAGAGCAGGAGAAGGAATCCATCCTCGCCCAGATGGCCGAGCTGAAGAAGATACTGTACGGGAAGTTCAAGGATGCCATCAACCTTGAGGAAGATTAGTACTAGAGTTGTGACCACATGGCCCTCTCTTTCTAGTTCAGGTGCTGTTTTTGTTTCCCTGCTCTCCCAGCTCCCACAAATGCTGTCCCGGTTGTGTAAAAAAAGAGCTTTGAGTTTCAGTCTTGAAGCTCTTTCACCTAGAACCAGAATAGTTTCATTCCGCGGGTTTATATGGATTTAATGGCCCTGGGCCCATGAATCATTTTTCAGTTTAATTTTACTCAGAGCATGTGGGTGCATCCCTTGCCCTATTTCCCAGCAAACCTGTGTGTGCCAGAAAAATACTTGAGATAAGGGCATGTAGGTATTCTTTTGAGATAAGTGCATGTAGGTCTTATTTTCTGCCTAACATGTTGAGTATCATTTCCACCTGTACCTCTCAGTCCAAACATGGACTTGGCATTTCTTTTAGGGATCGAAGTAGTATGTAAAGATTTTTGGCGTGGATCTTAAAGTAATTTGGAAGACAGGAGATGCGGGCTCATGGCCGTGTACTTCAGTAGAAATAGAAGATTGAAAGAAAAGGTTGCCGTGCCCAGCCTTTTTTTTTTTGAAATACAGGAGATACTGGATACTCTCTCCTTCCCAAAATAGAAGACGTTATGGTTTACCAAGAAGTCGATTTTTTTTTAAAAAAACTTTAACCAATTATATAAATATGTAATGCAAAATTTATTTGAGCATATAAATGTTATACGTATTTTATACAAACTTAATCAAATTGAGAAAAGTTTAATTTATGCACAACATATAACGTCTTTTCTGGGACAAAAGGAGTAAGTGTCATTAAATTTTCAATATATAAATATTTTATAACATAGTTTCTTATATTAATAGAATTTGTTGTTTTTTGTATATTCGGCTGTAAGTAAAGAAGAAGTAGAATCCTACTATATTTGAGTTGGGTACAGTACCATGTGAGTTTGACTGGTCTCCAACTCGCCTTGACGCAAACGCCAGATTGAGAGTGAGAGGCAGGAGGAGGGAGGGAAATGCGTGTGACATGAGATTCCACTCACACAGTCACACCCCTCTGCCCGGCCAGTCGCGGTCCTAATGCATGTCCTTTTCTTTTGACCTTTCAGCAACTCCCATGGATGGATGCAACTGCAACTTGCAACGCATCAGGAACATGTGATTCCTCGGGGCCCCTACGCCTCACGTGTCCATGACTAAAATCAATCAGCGTCTTCTTTCTTCTGCAAATAATGCATCTTATCAAATCACAGGCTTCTCCATCTTCAATCTAGTTATATAATTATGATTGTATTATTATCAGGACGATGCTGTACAACGAATCAATGCATGCCCTGCACGTTACAGGTTCAGAAGAATTTCCTCCCGACAAGCATTCCAATCTTAATTGTCATGACAAGAGATGTACGGACTACATATCTTAATATGTGAAAAAATGTGTCGCGCTGCTTTCGATTTGTCTTACAAATATCCCCTATAAACATACGCAAACCTTACCTCTATTTGATACTGTAGATTCTAATATTTGAGATAAAATTGCAATGAAGTAGTAGAACGATGAACATTGGTTTCATTCATAGATATCCAACTAACATGATCTCTCCAATTTTCATAAAGGTGCTATGACAAAGCCACCTGATTATTTTATAAAAGAATTCTACGACCAAGTTCAATTCACCTTCTTTGGTCAGATGTATTTTTTTTTGACAGAGTCCAAGACCCATATGCATCTCCCTTGCGTGCGGGAGGGTTTAGAAAAAGAAAACACACTAGTCCAAAACCATACTTGCTTCGTGTTATTACTGTATATGCCACAAGTTTGACTCTATTTCTAAAAATATGTGTAACATTTTTATCCTCAAATAAATTTGATAAAAAACTAAATTCAAAGATCTTTTGTAAAGATACTAATTAATATAAATATATTTTAATATATATTTAGTAAAATTTGTTTTTTTTGGTAAGTCCAATCGAGGAGAAATTGATTCAACATCGATTGAGATAGTTTGGACATGTCCACGGAGGCCACCGAGACTCCGGTGCGTAGTGGGGATTTTAAAGCGGAAAGATAATGGAAAGAGAGGTAGACGTGGACCTAGACCGACCTAGGAGAAGACGATTAAGAGAGACATTAAGGAGTGAAATATCTCTAAGGAATTAGTTATGGATAGCATTGCTTGGAGACTAGCAATCAACGCCTGAACTGTGACCTTTGTTTCTTTTTTTGTTTACCTCTAACTCTATCTTTTGTCTTATGCCCTATTTTTGTGTTTCTTTTATACTTGTTTTCTATGGCTTTTATTTATAGCCTACCCCAACTAGCTTGAGACAAAAGACTATGTTGTTATTATTTCTTGGTAAGTACAAGCGACACTTTTTAAGGGATAGAGGGAGTATGGATAAATCAAAATATGCCAAGTGGACAAGAACAATCTTTTCCAAAGACAATGCATCTGTGTTAGGTTTAAGCTCTAATCTCTTAGTACGTAGTACCAAAATGCAATGATGCAATGTCCAAAATTTGTCATCTTAAAATACACTTTCTCTCTCTCTCTTGCTCTCTCTAAGCTAGTATAGGAAGGTGAAAAAAAAACTACTCCCAAAGTTACAACCAGTCTACCACCTACTGTAGACTATCCGCGTGGGGAGTCGTATACGATCCTCCAAGTAGCAACATCAAAAAAAAAACAGCCGGCCGGGTAATCTGAAACCCACGCTATCGAACAGGAGGCGGCTCGGTTCCCGCCAGACACGGCGGCTAGCGGACTCCGCAAAAGACCGACAAAGGTCCCACGCAGCGCAGGCTGAGAGAGAGGGGAGAGAGGTGAGAGACATGCAGCTGTGGGCCCATTGTTTCTGATAAAAAAAAATGTTATAACTCACAAACGAAGAATCCAAATTAAATTTCAATTGCACCATTAAATTCGTTTCAATAAATCCTTCAAAACAAGATCACACATGAATATATTTAGATAAAATTATAAATGGGCCTCACTGTTAATAGTTGGTATAGAGTAGAGATATAAAAAGGATGAGTCGTGGGAGATAAGATGTAAAGGAGGGAATCTTGATGACTAAGATGTATAGAGGAAAGTAAATGGAGGAACATGAGTGCGGATAGTCTAAGTAACGTTTCCCATGTGTGGGTAGCAATAGTCAACAAAAGGCTACTATTTTCACACTGACTCCTGCCTTTGACATTTTGACCCCACAACAGCTCATCAAGTCATCGACAACGCACTAAACAACACCCCACTCCAGCTAAACCCCGCATCCTCAGCCGTCGATCGCCTCGCAGCTCCGCCACCGACGGCCACGATCGAATCAGCGGTCAGGGCTTTTCTAACCGGGCCCCTCAATAAACTACTCCGACTCCGAGGGCGCCAGCCTTTTTTTCAAAGCCGGAGGGACCCGGCTGCTATTTTTATATAAACCGGCGTCCTCGGCTGCGAAAAATAATAATTATTTATTTATTTTTCTCTTCGTTCACTCTCTCTCTCTCTGCGTCTGGTCTTCTTCGTCCCCTTCTTCGCCTTCACACCTTCTTCTGCCATTTGCGATTTACCATCTCGTGGGGCGACGACGACCGCCGCCCTCCGTCCGTCGCCGCTCCCTCCCTGGATTCGCGGCGCAGCTTCCGTCTCCGGATCTTCTCGGAGGTGAGCTCGTGGCTTGGGTGATAGCTTCTCGTGGCTTCGTGCGGCGGTTTGGTGATTGCCTTCGCTGTCTGGTCGAGTTCCTGGCGTGCGAATCTTTTGGATTATTATTAGATTAGATTAGATAGAGGTGTTCCGTCCCGTGCTGCCAGTGGGGAGTTCTTGTGTCCGTGTTGATGCGTCTGCACGCAAGAAATCGCTGCCCCCGGATCGTTGCTAGTAGCTTGCTTGCTTGGCCGTCGACGTCGGTCTCGGTGTCCGCGCGTGCCCGGCCGCCGCTTCTGACTGGGGAGGAGGGAGGGGTTTCTTGCGGAGACGGCTCCCACCCGTGATCCGCTCACGAGCTGCTTTCTTGGCTCTATGCTTTTCCCGTTGCTGCCTGCCTGCAGTTGCGTGGTGTACCGGTGTTATTACGATAAAAGAGAGCTTCTGAGCTTTTTCCTTAGGATCTGAGTGATTTTTTGTTTTCCTGCTGTTATCCAGATCTGCTGCTGAGGGAGTTGCAACGCCATAATCTGAGGTGCTCCTCAAGTGTTCAGAAGAGGTTCTTTTGTTTTTGTTGGTGCTGAGTGTAATGGAGGAAGTGGAGGAGGCCAACAGGGAAGCCGTGGAGAGCTGCCACAGGGTGCTCGCCTTGCTCTCCTCCCAGCCGCATGACCCCGCCAAGGCCAGAGGCATAGCTCTGGGCACGGACGAAGCATGTGCCAAGTTTAGGAAGGTGGTCTCCTGCTCAGCAATGGAGGAGGAGGGTGGGAGTAGGAGAAGCCGGACCATCAGGCGCAGGCACAAGCGCAAGCCATCCTAGAGCTAAACTTGTTAGCAGAAGACAGAATCCGGGCTTCTTAACTCAGAAAGGCTTCCTGGATAGCAACACCCCCGTCGTGGTGTTGAACAGCGCCCATCCTTCTCCTACCTCCGCGCAGGTGTATCCTAGAACTGCTGGAGCTCTGGATACGCAGGGCGTGCATCCACTCGGAGGACCTCGAAGCTGGTCCAGCCTTTGTCTGCGCATTTTCAGTTTGGCAATGTGTCGTCACGGTACCAGTTTCCGAATCAGCAGCAGCAGCAGCAGCAGAAGTTGCAGGCTGAGATGTTCAAGAGAAGCAACAGCGGGATTAACTTGAAGTTTGAGAGCACCAGTGGCACGGGGACAATGTCATCGGCGAGGTCCTTCTTGTCGTCCCTGAGCATGGATGGTAGTGTGGCTAGCCTGGATGCCAAGTCATCGTCGTTCCATTTGATCGGTGGGCCTGCAATGAGCGATCCGGTGAACGCGCAGCAGGCCCCAAGGAGGCGATGCACGGGTCGTGGGGAGGATGGGACTGGCAAGTGCGCTGTGACAGGGAGGTGCCATTGTTCAAAGAGAAGGTACATCTGCTACCCCTGCTCTTATTATTACTATTTTAAGTTCAAGATTTTAATACCATCGCTGTTCTATTTTTATTTCAGTAGGAAGTTGCGGGTGAAGAGGTCGATTAAGGTTCCTGCCATTAGTAATAAGATTGCTGATATACCTCCGGATGAATACTCGTGGAGGAAGTATGGGCAGAAGCCAATCAAGGGTTCCCCTCATCCAAGGTATGGACTGAAGTATATCGCTAGTCTAATCTTTGTTGCATGCATGTCCTTTATTAAAATACCTGTGATGATTCCACAATTAATGCCAACGGTATCATCTCATCAGTTTTGTCAGCAAAGACGTCATCATCTGCAATGTGATAATGTGGTACAAGATCCATGACATACTCAAGTGTCTTCTTGATAAATAATGAAATGATGATAATCAGAACATGCTTTTATCTGAGTGAATATTTTCTTAGATGCTATCTACATTTGTTTTGTGTCCTTAAGGTGCTATGACATTAAATTTTTGTTCCATGTATTCTGTTGCTCTTGCTTTCCTGTGCACTTTATGGAAATTGATCAATCATGGTGCTTAAAGTGGACACATTTTTTAATTGAGCCAAGATTATATCCTGTGATGATTCGTTATCTACAAAACCCCCTCACCATGTCAGTTGCCCACCGTGTATGTGCCTTTAATATCTTGATAGCAAGTTGCATATTAGTAGCAACCACATGAATATAGTTGTTCCTCTGAATGATACACATCTTTGTCTCCTTTTAGCTAACACTAGATATGGAAACACTTGTGTATTTCTTTTCTTATCATAGCTATGTGTTGCTATCTTGATGTTGGCATAAGACGAACTCATTGCTTTCTTGAATAAAATGCAGGGGTTACTACAAATGCAGTAGTGTGAGGGGCTGCCCAGCTAGGAAGCATGTTGAACGGTGTGTGGATGATTCGTCGATGCTCATCGTGACATATGAGGGCGAACACAACCACACCAGAATGCCAACTCAGTCAGCACAGGTGTAGAGAACTCATCATCACTGCACCTCCTTCAGGAAGTGCCTTTGTTGGCAACGGACTGCGCCAGTCAGGTTAACAATGATTGTGTGGTGACATTTTTAGCTGTCGTTGAGATGTTTGGCCCTGCTTACACCCCACATGATTTGTAGCGAGACTGAAGTGGGTGAGCACAAGATTTTCTTCTCCCTTAAGGAGGTTATCACAATGATGACGATGAAGAACACGTCATTAGATAGGACAGCTGAGCTGTTGCTCAGGATTAGTGTGAAGAGGTGGAAGGGAGGATAAAAGTTAGCGGGAATGGGACAGTTGTGTAAACTTAGTAAAAAGGGGAGTAAAATAGAGCTGTTCTTCTTGGACTACCCTCCTGATTCCCTCACCTGTATGTCAAAACTGAAAAAAAGTGCACAGAGGCTGTTTTTGCTGTTATAGCAATTCATTCATAACAATTCATACTCTCCAAATTTCTTAATTGTGCAAAAGGCAATTCACTGGCCACGAGTCTTAAGAAGAATAGTACTTCGGGGAGAATTAAGAATAGGGATGAAGCAGTGGTGTTGGTATACTGTAGCATCAATTATGTTGCATTTTTTTTATATACTCCCTCCATCTCAAAATAAACGCAATTTTTTGACTTTTAGAAACTGTGTTTGACCGTTCGTCGTATTTAACTTTTTATTAAGTCTTATGACTTATACATCACAAATTTCTTATGACTTAATAAATCCCAATCCTCTCTAATCCACAAAGGAAATCAATCATTAGTCGTACTCCTATCCTAGTTTATTCCTAAATGCACATCAACACAGATTGTAGGCACATTTCTTTGCTTATTATTACGTTATCAATGTTGCAGCACTCTATTTGAAGTGCTCCAACATTATTCCGTTTCCGTATGCACAATTTGATATAAAATTGACCTCTACTTTTCACTTTACACCAAATTTGATCTGATGGTTAGCCCCTGCAGCTGGGTGCCTGGGCCACACCAGAGTTCAAGAAACTCTGTACCCAATGCTCTTGTCTGATGAAATTTAGGTTCTTGCCCGGCAAGCGACAACATTTGCGCGAGCTCTTCCCCATGATGCGGCCCCGGGCGAGGGCGGCAACTGCGGGGAATCTTTGTCTGTCGCCGCAGCCGCTTCTCTCTCCTCTCGTCGCCTGAGTAGTTTACTCTTTAAGTACAACTTTGTCGCTCCGCCGTTCAGCCGGCGATTGTTGTCTGTGTCTACACGTGCGCCTGCGCCAATTGTTTTGGCTAATGCGTGCGCGTCGTGTAAAACTCTATTTTCCCTTAATGAAATACGTGTCAATGGACACGCTTTTGAAAAAAAAAAAAAAATGAAATTAAGCAGGTTTACACACTCAGAAACCCCAATTTCATATTATTCGTTCAAAAACAATATTCGTTGCAGCCCCAAACCAAAAATTGACAATTAATTAATAATATCGATCGCCGTTGGTGTCCAGCTTGATGTTACGAGGCAGCTGTCGGTATCTCTGCTGCAGCAGCTACCTCGCCGTTGGCGGCGGCCTCCTCGACGGTGTGGATAACCCCGACGAGGAGCTCGCGCTGGGCCGTTGTCGTCGGCGGTGTATCCGGCTCACCGCCACCGGCCTCGACGGAGGAGATGGCCTCCTTGAGCTGGCGCTGCGTGTCGGCGCGCGCGGGCGCGGCGACCATGTCCTCCCAGATGGACCGCTCGCCGCAGACGGTGGTGCCGTCGGGGTAGAGGTCATGGACGGAGGTGGCGTTCTCGTTGAGCCTGCTGACCTTGTCGAGGCAGTCGAACTCCCGTGGCTCCACCAGCAGGCTGCTGCCGACGCCGTCCTTCCAGGCGATGAGCCTGGCGGAGCCCATGGAGTTGGTGCTGTAGAGCCTGGCGCCGTCGACGAGTCGGCAGTAGCGCTGGAACGCGGCGGCGAAGCGCTTGTGCGACTGCAGCTGGGACCGCACCCGGACGGCGCGCCGCGTGATGATGGCCCGACGGATGCCCCGCGCCACGGCCAGGTAGGCGTCGCAGACGACCCCGACGATCTCGATCCGGTACGGCCTCCTGTTGCCGCCGGGCGACGGGGATGATGGCTGTCGACGTCGGGCTCCCAGTAGCTCTCGGTGATGGTGCCGTCGTCGGCCACCTTGTAGCCGACGCCCATGCGGTAGCGCTGGCGGTGCACGGCGCGCGCCATGGCGATGGTCTGCTCCACGTAGGGCTCCCACGACAGCGTGCCGTCCAGGATCACGTCCCGCCCCTCGTTCAGCGCCGTCACCAGCAGCGACGACGCCGCGTCCGTCGACGACTGGTGGACCTGCAGTAGACAAACGCATCATGGACAGCCCAGCCCAGTAACCAATCAGCAGAACAGAAAGGGCCCAGCTTGACAGATACATTGGGTTATCTGAATCAGCCCATCTGTGGCCCAAATAGTCAAACGTACTTCTTTTTCTTTTGAGAGAACTTGATGATGCCATAGTTTTGGAACAAACAATTCCCACTTGTGTTTCAAAAAAGAAAAAAAAACAATTTCCACTTGTACTGGTGCTCGGCAGTACTCCCTCCGTCCCTTTATGTATGTCGTCCGGAAAACGTGTCTGCGAGGGAAACACGGTTTCGTAGAGACAAACGTTTAGGGACAGAGGTATAGGTACGTGAGGCAATAATGGCGCTCCTCCGGTGCCCCGTGAACATACTAGCGAGATGGAATCTTATCTCAATCACTGCGCTCGTGGACCCGGCAAAGATACAGCCCACATTTTCCATGCTCAAACAGATACTAATACTAGTGCTCTGCAATCCGGCATTGATGCTGTACTCCCTCCATCCACTGAGTTTGTCACCCCGGATTCCGTGTCATCTTATTCGATCTTCGTCTTTATTCAAATTTTTTGCACAAATATAATTTATTTTATTACGACTTATTTTATCAATGAAGATACTTGAATATTGATTAATTTATTTTATAATTTACATAAATATTTTAAATAAGACGGATGGTCAAACATGAAGTTCAAAAGTCAAAAACGACGAAGTCCATGGGACGGAGGGAGTATACCCATGCTGCCGTGCACACAGGTGACACATGACATGTCAATTGTGATGACAGGACTATAACCATTATTCTTTTTTATATATATTTGGTTTTTTTTAGGAATATCTATATTTGGTTTATTAAGTTGAAAATACTTCCTCAGTCCAACCAAACAAGCGATTGTGAGTTCCGTGGCAGAAAAAAAGTAGTTCACGTTTAACCAAATTTCTAGTGAATATTATTCATATATATAACTCTAAATTAAGTTACTATGAAAGAACATTGCATAATTAATCCAACAATGACATTTATTTGATAGCATATATGTTAATATTTTTTATTTATAATTAATCAAACTTATAAGGTACTAAAATGTGACATTTTGTGCTAGAATCATTTATTATTGTTTTGGGCGGAGGGAGTTCGTGGCAATGCCTTTTTTCTGGTGGAAAAGCGAGGGAAACGTCGAAAATAATCAACCAGTCAATGGTGGTAGTTGCAAAATTTGTTGGATCCAAGCAGTAGCTATTAGCTGTCCTGTTTGATTTAGGGACTTTTAGTCCCCGAGACTAAAAAAAGTCTCTTTTAGTCTCTACTAAACCCAACAGGAGGAATTTTTTTGAGACTTTTTCTCTAGAAGTTTCTAAAAGACTCTCTTGGAGAGACTTTTTTTTATTAGTCTCTAGGACTAAAAAAAAAGTTTAGTCTATAGGAACCAAACAGGACCTTAGTAGTAGTGTCGGTCGGCCAGCAGCCATGTGATCGATACACTACTTCTTTTAGGGCTCGTAACTGTCTAACTGATGATGTTATATTACGGCTTCTCCATGTGCGCGCGATGTTGAATCCATAATGATATCTACGCTCTAGCGGCCGCCTGTTTGGTCGCTTATATATCGTTTTCTTACTAGCTTTGCGTTCTCATCACGCGCGCAGCTCAGCATGTGGTGGATGACCTCCAAGTGGCAGTTATTTAACTGATGACGAAGTAATCTGCATCTGAATGTAATATGTACGAGCAGGACTCCTAACCGATCCAAAGTCTCCAGCTAAGCAACTCATCTAATCTAACAAACGCAGACAATGATTAGGGGGTGTTTAGTTGGTGAAATATTTTGGGTTGATGCAAAAATGCAGTAGGGCTGCAGGGTGTACATACCAGCTCAGCCGTCTGGAGCATGTCGTTGTGGTGTCCCATGGAGCTGATGGCGCGGTAGATGACGTCCGTCTCCTTGAAGGCGTCGGCCTCCACCTGCACCACGGCGTCGTCGTTGGTCCAGAACGCCTCCTGCTTGATGTCCTTGAGCACCGTGCTCTTCCCGGCGCCCATCCCGCCGCCCATCAGCAGCAGCACCGGGCTGCGCTCCGAGTGCGCCACGGGGGCCATCACGTCCGTCAGCTGCGCCTCGCCGCCGACGCCGCTGCCCGCCGGCGTCAGCCCGATCGCCTTCATCTCCTCCACCAGCGTCGAGAACACACGCGTCACCTTCAGGTCACGCGTCACGCGCTCGAAACGCTGCTTCCTGTTAGTTTAGTTAGTTAGCTGTACTGCATCAGTATTCAGTAATATATCCATATGGGTTATTCAGTAATATATTTTTTTATCAAAAGTAAACAGTTTTCTTGCCTACCTATATTATATATTTTTTTAGATAATAGCTATATTATATATACAGTACTATATGCAAGTTTACACCTTACACTTTGTCATCATGATGATATGTTCTCTCTTTTTCTGTTGGGAGTAGGAATTAAGCTAGGACATGGCGGAAAATGACCAATGTAGTGCACTACAGTTGTTGTCTGTCCGGTCCAATAATGACTAACAAATACGCCATCCGTGAAAATCCATCTGGGACCAGGCCAGATAATAACACCCTGTACAACTGTAGTTCAGTGTACCGACCACATGATGGTGCCTCAAGTGATGGGTGGGTGGGTGATGGGCCTGGCTCGTCCCTGGCCTACTCCATCAGACCATCGATGGTGCAGGCAACGCAGCCAAATGGTTCCACCACGCACCTTACACTAGATACATTGTTTTTGTTATACATATGCACTATGTCTACATACAACATACAGTAGTAAAAAAAATACATCTAAAAAGCCAAAACAACTTGTTGTAGTTTGAAAGTTGAAACAGAGGAAGTATATATGAATATGATCACTAATCATCTCATCTCTCAAAACCCTTTTTTGACTAAGTCGCCGTCTCAGAGTCAAAAGGTAGTATAACCGGTAGTAATGATTAACTGAGTTCCGTATTTTTTTTTTTTTTTTTTGCCCTAACAAATATAAGAAATAAATATAAGAAAGAGAGGGAACCCGTAGAGTATATAACTCCTAAAGTAGACTAGAAAAGTCAAAAGAGTCCGCACATGTATGCTTCATTACTACACTGAGTACGGCCTGTTGATGTTGTTTGCTTTTTGGACAACAATAAAGATCTACGTCAAACATGCCACGAGGAAGTTTGTGATCTAAAATGTGAAACATGCATGTATGTGCAAAATAGCTATACTATATAGTATAGAATTATATGGACGTACGCCCATCTCAAGGATCACAAACAATTCAATTTGATTAGGATAGCTAGGTCAAACCAAACAAAAATAAAACTGTTGATACGTGTGTACCAAAATCGTACGTGCAACAATAATGGTTATTTTGTCGCCTAATACTAATTTTGGTTTATAAAAGTACAAGTACTCCACATATATAGTTGAAACAATAATGGTTATTTTGTCGCCTAATACTAATTTTGGTTTATAAAAGTACAAGTACTCCACATATATAGTTGAATATGATGGCATAACTAATATGTTTTTTGTGCAATTATTTATAAAGAGTACTTTCTTCTTTTTGCAGTTGATGATGGTTTGTTCTTAGAAAAAAATATATATAGACAAAAGAGAAATAAACAAAAGTATAGGAACAAAAGGTAGGTTTCACCTTGTTGCTTCCAAGACCATGTTCCTCCACTTCCTTTTGGTGGGGCTGTCCGCGGTCAAGGCCTGCACGCGTAGAGTACTAGTACATTAGTAGTCATGGCAAAGTTATTGACAACAAGGCTAAGAGAATTGTACTGGAAAGAACTTAAATCGATGGATTTGGAGCTAGTGATGAGTTCTTTCCCTTAATGCAATAAGTGTCACGCTTTCGGAAAAAAAAAAAAAGAGCTAGTGATGAGGACTGGACGTACCGAGCTGATGAGGTAAGTGGCATGGTCCCAGTGGAAGGCAAAATATCCGAGGATGCATCTGTCGAGCTCCTCTATGAGCTTGACGTAAAGGCACTCGGCGTCCTTGGTGCTGGCCAAAAACCCGTAAATGTCCTCCATGCACGTCTTGCTGCTGTTCAGGTAGTTGTTTGCCAGTTTGCACAGCTGTGGGCACTCCTTCACGTCCTCGAAACCCAGCTGCCGTGCTGCATCCATCATCGTCCATACATTACATACAGTAATATAAGTCAGTAACTCCATTAATTAATAATCAGCAGCAGCAGCAGACTGCAATGTACAGTAATATAGTGTATGGATGGTTGTGCAATGTAGGAGTACTTTCTTTCAGATATGCATCGATCACAGCTAGCAGTCGCAGTCCCATATCCCATAGTATATAGATGTGGTGATGTGTGCATACGCATGTGCATCGGTTGTGTATGGCTTGATCTCGACAACGGGGCTGGCCATTCCCATTCAGCAGCACGCTAAGCCAACTGCCCAGTTGCGCTCGTCGCCTCCCTTGGTGCTACTAATCATGTATTTCTCCACTAATCTTTCACGATGACACGCTAGCCATCCGATAGCGACATGACACCATTTAATTTCTTTATAAACTAAGGCTGTTGTTTTTGGACGTCACCAATACTCTATATATATACATCAAGGCCTTGTATCAACTTCCTGTAGTTAATTACTGATCTTGGGATGAAATAAAATCTTTCCTTTTGAAAAAAACAACAACATATGCCAAGAGAGAAGATACAATGTAGTTTTTTTTTAAGAAAAGGCGAAAAAGGAATAATTCTTACCAGTATTATTAAAATTTATCAGTAGTTTGACTGTTATTGTTTTGCAGCCGGTTAAAAATTTTAAATGCATGTTTACATAAGGACTTATTACAGACAGCAACCTGAAGATATGTTTGTTTTCAAAAAACAATAAAATAAAGAATTGCAGCACGTAACTCTCTCTTTTTTTGTGGTGGAGCTAGCGCAAGTCTGTTGGATCCATAAATTTCGTAGAGAAGATAGATATGTAGACAAGAGCTAAAGCGACCTACTTTGTCTATCTAATGGCCGGACTACTGGACCTTGACTTTGGATATATTGTTTGTTCTTGTTCAACCACGAACTGACTGCAGCTAGTTAATTAGCGACTGAATCTCCATGGACAGGACAGGAACCACTCACTGATCGATCGACAAGACAAGGCATCGGAGAAGAAGAAGACGAGAAAGAAACAGAGGCGGCGGCAGATTACTGACTGACTGACGTACCCACGTAGTGCGAGAATTTCTCGAGGTACTCCAAGCGGCCGGACTCCGCCACCAGCAGCTGTGGCATTTCGGCCATGGCCGGCGCCTGGTGCTGCAGCTTCTTCGTCCTGTCTCCTCCCATCAGCCGGCGCCGCGCCAGGGCAGCGGCGGCCGCGACGGCGCCGGCCGTCGACAGCGCCGCGACGTGGAGCAGCAGCACCTTGGCGAAGCCGCCACCACCATCTGTGCACGCACGCCGATCCATAAGAGGAGAGCAAGTCAGCTACACGAAAAGGCAGCCGCTTTGGGACTGGGATCGGCGCCAGTCAGAGCAAGAACAAATGCTGGATGGACATGACCAGTGGATATTGCACGGCCGCCCGCTCAGCTCTTACCTTTGGCCATGGCGGATGCTCGGGGGATCAGAATCAGAGAGGGGATGGATGGGTGTTGGTGTTGGGTGGAACCAAATCCTCCCGCCGGGTCCCGGAGGCGGAGGGGGATCACAATTGGATGGATGGATGGATGGATGCTGGTAACGCTGTGGCCAGTTGCAGTTGGTGTGGACTGATGGCGCCTCCCTCGCTCTCCCTGGCTCGCAGCGCAGTATAGGGACGGCATGCATGACAGCGCCTAGTACTACCTATATAATACCCGATAAACCACGCATACCAGCAGAGAAAGCAGGTGAATAAACCACATTTCTATTTTTGTTTTAAGATTCGGCAGTCACAGTCGCACCTAGTAACTTTAGGATAAGACTAGGATGGCTCGAAAGCCAAATGAGCAAACGAACGTGGCAAAAATAGAGGTAGGAATTGGACAGTGTTACGAATACACAGGGCCGTGTGATCTTTTTGGCACCGCTCAGGACATGATATATGTCATGAATTATTTGCAGCCAGAGACAGAACTAAATTAGCGATACTGTCAGGATAAGAAGAACAAAAGAGTTTTGATGTACCTATGACCTTCCTTTCAAAATGAACCTATGACCTCGACACGATGGATTCCACGGTTTGGCCATTATATGAAATGGTATGACCAAGCATACTGTCAAGCCAATTAAAATGTACTAAATCTGTTTTAAATTATAGTTCGTTTGACTTTTTCAACCTCAACTTTAACCCTTTCGTCTTATTTAAAAATTTATGAAAAATATCACTTCTTTTGTTGTGGTTTGCTTTATTAACAAATGGTCTTTAAAAATGACTTACATTTGACTTTTTTTTTGCAAATTTTTTTTTTTTTGAATAAGATGAGTGGTCAAACTTGAAGTAAAAAAAAAAGTTAAACGAATTATAATTTAAAACGGGGGAGTATCTATACAAAGCCAAATTTGGAGTCTGTAATCTCTTATTGCTATTGTTGTTGTTGTTGTTTTTGTTTTTTTTTTCTTTTTTTCCTATCATCTAATAAAAACCAGCAAATGTTTTTTGCCGGCTTTCGAAAAAAATTTTGGAGTCTACCCACCCCGTGCAAGCTATCCTGGTTGTGGAAGTTCAGACCGAGTTGGAATTTGGTACAAATTTATCTTTTCTTAATCTTTTTAACCGCTTCTGTTGTTCTATTCTTGTCTCCATGGCGTGAAAAGAGCACCCTAGTTTTCAGATTTGTATCCTCTTAAACATAAAAGCATCTAGCTAGTAATGAATACGATGGCCATCCTTGTTAATTGATCCACGTGCATCAGTGTATCTTTCCGCATGGAAATTGACACTTTGTATCTAGTCTAGTATATAAAGTGTTCTTCGGAGTAAAAACGAATTTAGTAATTATTAATAATCGTACTAATGAAGTTGAAACCATGCAAAACACAGGGATCAATGCATCAGCAGTTGTTTATGTAGTGGAAGTATCGAACTATTGAATGCCATTAGCTAGCGCAATTGACTTGTAACGCAACTATCGGTACGGTTGAATTGTTTGATTAGAGACGAGTGTGAGAAATGTGATGTGTTGACCGGATCGTGGTGGATGTTCGGTTCGTACGTGATTAGTTAGTACACTGACGGCCGGCCTAATTTATTTGTGGTTATTTTATTATTATAGGTGACTTTATCAAGCGTGTTCTGATCAGCCAAGAGAGTATAATAAGTTTAATTTAGTACTTTGTCTGCGGTTATTTTATTATTACAGGCAGCTTTATCAAGTGTGATCTGATCAACCAAGAGAACAATTAATAGGCTGTTAACGTCATATATAGTCTCAACTCTCAACGACCATTCTTTTTTGGAGCCATATGTATTGGCGTTTGGGGAATTAGAAATTCTGACGCCCATATATATAGTACCCTTGCACTACGTCTTTTATTAATTAATTGTGCTATAAATAAATATCAATGATGGTCAGAGAAGATTTGAATAATTTAATTAATCTATCAAAAAAAAATAATTTGGTTTGAGGAACAAATCCATTACATATAGGATGATGCATCATGAGTCCATTAAGTTTAGTTGAATGGCATCATTTTTTATACTTATATTAGCATACGAGAAATGTAGTGATGATGGATCACTCATTATATTTCACAAAGCAAAAAAATAAATTATATGATGATGAACTACTACCTTATTCCACAATCCAAACACCCTATAGTCAAAACTATCATACTCTACAAAGGAGCTGAGCTGGGATTACAAACTCAATAAATCTACTCAACTAGGAGTATAGTCTATAGTACCGTATTTAATTAAACTGCATAAATCGACAGGTGCCAAAAAAAAAAATGAAGGAAAAAACTGATTAGTATGTAGCTTGATGAGGCAGGCAATTTCACCTAACCCCAACATCTAGCACGCACCAAACATATATGGAGGTTAGAAACCCAAACATTAATTAATTAATTATTTGTGTATGCGTATGCAGTTGCAACCGGTACCGGCAGCTAACTGTACTACATAAGAATGGGATAATTGAACAGAGATTACCTTGCTGATTTGTTTTCAGTAGCGTTGATTCCGCCTCATCAATAGGTCAACTAATCCATCGTCGTTCCTGATTTGTTTTCCACGACTTAAACGAAGACCTTTCTCCTTGTCACGCAACCAATCGACCACCGGAGACCAACTGTCTACTTGATGTGGTGTAAGTAATTCATTTATGCCTGGTTTAGATTGTTTAATTCTTGTTATTTATGACGAACGAACTGAAGACGATTCTAGCTAGCTATAGCGAGGCACATCCAACAACCAAGAACTAACAATGGGTCGACTTGTTGCAGGGAATGTAGCACAGCAGCTGCTGGTAGAAGGTAGCATACACGCGCGTTCCGATCCATTGTCTCTTTGCATTGTGAGAGCGATGGAGAGAGAGATGGCCGGATCAGCAGGCTGATGAGCAGAACACGAACGCTTGCGGGTTAATTCCTTGTGGATAAAGAATGGGGCGTCCTAGCTGGCCGGACGGGCCCATCATCATCCATCCGTGTCTGTATGTATATATCGTAGTATCATGGTCGGGTCATTATCACACAAGTAGCTAATAAGATAATAATGATGTTGTGACATATATATAATATCCCACGCACGCCAGGCACGGCATGATTAATATATACTCGCATAGTACTAGTAGTAGCTATATATGAATGGTTTGTTTGGCTGTTACTACGGCCAGTACCGTATATCATACTCAGCCTCTAGTGTGTGTCTGTTCTGTTCTCCATGCATTCCAGCTTGGAAACGACGACAGATTCTCATATCGACAGACAGACACAGCGTGTGCGTCGTCGTACCGGCACGAAAGTACGTTAGGTGAACCGTACATATCGTACTCTAAATTCATTCTTTCAAAGAAATGTTTCGCCTGTCATCGAAATTCTCTCTCTATACCACTTTCTCTGCACTCATCCATGCTCTATATCGACTAACTCCAATGAGACCCACACATCATAATCTAGATCCATTTTTCTCCCTATCTGCTCTCTCTCTCTCTCTCCTCCCGGCTTCGCCGCGGGAGGCGACGCCATCTCCCCGATCCCTCCAATGGCGATGGAGCTCTTCCTGTCGCTGCGGCCCGGCGGCGCTCGTGAGCTCGCCCAGGCGGCTCGCAGAGGTGGCCCAACGAGCTCGCCGCGGCGTTGCTCCCATGATCGCGCCCCCTCCCGCGGTGAAGGATCCGTCCGGGTGCCCGGCGCCCGACGAGCTTCGCTTGTGCCAGCTCGCGGCCGGCGCTCCCTCGCAGTGAAGGATCGGCCCGGGCACCGGCGTCCCAATGAGCTCGGTCGGCACGAATTCCCCTTCCCCTCCCTCTCCTATCTTTGTTGTTCCCTATCTCCCCTCTCTCACTTTCTTTCCTGCTTTGTTTCAGCGTTCGACGATGAGGATGAGCTGGTCGAGCAGCGCAGGAGGACGCCAGAGCCTGCCCACTCATTCACCACCCATGCGCGGCAGGTGGCGCGGGGAGGCAAGGGGAGGTGCGGCCGCCACAGCTGCAAAGCCTGTCGTCGTGCACAGGCGCAACCGCGGGGAAGGGACAGGGGGAGAGAGAGAGGATATAAGAGAGACACGGGCGGTGGTGGGCGAAGGTGGCGTGGACCCACGGCCTTTAGCGAGTCTGCTATATCTTGGGAATATGGTGGATGGGAGCGGTGTCGCGGCGGATAGTGTAGGCTCCCAGTACGCCGCTGCCCTTACCATCCATATGGCTTCGTTTGGGACAACCCAACCTGCCCTTTCCATGCTATTTCCCTCCCCTGACCCTGTTGCTCTGGGGTTTCCTTCTCTGTTCCATTCTGTTCCTAGCTGCTGCGAGGCGCTCGTTGGCTCCCAACAAAGCCGGCCAGGGAGCCACGCCCGGACGCCCTAGGTCGTGGAGTGACCCTAGGCTTCACTAGGCCCCTCACGTGCGCCACAATTCCGTTCCGATTATTGCACGCCCAGGGTAAAAGGTCGGGTTGTCCCAAACCAAGCCTAATTGCAATTGCTATGGAATGGTCTGCCGATGCATGTACCAACGCAACGCAACCGCCCAACCGCCCAAGGTTTGTTTGGATCCCGCCATAGTGACTAACTTTAGTCATTTTGTGGACTAAAGTTCTAAACAAACTAACTAAAAAGTGACAAAGAATTAAGTCCACACGCAGTTACTTATGTACTAAAAGTGACGGAAAGGGATCAAACCTCAACTTTAGCCACTTTAGAGCCAAACACCCTGACTAACCAAACACATGACTAAAATGTTAGTAAAATGCAGTAAACCTCAACTGATCTAGTTATGTAGTAAAATGCAGACGTCCACCACACACAGTTGCCTAAAGTTTAAGAGGAAACTAAATAGGACCCTTTCTAGCATGATAGCATCGTATCAGAGGCAGTACTACGTCCCCAATACACCCAATGCCTCTTTTTCCACCCCATCAAACTTGCACATGATAGTTGAGCTAACCTCGCATTAAATGAATAATAGATCAGTTGGTAAAGTCTCTTGTGGTGGAACCTGTCCCACGCAATTCAAGTCCTCGACTTGCAACGGGCCTTCAGCGTTTTCTGAATTTATTCCAAGATTTTCGGCGTTATGCTTTAATTGGTAATTGACGTTCCATCGACAACGAGGCGTCAATGGTGACTTCGAAAGTCTCTGGATCTGCCAGAATAATTTTTGTCGATGAAACGCCCATGGTGTGGATCTACCGGACTAGTTTTTAGGTGCTCATAGGGGCAGAGTTTGCGTTTGCGTACGTGTGTTCATAAGGGTGAGTGTGTGTGAGTGTTTGTGTTGTACTGTGTACTAAAAAAAAACTTGTGCTAATGTCATCACATAGGGCCATGGGCTGGGCTGGGCTGGGCTACCACAGATTCGATCAACGTCTCCTTCCCTGACATTGACAAGAGTTTTTTCCTTCCCGCCCATCTGGATGCATGCGCTTTGCTTTAATTTCATCACCTTATGTAAAGCAAGATACGTGCCTGATTTTGGTTCCCGTGTGAAACCCAAAATTCTCTAAAAAATTCTTGCTTCGCCGTAGGACTGTGTTTTTGCTCAACAGAGATAAAAGGTTCCCTTCCTAAAAAAAAAAAAATCTTCTTGTGTCACATATAAGAAGAACTTTGGGCCAGCCCAACACCGAGCTTGAAACAGACCAACAGCCAGCCGGCCTTGATTTTAGAGGGAAGGAGAGCAGGTAGGCGGCCCATATGTAGGGTTAAGATGCTTGATCGGCCGGCGTTCTGTCTGGCGGGTATGACTCCATATGATTTATTAGATTAAACACATGCTTTATTTTCATAAATAATAAATCTTTTTAGACATGCACGTACATATTGATATTATTGAAATTGGGTAAACACGTACTATATATATAATCATTATATAAAGGACTAGTACATATCACAACGGCGAGTACAACAAGCTCATGCTGAGGTAGAACCCCACATATTTATTGGCTAGGAGTTGCAAATCCATTTCTAGAGATCTTTTGTATTCCAAACCGTTTCTAAAACCAATTTTTAGAGGTGGTTGGACGACGTCCTTCTCTAGAAGACATACACAAAGACAAGTTATATATGTAGGCTTTTGAGTAGAAACATTATTCTTGCAGTAGTGGTTAGGACGTACTAGTGTACTACCAAGCCATGATATTAGCACACATATGCCATGACAAAAACCACACATAGATAGATAGATGTATCCGCTTCATCGGATGAGCGGACTTATTTCTTTGATACTTGCTCCACCTAGGGGTTGGCACCGCCGTTTGTGGGAACAGAATTGTATCCACTCCTTCCTGAATTTGTTTCAGAATATAACACACAAAATATCAATCTATAATTATGTAATATATATGGTTTAAAATGATCCTCACAAACTTAAACGTAACAAGATCATCTATAGTTACCATCAGGTTGGTATGAGTTGTAGCCACCCCTTCCTACGTATGGTGAAAAGATAAAATTGATTAGACGTATATTGTAGGTACTTCTAATACAAAGGACAATTTTTTTGCGGTATGTATCTCTTCCATGTTAAATTTTTGCATCACACACAAAATATAACGTAACAAGATCATCTGTACTTACCGTCAGGTTGGTATGAGTTGTAGCCACCCCTTCCTACGTACGGTGAAAAGATAAAATTGATTAGATGTATATTGTAGGTACTTTTAATACAAAGGACAAATTTTTTTTTGCGGTATGTATCTCTTCCATGTTAAATTTTTGCATCACATACGTACAAAATATAACGTAACAAGATCATCTGTACTTACCGTCAGGTTGGTATGAGTTGTAGCCACCCCTTCCTACGTATGGTGAAAAGATAAAATTAATTAGACATATATTGTAGGTACTTTTTAATACATAGGACACAAATTTTTTTTTTGCAGTATATGAGGTATCTCTTCTATGTTAAATTTCTGCATCACACAAATATAATGTAACAAGATCATCTGTACACTTACCATCAGGTTGGTATGAGTTGTAGCCACCCCTTCCTAAACGGTGAAAAGATAAAATTAATTAGACGTACTTTTAATACAAAGGACACAATTTTTTTTTCTGTGATATATGATTGTATCTCTTCCATGTTAAATTTCTGCATCACAACAAATATAGTAAAAATACATATAAATGGCACATGAATCATTCTTAGAGACGGTTGTTTTCTATTAATATAGGCTTGCAGACTAATTAACCACCTCTATCAATGAGCCATTTACACAGAGTCATTGGCTTGTCCATCTTTTGGAAATCACTTAACATAGACGATATCTTTCAAATTTCAAAATATAAGAGCTTAAAACAAATTTTGGGGGTCTAAACGATTTCACAATACACACATATATATACTAAGTAGCTTATTAAACACACACATGCACACATATATGTGATATCTTTTAACACACATGCGATATCTTTTTCAAAAAAGAACGAGAGGAAAAAAAACAGTCAACAAGTCGACAGGCATGCACATGTTACCTGCTTCTGCAGAGCTGGTGTACATGGTACAGACCATAGCAGCCACAACAAGAACAGTCAGGCACAAAGGAAAGCACAGGGGAGTATTGCTTCCTCATGATCTCCGGCCTTAATTTAATTTCTTGCTGCAGCTACCCTGAAAGTCCTGATCTATATAACTTGCTCTGCGTACGTGCTCAGTTACTTGTAGTTTAGCCAACTTTGCTTGGTTCGGTTTGATCCCCACCATCTTGGCTAGGTCTTTATTTATAGCCACAGCGGTGAGCAGATCAGTCGATGCCAGTTTTACAACGGAGAGGGCCGGTTCAATATACCTTTTTTTTTTGAACCGATATTATTCAACCCAAATCCAACAATGCTACACGCTACGTACGTACCTTTACTTCTTCTAGAAAGTAATATATCAAATAGATATAAGCCATTGATTTTTTTAAAAAATAATAAGTAATTAAATAATGAACTAAATGTAAATATTCTGATACCCCCCCTTAACACAGGAGAGAGATAAAATCAATGGTGGAGTACGTAGCATGTAGCATTCCTTGTTAGTGCACCACCTTCCTTGTATGTTTAGTGCACCACCTTGATTCCATTCACGCGTAAAGTAATAAATTATATGTATTTAATTTTGCTTTTTTATTTCATATTTTGGTGGAGACACACACAAGGGGAAGGACCAAGAAATATGCAGAAAAAGTATTTTAACTTGATTTGTCTGCAGCTAACCTTTTGGACTTTACACACAAAAAAAAAACACCATTTAGAATATCAACCTAGTTTGATTCAATCGTAAAAACACTTTTTGATACAACACTTTTTTTATAAAAAACGGATGGGACGAAAAAATCCCCGCCTGATCCATTGCCAGGGCTAGCCGTGGCCCGTGGATGAACAAGGGCATGAGAGCCTAAGGTTACAGTCATATCGGCAAAAGTTTATGATAAAAAAAAAAAAGAAGGGTCGAACACGGATTACAACAGCTTTTTTTTTTTTTTTTTGAGTAAACGGATTACAACAGCTGATAAGCACTCTAGAAAGCATAAAGGGAGGCGGACTTTCTGCAACCAAAAGGTCCTCGCACGGTTCCACGTGCCTGAAGACCACGTCATTCCGGTGCTTCCATATTTCTTTCAGAGAAGTAGGAAAGAGCACTATATTTGTTTGAACTTGTAAAATGGAGTATTAGTCAAAGCCAAAGATTTTTTTTTTTTTTTTTCTCCAACCGAGCAAACTCATTTCCATTATATTGCAACAGACATACACAACATTTCAGCAAAGCAAGCTAAGAGGAACGGCAGACAGTGCCGAGAGAAAAACCCTGCTGAGCAACGTCAGAAAAAGGAACCATCACAGACAAACCACCTAGCTAATACGGATTACCGAAACCTGATACAGATTACCGCCAACAGAACACAGCAACACACGTAGTTAACCAAACGAAGGGTAAGGTTGTCAAAGTAAAAGAATTAATTGTTGAAACGAAGAGAGTTAATCATATATATTATTAGAACGAAATTCAAGCCGCAATGCAGGCCGAGTCAACAAACGGCTTGCATGCCGCTGAGATGAGTGACGAGCAGGCTGGTGACCAGTGACCACTGACCAGAGATTTCTTCCAATATTACTCCAGCGTATGTCTACACATAGATTCGGCTAAATTCAAGCGTACAAATTTCAAATAAACCAGAGCGTTAATCGATAAACTAATGGCATGTTTAATTTCGACTAGGTAAGTGCCCGTGCGTTGCTACGGGTTTTAAAATCCACATAAACCAAATAATTTTCTCACTAACACATATATGAAAAAACAATCTTGTGCGTCATGGTTTTTAATTTGATTATAGTTAAGTGTCATGTGCGTTGGTACGGGTAAAATATAGCATGAGATACAACCAAAGGGTTTTAGGGCCAAGTGAGAATGAGTTGAGTTTTAACAAGATGGTCATGTTAGATATCTCTCATCTTAAAGTAGTGTTGGTGGAAATAGGAGGACTCTTTTGTAAGAATGAGATCATATGAATAAAGCGAGTGCTGATAAGAGAGCCAGCCGAGACATTCCCCAAATCAGAATAACAACACAAATAAAATGTGAAATTATTACATCGCTCTAGAACAGCATATTAATTTTAGTGGCATAAGCTTAGATAATAGTATTGAAAAACTAACAAGATGTTCAAGTACATTGTTGAGCAGACATGACATTGCCACTGGTGTCCCTGAGAACCGAAATCTCCTTGAAGCTAGCATTGCCTTTGGCCCGTGTCATGTCTGCCCTGCACATTGTCTACATGACCATGCAGATCAAGATACAGTGATGCACAAGCGTGCCAATATACCAATCATAATAGAAAAGATATCTCTTCTTGTAATCGATTGGTTATCATCATTTGGAGTCCCTGTTATCAAGACGTCCGATTAATCGCGATTAATCGTCCTGGACGGTCCCATGGTTCGTCCAGGCGTCTTGAAAAAACATGGTTTGGAGTTTCTGAATTTGGCCATACACAGCATCGATGTTGTCATTCCCTCAATCACAAAAGAACATTTTTTTTTCAGTGCGCTGCTGCGTTCAGTTATTCAACGCCTTGAGTTCAGTCGTATGAGTGTTTCCATTCTATGAAAAAAGAAGAGGATGTTGAGTGTGTTACCTTTTGGTATGCGCACTGGATGACATAATCACAGCTTGTCCTAATCAGCCATATATTTTTTCAGTTGTATGTTTTACCCGAAACAAAATAGAGGGAGGTTGTATTGTCGAATCCCAAGCTCCATAGCGTAATGCCAACCTGCATAAATTCATTCAGTGAGTCATCTCCAGTAAGCCCCTTTTACGCATTGAAAGTTTTTTTAAAAGACAACTTAATATAACCAAATTTAAGACAGCGCAGTGATAACCAACTGAATATAAAAAAGGGGGGGCAAATAAACCAAGCCTAAAAACCTAGACAAATACAGACAAAAAAGAAACAGGAACTCTCACCCCCAGAGGAGTAAGAGGACACTTCGATCCCTTCTTTTGGCGTTCGGTTTATCACTCGACCATGTCGACGAATCTCCCCTGTCCAGTTCCTTTCACAAGCATTGTCCATTTCAGTGTTCTCCCACCAGCCCACCATCATACGTACAACATAAAAAGGCTAGCATATCCTCAAGCATATAAGGTATTAGTAGGATGGGAAAAAATGTCAATCATGAATCCATAAGACTAAGAGAGACTTGAAACCTCTTAGAAGCCAAGATGCAACGAGACATACTTCCCAGCCGTCAACAATCTCTTTTTTAATTCGAACAACCAAATGAAAGAATTCTTATTGGTTCAACAATCCTCAATGCAGCAGAAATTAGAATAATCAGCATCTCATTCTTTCCCATTTATTACTCCCTCCATCCCAAATTATAAGTCGTTTGACTTTTTTTGGCTCCAAGTTTGACCATTCATCTTATTCAAAAATTTTGCGCAAATATAGTCAAATTTAAGTTATTCTTTAAGAACTTTTTTTATTAATAAAGAAAGCCACAGCAAAAGAAATGATATTTTGCACAAATTTTTAAATAAGACAAGTGGTCAAACTTGTTGTCAAAAAGTCAAACGACTTATAATTTAGGATGGAGGGAGTACCTTTTTGCAACATGGCCATCCAATGATTAAACACATCCATGTCTCTGAATATACCTGAATAAATTTCAAACACATCCATGTCTCTGATTAAAAACATCCATCTACTTAAAATTGAAGGTTCAGAAGGCGAAAAATCCTCACCTCACTGCATTCCTCATTCTCAAATTTAATCAAAATTTTCAATTCTCTTCCTTCTCTGCCTGCGTCGTATTGTTTAAAAAAAATATTTTTATTTTCTCAGCCATGAAGGAGTCATATTTTGCTAATGAATACAAGTCGAGACTGAAGCCATTCTGTGTCTAGTAGATATAGGTTGATTTCAGAGACAATGAAAATTAAAAAGGCAGTACCGAGGTATCATGATCAATATTTATTCACTACTCAAGTTATGCATCCAAATAGTTGTTACTATTTTGAATTTTCTTTCCTCACTTCAATGCTGACAATTCTATAGGCTGTGATGATCCTGCTGCTCGAATCTTATGAGACTAGCAAACATGCCAACATTCATCCAGGAAATATGTACTTGGATGACCATCCTGCACTGCTCCAAGAACAAGACTTGAGCTGGGCTGAAGTGCTTGAAGCAACTCTTTTTTTTTTTGTCTATGTTGTTATGCAGCATGGGAGTGTCACTGACATCAGCTGCGCAGGCCCCTAGGCAATTGGTTTATGCGAGCTAAATGCTACCCACTCCATTCTGAATTATTAGTCGTTTTGTCTTCTTTGCGTGCATTATTCTTGTTATGCACCTAGACTACGATTAGATATATAATAATAATAATAATTATCCCTAAAATTATATGTATCTAGAAAAAGACAGAATTGGAATGGAGTAGTAAGTTATAGGCCCCAGGAGAAATATTTTGACTTTGGTGGAAGTGATGGATAAACCTTGTTTTGTTGTAATCTGATTGAAGTTTATAAAAATATACGGGGCAGGGTTAGCTTTGGTGAAAGCAAGCCCTGGTCTTGCTGTGTCTCCTGTCTTGGTTTACCCGGTTCATTTTTAACTGCAGCTCCCTTGCTGAGCTTGCCTCAAAAAAAAAAAAAAAAGGCTCAGGTGACTAACGTATAGCTGTGAGACCAGATTTATCCAGTATTTCGGTGACCAGCTGAGTTGATGCTATTACTGGAGTCTCTTGCTGTGAGACCAGATTTATCCAGTATCTGTCTGGTCCTCGTCAAACTAACAGGAGCAAAAACTGCAAGGGGACTCGAACCACAGCTCAAGCAGCACTGCAGCAGTAATATGATTAGCTTGCCCAATTGATCAGCTGCGTTTCCCTTTCCTTCAAAGGCCTCTGTTCCAACTGTGCTTCAAATAGCTGACACATCATCGTCAACTGTTGGGACATGGTCCCGGCAGTAGGCGGAGGTTCCCTCCAATCTTGCAAAACCTTTCAAATTGGTCCAACGATAGGACACTCATTTCTAACTGTTGGGCATGTGCACCGACGCAAAGGTGAGCCTAACGATGACGTATAACACTCTGCCAATTTTGCTCGTTCATTTCTAAGTGCAGGAAGTCAAGCGGGCGCGGGAACTGGGCGAGCAAGGCTGAGGTGCAAGGCTCCAACGTAAGGCCTCCGCGCCAGCTGCGCAAGGCTCGGGCCTCCGCCGGCGGGGCTCGGCGCAAGGCAGGCCTTTGGGTGCTCGGGTGGGGCCGGGGGCCCGGCGAGGCGCTGAGGGCTGCCTCGCTGCGTGTGCGCATGGGCACAGGCGTAGGAGCCGGCGCGGGGCTAAAGGGCGCAAGGATGGGCGCAAAAGGCCCTTGAGCCACCATCAGGACCTCGCATGGAGCCTCGCCCAAGACCTCCTTGGCAAGGCCAAGGACCTTTGCGAAGCCTCCGCTCGGGACCTCCAGCGGGGAGGGAGGCTAAACACAACCTCACCTCTCGGCTCGAAGGGGAACTCACCTAGGCAAGGCCACCTTCGGCGCCGAAGCTCGGGGAGCCTTCTCTTGGGGCCTTCGTGCAGAATGCGCAAGGGGGCCTCCGCGGGAACCTCTTAGGGCGCGGCAGAATGCGCAAGGGGCCTCGCGCGGGGAACCTTTGTCTAGGGCCTTCGCGCAAGAATGCGCAGGGGGGCCTCGCGCGGGAACCTTCGTCTAGGGCCTTCGCGCAGAATGCGCAAAGGGCCTCCAGCGCGGGAACCCCAACCGTCTAGAGCCTTCGCGCAAGAATGCAGGGGGCCTCAGCGGGAACCTCGGGGCCTTCGGCGCAGAATGCACAAAGCGGACCCGCCTTTGGAACCACGCAAGGCACCAAAGCATGCGGGCGGGGGTTGGTGAGCTGAGATCACCTTCCTGTTGGGGGCCGCCTGCCAGAGCTTTGTGCGGGACCGGCAGGGCCTTGGGCGCAGAACCCGGCAGGGCCTTCGCACAAGAATGCAAGGCCAAAGCGTAAGATGCCACGAAAATTTGGAGATGAATACTAAAGACTAGCGCGCGAAGCGGGGCCTTGCTTGAGCTGGGGCGCAAGGCCCCCCAGCACGGCGACACGGGGCGCAAGGCCCCCAGCGACACAAGGCCCCCACGGCTTGGGCGGACCAGAGGCGTTTCCTTCTCCCACGGGTGGTTTGGACAAATGACCGAGATGCCCTCGGGTTTTCTGATCCGTAGAGAATATTCAAGGAATATTTGTAGGGCATTCTTGTATTTAGACTAGAAGGCATCCGTGCGCCTATAAAAGCGAGGGGACACCCCGGGTGTAAGGACGGTTGGTGACAAAGGAATGAAACCTAATTCTCGTCATCCCTGTTTTGCCCTCGTCATCATCCGCCCGAAGCATCGTTCGGGGGAAGAAGGAGTGCGAATCAACGCTTAAGGCCGCCAAGCAAAGCGCAAGGTTGCGTACCTCGCGCCAAGGCCTCAACTTCGCAAAGGGTCCTTTCGGTGTTGAACCATAGTTCCAACGGTGGCGCCCACCGTGGGCGGCACGGAGAAGACCCACGGAAACAAGCTAAAGTGCAAGCGGCGACAACAAGCGGAGGTAGGAGCTTCGGCAACACCAAGCGGCGGGCCCCCACACCAAGAGGGAGGCTCCGTCCATCGGAGTTTCGGCAACAAAGTCGAGCCTTCGCACCAAAAGGCGGAGACAGAGCCCCGAACAAGGTGGAGCCTCCGCCCATAGGAGCAAAAACCTATGCACAAGGTAAACCATATACCTTTACATTAATACATTAAAATCTGGAAGAAGTCATAGGAGATAGCTGGGCACCGTGTGCAAAGAGAAAAACCTCGCGATAGTGCATTAAAATCCTGGAAGAAGTCCTAGGAGATAACTGGGCACCAGTCGCAAAGGAGAAAAACCTCCGCATTGCGATTTTCCATAGGCTGAAATCGACAAAAATCAGGTCACGAAGCTAAGGCTTTCTTTTAATATTTCATGCTTTTTCAATATGAATGAAGAAAAACAAAGTCCTTGTGTGTGCAACCTTCACGTTTAACAACAATGCATTGGGCAAAATTAAGAGTCGAAAGTGGCTAACACTAAGCCACACCATTCGACAAAAGTAACTTATCTTTGAGGACCTTCCTTGGTCTTGAGCAGACTCTCAAACACCGCGGAGCGACCTCTAAGGCCAACCTCGAGGCTAGAAAACAAAAAAAAAAAAAGTTTAGAACAACAAATTAGCTACCAAAATAGCCACGAAAGAGCGAGCTCATGATAGTTGCGGCATCCTCCTCGAAAACCTACTAGAAATAGTGGATAACCTCCAAGCTAGAAAAGCTCAAACATAGCCAAAGTAGTAGACAACCTCCGCCAAAAAGCGAGCTACATAACCTCTGTCACAAATGGAGCTAGGCAAGCTCCATTAGAAAACGAGAGGCCGCACAACCTCTACTAGTACAAAGCTACGAAGGCTACAAATTAACAAAGTGAGATTGAAAGAGAAGATTTACGATGGGCCTTAGCCATAAAAGCTCGTCGTCTAGCTTATCGCGAGTAAGCTTAGAAGCGGGGAGAAGTATCTGCCACCATGTGGACAAACAACCTCCGACAAAACATAAAACTCACCTCGCCCGACACTTTGGCACGGAGGTATACAAAAAGCAAACAGACGCTACAAAACCGACAAAAGCGTCATCTGATGCGAAGCTTAGGGCCATTGTCAATCTGATCGAAGTAGGTCTCTACGGTCTACACACCTACAAACACACTAAGTCAAGGTCTCGACCCACATAGGCCAAATCGAAACAACATATGCGTAACGATCTGCATGTAGCATAAAATCTAGGCGTAAGACATCTCAACCTTCGACTCCCAAATTAGCTTAGACCGGCGAAACAATTTCCTATGAAGTAGAACCTTGGGAACAAACCTAAGCCTTACCACCTAAGCCTCAAAGAAGGGGGGTATCGAGCCTCTGCGCAGCTCCACCATGTGCCTTCGATGCTCCTCCTTGAGCCCACGAAGACCCGAAGCATCCATGTCACCCTCACCCCCCTACGCTTGCTATCATCTTCAACACCTAGCACATGGGCCAAAAGAAACAAATTAACACAAAACATTCAAATATATATATTTACAAGGGAAAATGAGAAAAACCTGTGCACGCCGATCCTCCGCAAGTCGACGAGAATAATCCCAACCATACTCTTGGTACTTCAGAAGCTTCGATGGCCCACCAAGCTTAGTGGGTGGCACTAAGGAAAAATCCTTCTTTGTGAAATCAAGACAACATGCATTCCTTCTCCACCTGTCCCCGAAGACCAACTATAACATCTTCTTGCTCCTTAAGCTGCTCCTCGGCCAACTCTCTAGACCTCTCTAAAGACCGCAACAAGGTCACCAAGTTGCGCGCCGCGAAGATTGTGAAGCTTTGTTGATAGATCATTCTGCTCACTCTCAAGGCTCCGACGGCCTCGGAGTTCAACAACGTGCGCTTGTGAAAGGCGAGGACTTGGCCAACCTTCTACTTGACCTCTGCCACCATGTGGTAGTGCTAAAACGAACAAAGCTTCCAAAGCAATAGAAGCCCGGCCGTCATCACTTATCGGCATCTATGACATCATTAGGCGCCATACCCGACCACCTCGGTCTCAAGTTGCCATCCAACGACCTACGTGCAACCTCCTAAGAAAAAAGGGGGGAAGGGTTAGACCTCCATATAAAATTAGAGGATAAGACACCAAGTAGAAAGACACAAGCTACCTAGTGAAGAGGCTCGCCTCCCATTTTATCACAATAGACACCAACATCCGCCACAAGACTTGGCTCTTGTCCATCATCCCCGAGCCCTTGACTCGGCCTCCACATCAAAATAATCCAAGTCCAGGTCATCATCAAAAAGTGGTGGAAGGCTTGGCAAAACATCCTCGACACTAGCAATAGCTGGAACAAAAGTATGAGTAAGCTGCATTCGAGGGGCAGCTTCGCGCTCAAAGCGGATACTATAGTATGACCTCCTAAGTCCCCATCAACGGCTACATCATTCAAACCACGAGTTAACCATGACATCTTACAACTCAAACCCACCTTAAAAACCTTCACACGCTTTTAAAGCTTTAGGCTCCAAGGTCTAAGCCTGCGTGCACATATCAACAAAACTATCAAGAGGGAAGCCAACACTCATATTCCACTCCAAGCTCCTCAAAAAGCGGATTTAACCGAGGCACCTTGCCTTTGATCACAATTCTTGTGGCGCGCCGGAGTGAGAGATGCGTCCCAAAATTTTCGGCCTTCGACTCTACTTTCTCAACAATCCGCATCACTTGCATTCTCCCTAGTCAACCCGAGCAAAGGAGCGACACAATCACATACGCCTTTGTACCATGGTAGGCTTTGTTGCATGAAGCCACAATCATTCCAATCCGCGAGGCCAACAATTTAGTCCTGAGGCCATATAAGCACCCCTAATCGGCATACTTCCTCGGATCCAGGCAGACTAGGGTAAACTAGAGAATTCCCAAAAACAAAGGTCACTAGTAGTACCGCCTTTCCGTAACACCTATGGTGGTCGTCGGCAAAGGCTAACACCTTCGCCCTCCCACACTCAACCAGCGACAAACCACGCTGAGATCTTCACCCATCGGGAAGCCGCGCAACCAAAACAAAAGCTCGGAGGCTTGGACAAAATAGCATAACGAAGGTTGTGCGTCTCCAAATAGAAAATGGGTAATAGAAATGAAGTACCTCCAACCAGCCAGACTAAGCCAACATTCTTCGTAGCCTCCAACAAAAACAAAGCTTGAAGACACACCTGCTCACTTGCCAAAAAAACAAAAAGGCAAAGGAGGAAGGAAGGGCTCACCCCTACGCCCACGGCGGCGGCGTAACAACTAGGCGTGGGCGAATCCGTAGTTTAGGACAGCCAAGCAGCAACCAAACCCGATTCGGCGACCATTAAGCACAGGACATACAGCTGCTCGTAGCGACCACAACCATTGGAGGAGAGGTTGAGGTGGCGAGCGGGGGGCCTAGCGGCGGCCGCCGGTGGGCGGCTTCGCCGCCCCTGCTCGCCAAGTCGGCGGGCGCGCTTCCCTATAAGCGCGCGAGCCACGGTGCCACGGCGAGAGCCCCCTCCCGTCTTCGCACATGTGGGCCCGTAGTGGCGAGCCCGAAGCAGGTGGCGCGGTTGAATCTACGCCGGGTCTTGCGGCTGGGAGCCTTGCGGCCTCGGCCTTGGCGAAGGCGACGCTCCTAGCCTTGGCGCTCCCAAGTAGAGGTTCACGCGCCCTTGTAAGGACCTTGATGTCGCCTAGGAGGCCTAGAGGGGGGGTGAATAGGCTTGTACCTTAAAATCACTGTAAAAAACAAACTCGAGCAGTTTTTGAACAGCGGCGGCTTTGCGACCGGCTCATCAACTGCTTTGCCTCGGCGTTCGTGCGCTTTGCCTTCGTGCGCTTTGCCTAAGCGGCGTCATGCTGGACCGCTCGCCGGCCGCGGCCTTGCCTCGCTGGCGGACAAACACAAAGCGGCAGTTTGAAATCTAAGCAACGAAACTTAGATCGGTGAATATCCCAAGTTCGCACACAAATATATCACATATATCCAATAGAATGTGCCGGGGAACTCCTCAACAAAGTAGATCGGGATAAAACCCTAGCTCACAAGAATAATATGCAAGAATGTAAATAGCACGCGTGAGACAAGGATTTTTCCCGTGGTTCACCGCCGCCACAAAGGCTGGGTTACGCCCACGTTGTTGAGGTATCCACAAAAGGATTGGGATTCGCCACACAAGCTGTCCCTTCCTCGTTCTCAAGTCAAGGGAGTGAACCCTTGAGATAAGGGGTGATTTTCTTGATTTTTGAGTGAGGTTACAAACCTCCCAAGGCTGCCACACGAAGGAGGCAAGCTCAAGGGCTACGCCTAGCCGTCTAGGAGCAAGCTCTAAGAGGAAAGAGCCCTAGGGTTCGGCCAAACGTGAACCAAATGCTCTTTCAAGTTGGTGAAGTAGTAGATCCGCCTCCACAAGCGGTTTGCTGCCTTTTCCCTCAAGATTTGATGGTGGAATCGAAATCTTGGCTTGGGGAAGGAGGAACAACAATGGAGGAGTGAGAGAGAGCAAGAGGTCTGTTTTAAGGGCTGCCGTCGCGAGGTAGGAGATGAAGTGAGCCGGATGACCGTTGTGGGAGGGGTAGGAATGGTATTTATACCGGACCGGGCCCAACGGTCGGATTAAGTCGTGGCATCGCCAAGATAACACGCTGCGACCTTTGCTGCGGCCAAGGCGTGGCATCGCCTCACTTACGCTGTGGCAGCTGCCCGCCGCTGCCCAAGCGGCAAAGTGTAAAAAGTGTCTCGGCCGTCGCTTTGGCCGTGAGGTGATGTTTTTGGTATTTGGAAGTTTGAGCATTTAGTTCACATGTAGCCAAAGGTCCTAGGATCCCTCTTAATAGTACGGCATGTCCTAAACTCAAGATTCAAAACATAAATGAAATTAAACCTCCATGAGTCTAGGTTGCCATCCGTTGCACTTGAAGGTTCCATCAACCGTATACATCATCCTCTATCATCTTTGTCTCATCTCTTAGAGCAAATATATCTTGTGCATGTGACTTGAACCATTTCCACAAATATGAGTTCACCTCCATGGCTTCAAGTCACTCACACTAATGATTTGATCCTCAACACAATATGACTCCTCATAGCTTGATTAGTTCTCGACTAAATGCAAGTACTCTCTTCTTCACCTTAGCCATGGTACCTCGGTCCCACGCCAACGCTTGCCCTTCACCTTAGCTTAGTACCTCGAAGCCCTTTCCTTGCTATCTTCACCTTATCAAGATACACTCAAGTCACATCATATCAAGCAACCATTGAATAACTATTTCTTCAATATTATGATCCTTGCTTGATTATCTTCTAGATATGAATGTATATCAATCAAGCTTCGGTTTGACTCACATAGAGACATACATGGATCAACATCAATATGGTCAAGCCAATTCACGGTTCCTTGTATCATATCCATTTTGGCTTGACACTCCAAACACTTACTTCAATCTTCTATTCATGGAAAGCAAGCCATTATAGAGACCGATCCAAGATCATCAACTCATGTCTCATTTGTCGTTTGCCAAACATGCTTGCTCTCACATGATGCTATGATATCCCACAACATATAAGCCATTTCATTGATTCCATTTGCATTGTTGTCTTTTGCTTGAACTAGATTGTTTCCATAATCTTCCAATACAACAATACACAATTTTGCCTTTGCTTCAACACTATGTGAGATACCATCAAGTTTGCCTTGTTGAACCTTGGATATACTTGTTAATACATAATTCACAAGTATATGCAATAGACTTAGTTTTCTGTTCAACACTTAGCAAACTTATTAGACTTTTAATTATGTTGTCATTCAATTCACCAAAACCCACAAAAGGGCTAGATGCACTTTCAGCCCTTAGTCTCAGCGGGCGGGCATGCCGGGTGGAGGCCGGCCTTGCGCTTGGCCCTTGAGCCCCAGAGCCTGTGGCCAGGCTTACGCCCGGCGTCCCCGCCTTGCGAGTCCCCGAGGGAGCTCAATGTCCACCGTCTTCAATCCTTTGTCCTCGCACCTTGCGACCAAAGGTTGACCTTTTTTTAGCCCCTCCTCGAATCGGGACAACCTTGAGCACCCAAGTCTAGACAATCTCGAGCCTTCGCACTCGCCGTCAAGGGTAAAAAGAGAAACCTCCGATAGTCCTCTTGACAAATAGTAGTCAAATCATGTTAAGGTCCACAACTAGCGGGAACCCGCAAGCCAAAAAAAGCTCGAAGTCCTAGGCAAAATTACCACAACGAAGCTTGTGTGTTCATAAATAAATAAATAAATGGTCTTAATATACCGGCCACTTTCCGACTCGACAAACTGTTGAACCTCCTTGTAGCCTCGACTAGGCAAGATCATAGGCACACATACTTTCTGTCAAAAAATACTTGAAATAAACAAGAGAAACATTCGAGGTTCTCCCAACCCAAAGATTGGCATTAGTATTAGCATGCCACCAAAAACGATGAACGTGTCACAAAAACATTCGGGTTGACAAAATAAACAACTCGTCATGCTAGGATTGGCGGCAAGCATCGCGGAGGCCGTATGATTTTGGCAAACACACATTAGGGCTGCAAGAGACCCATTCACCCAACGACCAAAAGGCTTAATCATGCATGCAAGAAAGCAAGCTGGCGGGAGGATACGTAAATAAATAAAATAATAAAAATTAAAGGGGAGAAAAGGAGTTTGTCACCTCCGAACAAAAGCACACCGAATCCTTGCGCTCGTTTCTCTCCAACCCAACCACGCGAGAGGGCAATCCCGTCGCCCAAGGTGTTTGCCCAGGAGGTGGCACCTAACGCTTCAGGGACGGAGACCGGGCGCCTAGGCTGGTCATCGAGGTCGCCCGAGATCTTAGGCAGCGGCCCCTTGCGCGTTAAAGACCAAGGTAACATTCACATAACCGTCACGGCCTCCGCTTGAAAAAAAAAAGGATCGAGGCCTGTCCTCCGCAAAAAAAAAAAAAAAAAAAAAAATAGAGGTTCCCGGCCTCCACTTGAGAAAAGAGTCGGAGGTATGAGCAGCCAAACTAGGCCTCCTTTAAAAAATAATAATGATAGAAGCAAAACCCAAGGGGGGAGTGCTCAAAAAAAAAAAAAAACATAGGCAACACTAGAAAAAATTTCAGTTCGTGAAGTTGATAGCCAAAAATCAGACTAATAGACTAATAGTGACCATGTAGCTGACCAGGGCCTCCGCTCTAGAAACAGTAAGAGGTCGGAAAGCTAGCCCGGCCTCCGGCGCAATGAAGAGTCAGAGGTCCGGATAGCTGGCCTGACCTTTACACAAAAAGAATCAACACACACTGGCATCATCGCGCAACTCACACACAGGCACCGTCAAATATTATGACGAGACCTTTATCAAATATATACGTATCACCAAAAAGAGAGTGCCATCGAGACTGGATTTTAAAATAGTTTGACAGCAACAAACAGGGAGGAGTGGTCAGAGAGCCCGCATGTTGCTTAGACTCCATCCGGCTAAAGGCTCTGGTGTCAAAACCAAAATTCCAAGGGGAAACTATTTTGGAAATAATCTTCGATTGAAAAACCCGTTGGCAACACTTACAAAAAAATTTATCAAACAAAAGGCAAAGGCCAATGGCTAACGCATAGCCGGGCAAGGCCTCTGCTCGATAATAGATCGAAGACCTAGCCTCCACGCCAAAACATTTCAGAAGTCTACACAGCTGGCTCATCCTCCGCTCAAAAATATGAGTCAAGTTACATAACTAACTAGGCCTCCGTCGAGAAAGAGTCGAGAGGCCGACCTCTGCTAGAGAGAGCAGAGGTTGTTCTAGCTAACCCGGCCTCCGACGCTAAAAGGGTCGAGAAGTCCGAGATAGCTGGCCTGGCCTGCGCACGAAAAGGAACCAAAAGTTTGCATAGATGACTGGACCTCCTCTCGAGAAGATGCACGAGGGCGGACCTCTGTCACCAAACTAGCACAGGGCTACAACAAAAACCTTAAAATGCGGTAAAGCCTCCATGACTCAACCATTGAATAACAGTTGAGGGTGAAGTCTGCCTGTGCCAAACAATGCCCAACAGCCACAAAAACCGGAAAAAAGATCTGTCATGTATGAACATCGGTCAAAACCTCCGCCAACAAAATGGCGAAGGGAAACAAAATGCATCTAAGTAGGAAAAGTCCCGAACCTATGTGGGCATTAGGTCACGACCCCAATACCTATGCATTAACCTCACTTATTGCATATAAATGACTAATTATCTTTTGTAACAAGTGAAAAACCAATATATCTTCTAAGTGTTGAAAGACTTGCTAGCAAACCGATTTTAAATGGAGCCAACTTATGTTTATCGGAGGTACAAAGCAAAACGCGCCAGGGGGGAGGGCAATACCCAACACCTCCGCCTACTGCCTGAGAAGTTGAGGACAAAGGCTCGTATTCGCTTTGAACCTTAGACCTCAGGGGGGGAACTGTTGGGACATGGTCCCGGCAGTAGGCGGAGGTTCCCTCCAATCTCGCAAAACCTTTCAAATTGGTCCAACGATAGGACACTCATTTCTAAGCGTTGGGCATGTGCACCGACGCAAGGTGAGCCTACGATGACGTATAACACTCGCCAATTTTTGCTCGTTCATTTCTAAGTGCGGGGAAGTCAAGCGGCGGCGGGGGAACCGGGCGAGCAAGGCTGAGGTGCAAGGCTCCAACGTAAGGCCTCGCGCCAGCTTGCGCAAGGCTCGGAGCCTCCGCCGGCGGGGCTCGGCGCAAGGCCGAGGAGGCCTTTGTGCAGGTGCGCCAAAGTGAGGCCGGGGGCCTTACGCGGAACGCTGGGGCTGCCTCCGCACGCACCACGTGTGCGCAAGGCTGGGGGCGTGGGGCTGGCGCAGGAGGGCTAAGGGCGCAAGGATGGGGCGCAAGGCCGCCCAAGGCCACCATCAGGACCTCCGCATGGAGCCTCGCCCCAAGACCTCCGCCGCAAGGCCAAGGACCTTTGTGCAAAGCCTCCGCTTCGGGACCTCCCGCGGGGAGGAGGCTAAGCACAACCTCACCTCTCAGCTCCGAGGGGAACTCACCTAGGCAAGGCCACCTTCGCACCGAGGCTCGGGGGAGCCTTCTCTTGGGACCTTCGGTGCAGAATGCGCAAGGGCCTCCAGCGGGGAACCTCCGCTTAGGGCCTTCGGCGCAAGAATGCGCAAGGGGCCTCAGCGCGGGAACCTTTTTGTCTACAGGGCCTTCGCGCAAGAATGCGCAAAGGGGGCCTCCACGGGAACCTTCGTCTAGGGCCTTCGCAAGAAGAATGCGCAAGGGCCTCCGCGCGGGAACCTTCGTCTAGAGCCTTCGCGCAAGAATGCGCAGGGGGCCTCGGGGCGCGGGAACCGTGCAGGAGGGCCTTCGGCGCAAGAATGCACAAGGGACCTCCGATCGAACAATGCAAGCCCCTTGGCACCAAAGCATGCGGCGCAGGGGTTCGGTGAGCTGAGATCACCTTCGCGCTGGGGGCTTCGCACCGGTGAGCTTTGTGCGGGACCTTCGCTTGGGACCTTCCGCGAAGAACCTTCGCTTGGGGCCTTCGCACAAGAATGCGCAAGGCCAAAGCGTAAGATGCACGAAGGCAGGAGATGAATACTAAAGACTAGCGAGCTGGCCGGGACCCCGAGGCAGGCGCAAAGGCCCCCTTGGCACGGCGACACAGGGGCGCAAGGCCCCAGCGCGGCACAAGGCCCCCGCCAGCTTTGGGGCCGGACCGAGGCGATTTCCTTCTCCCACGGGTGGGCTGGACAAATGACCGAGATGCCCTCGGGTTTTACATCCGTAGAGAATATTCAAGGAATATTTGTAGGGCATTCTTGTATTTAGACTAGAAGGCATCCGTGCGCCTATAAAGCGGGGACACCCTGGTGTAAGGGCGGTTGGTGACAAAGGAATGAAACCCTAATTCTCGTCATCCCTGTTTTGCCTACGTCATCATCCGCCCGAAGCATCGTTCGGGCGGGGAAAACCTGTGAGTGCGAATCAAAGCGCAAGGTTGTATTACCTCGGCGCAAGGCCTCAACTTCGCAAAAGGGTCTTTTTTCAGTGTTGGAACCATAGTTCCAACATCAACCATATTATGCTGATATCTTTGCTGCTTGACAAAATTTCACAATGTCAACCATATTCTCTTATTACCTGAACAACGTCAGAATTTCACAACAGAATGATTTACTGGTCCTTTCCAGCAAAATGATAAATCAAGGGAAAAAGCTCAGCAACGACCCCGCTCTTCTCAGTTCTCACAGAACCACCGCAGCTTCACCTTGGTGTCATCGGAATCGGCTTGCAAGGACAGCTGTACCTGGATCGATTTGCTTCCTTCCTCACCTACACATCCAGAAACTCTGCTTCACCCTCGAAAGGCCGGTGCCGATCTGAACGCCGCAGAGCCTCCCCTCTGGGGGTTGCCTGAGAAAAAAGCAATCAATAGAGATCTTTCTGCTGCCTAGCCGATCAGTAATTCACCAATGTAGGAAATGCAACGCTTCAACAAATACAAGGGGATACATACTTAACATAATAGTATTAAGTTTTTACATGGGTTACCAGCATACAAGCATAGTTCAGATAATCAAAAGGGAGAAACAATCTCGCACTGCGAGAAACACAGACTCTTGGTACCAGATCCAACAGAATCCAACCACAAGTTTTACTGACCAAAATAACAGCTAGACACTTTGTAAAGAACAACCTGACACGATACCTAAGTATATTACACATAAACTTTGTCTGGAGTTTTGACCAGCAATATAATAGAAGTAACCTCCCAAGTTACTTCTTCAAGCGCCAGATAGCAAAAGCATGAATGTTATACCCATAAAAGAGGCCCATCACATATCCTCCGAGCAATCAGGCTCAACAAAGGGATGCCAGGTATGCCACCTGATCCATTTCGTACCCATGAAGGCCCTCCCACAGATCACCTTCACCGTCATGGCTTGCTAGCTTCTCAACAGACCGCGTGTTGAGGCTCAGAGCATACACCTCGCTTCTTCGGTGGCCAGTGTCCCCAGCAACGGCGCTGAAGAACACGATCCCCCTCTTCCCACAGAACCACCTTAGCTTCAAACTGATCACATCGGCTGGCAAGGATTGTCCCACCTGGAACGATTCGGTCTTATCCCCACCACCGACGATCGGTACAGGTGGTAATGTATATGGAGATGAGGTCAGCCTTCATACCTGCTGTCCGCGGGGCAAACTGGACAGCGCAGAGCCAACCGTTCGGTGACAAACCCAGCAAGGTGTTTTTCATGTCGAACTTTTCATTTCCAATCCGAGGCGTGTATAAAAGCATGGACTGCAGATTGTTGAGGCTAAGAACAAGTACAACGTTCTTGGCCATCCAGTACACTTGCTTGCCGTCACGGCTCACGACTCCACTGTGTGTCAAGCCCATTTGTTTCTTGCCAAGCCTATTGTTGGTCAGCTTTGCCTCCTCAGTCCAGCTGCCTTCTTCCGATGAGTAGCTCCGGAACGCAGTGAGCCCACGTCGAGAGTACACCATGACCAGGCGGAAGTAAGTCAGTGGCGGCGGTGGGTCGGTGGTCTTGTCATCACGGTCCTCGGCTGTGAGGACCGTGCACGCATAGTGCCCAAGGCCATCCTTGCCAGCCAAGGGTGGCAGGACGTGCACTTGGCCTGTCATGGGGTTGCAGACACAAAGCTTGAGCGCCTGTTCTTCTTCCCGTGCCCAATGTCAGCGGGAGGCCGTTCGGCTGCCATGATGCGGGGCGACCTGTCGAACAGCCCGGTCCTCGACGAGCGCCCAGGAAAGCGGCAGGTTCCGGAGGATCCCAGGAAGCGCAGCGACGCGGAGGCCATGGCGGCGAAGCCCGGCGCGGCGGCCCGCTGGTGGTGGTGGAAGAAGCCGAGCGCAGGGGCCGATAAAACCGGGCGGACACGAGCGAGGAGAAGTGCGCGAATGAAGGCGGCCCGGCGGACACCGGTACGCCGCCCGGCGGGCGGTGGTGGCGGCGCACGGCGGAGACCGCGAGGTTGTGGGCGCCGAGATGACGGAGAGGACACGCCGCGTCGTTGGCGTGATGCCGTCGTCGTCGGCCGGCGCGGGCGTTTGGTGGGGTCACCACGGAGGATGGACAACCAACCTTTGCCGCCCATGATCCGCCCGGGCGAGGAAGTGGACGGCGCGCGGAAAATGCGCGGGTCGCCGCGCCGCATCCTCCTCGCCCCTGATTCCAGTCCCCTACAGGGAAAGATAAACATCAAATCGAATCATTAACTTTGCACTTGAAAGAAACTTAATTAGGAAATGTACATAAAACGGAGAAATCTAGACCGAATCGGAGACCTTTGCACGGTTGATCTCACAACTTTGCAGATTGCACAGGAGGAGAGCTAAACCCCTACTAATCCGCTAGAGGCATTTAGGGTTTTTGGATCTACGGCGATGGAGTCCAGATGGGGCGATCTGAATCGATCTCCGCCTCGCCTCCGGACGCCGCAAGGAAACTGCAAATGAATCGAGATGAGAGAGAAGGTGAAGCGACGCGTCGACTCGCAGACGATACAACCAAACGCCGACGCCGCCCAAAAGGCCAAAGGTAAAATTTTAGGGTGACTAGATAAATACCGGTGCATTCCAATGGGAAAACATAATACCCACGATAACATACCTATGACCATATATTATACTATTATCTAAAAAAGGGCCATCATGATATTTGGAGCATCAATATTTACATAAGCCTTCATGAAAGATAAATTATAATTAGAATATAACATCAATATGTCGTGTTACAGTTCTCAAAGAGACCTGACAATGCAATGATCCTAGCAGCAAGTTCCCCTTTGGTCCAATGGCACTTCCTCGCCGGAGCTATATTTGGTCCAGTGTCATGCGACGGGCACTAAATCATAAATTAGTAGCACTATTGGTAAGACTACATAGTTTCAACAGGAGCAAGAGGACACTGGACAATTGCTTCCTCGCCAGAGTGTTCTGCTTGTGCTTCTTTGAAAATACTCCCAAACTACAACAGTATTGGAGCATTATGAAAATTCATTTGGTTATTTCAGACCTACTTAAATGATGACAAAAAAACATCTTACAGACAGCATGCGACTGCTGGGAACCAAATAAATATGATTATTACCAGCATGTGCTTGTCAAGGAAAATTGTGTGATAATAATATGTGTTATACTGATACCTAAATAGATACTGCAATCGTGATATTTGTTATTCCATAACTCTTCATGAACAATGGATAATTAAAATATAACTCCAAATTTGGAAGGAAAACCATAGTTGCTTCAACCAGCATATAAAAAAGACAGGTCTAAGCATGACAGACTACTCGCTATTTCTTATCTTATAATAAAAAGTATACATAAATGGATAAAGTATAATGTTAAGAATCCAGTCCCTCAATAGTTTGACAAGAAGCACATGTTTTGTACGGGCACCAAGCTGCAGCTGGTCACTACTCAAAAGATTATCCAGAAGATTTTGAAGTCCAAGGTGAGGCATCTAACTTCTTGCAGCTGTAGCTGTACATAAGTATCCTGTACATAAAGGAAAATATTGGGAAAGAAATAAAGCGCACCATGCCTTTATGTTAATTATTATGCTACTTGAAATTTTCTATACAACAATAGTTATAAAATAGAAGAAATAATTAACCACTATAGAGAAAAATTAATTGGTACACACTACACACTAAAGTCTTCAAAAACTGTTATAATAATAAAGCCGTCTGTATTGCCACTGGGGTTAAGCTCTCCGGTGTCCAATAAATAAATAAAAGGTTCAAGTGCGTAAGTTAATAACCTGCATGAAGACAGAGTTAAAAATTCGAGCAAAAACAGTATGTGCAGATTCTTGACGTTGCTATTCCATCTAGAATGCATAAAAAGCAATGTGTGTTACGGTGTTACCTACTTGCACTGTGTCAGATTCCAGCTAGATTGGGCCGGAATTGACATCTGATTGCTGAACGTCGGCGATCTTGACGGCGATTGGCGGCGAGGTGACGTAGATTGATGACGATCGCGAGGTAGTAGAGAGGGAAGAAGGGGAGGAAGAAGAGGAAGGCGGCGGCGTGGCTGTGGTGGAGGAGGGCGGCGCTGGCGGGCGGTGGCCGGGCTTGCCGCCAAGCGCGTGATGGTGTGGCGGCGGCGGCCTGGCGGCGGCGTGGGGAGGGCGGCGGGCGCGGGTGAGGAGAGGGAGAGAGAGAGCCCCGAGAGACAAGAGCTGTTGGGAGTTACCCCTTTAATTTATTTCTTTCTTAAGATCCAACCGCTACATGCCCCTTGTATTTATAGTCAGGGGGACTTGTATGCTAAGCAAACTCTACGAGGTTTCCTTATAGATTGGAATACCTCTCTTACAAGCAACCTATTTATTCCCTATTTTATTCCTTAAATATTCCTTACTTAATAGCAAAGCAACTATTTATTCCATATTTTATTCCTATCTTTATTTTTTAAATATTCCTTACTTAATTGTGAAGCAACCGACGTGGCGCTGATTTCGGAGGCGGACGGCGGCCAATAAGCCAGGTAGCCAAGGGCCGGGCTTTTAGGCAGGCGGCGGTTTCCCCCCTTGTTGGGCCCTATTCCGGCGATCTCTTTTTGGATCATGACACACTAATAGGCTTATTGGCCATTCTATCTATTATTTTAAGAGAAATATTCTATCGATTTATTGTTCTTCATAAAATTTGCTTGTACCTGGATGAAGCAGAGCTGCAGAGTAGCAAGTAAAGCGCCCTGTAACACCTGGGGTCGTAGACAGTAGTGATCTGGGAGACCAATTACAAATACTATTAAATTAAATTTTGCACCAAATTACTACTATGCATCCATAAAAAGCTACTTGGCATGGGTTCAGAGACAAGAATCAGGGCATAGCTGAGAGAGGGAGAGCAACATAAATCGCATACTCAATAATCAAGGAACTCAATCTATATTCGAAGCTACGGCAACATAAAAAAACGAATTTAGATATTTTGTGTAAAAACATCAGTCAATAATTAGATGGCTTCTACAGAGATATGTGTTGTCAGAGAATACACGTCCATACAAAGCTTTAATGTGAAAGGCCTACAGTGACATGCCCAATATCTAATATCTAACTATGTCTTAATGTTCAGTTAACTATCTATATCTATGCATCTCCTAACCAGTGTAACTATATATGCTCAGTGAACTCAATATCTCAATGTTTAGTTTATCCATGACCAGCGGCGTAGCATGAATTACTACCAACAAAGTGAGCAACTTGAGGCTTAACCACCCTGCTTTGATTCACACCTGAATTTATTGTACATATACATGCCAAACAAGAACTGACATAAGACGTTACTATAAAAGGATTGGCCACCAAACTTGAAGTCTCAATTGAATTGAGTGGACACCTAGCTTCAGTGCTAATTTAGAGACAACTTTCCAATGTAGATACAAAAAACATTCATTTGACTTAAAACATCTTAGCACAGATAGGGAGGATGGTTATTGTGCTACACTGCTACAGATGAACATCATTTTTTTTTTGCTTCAAAAGATCTTAGGTTGTACTAACAAGAAAAGGCCAAAATTGAATCATAAATAGAGGTGCCAGCTTTAGCAAGAATCTGAGGTTGTACTAACAAGAAAAGGCCAAAGTTCAATCACAAATAGAGGTGCCAGCTTTAGCAAGAATGAGCCTGAGCATAGATGAAGAGACCAACAGTAACGCAGGGAAGCAGGCACGGCAAGGGATACCCTCCTCTCTTGCCTCATACTTCCTGATACAGTAGTGTTTGCCTGATAAATCGAGGTTGCAGATCTGAACACCTACACAGTTTCATCTCGAAGAAAAGATCTGAACAAATTCACATACCTGCGTTGGCCGGCCGAGGCACGGAGGTGCGGCGTCGGCGTCGCAGCCGGTGATGGCAACACCGTGGATGCACTGGTCCCCGCTGGTCAACGCCGAGGCACGGAGGTGCGGCGATGTGACGGAGACGGAGGAGGGCGGCAGCAACAGCGGGACGTCTGGTGGTGGCTCGTCCGATGGCAGCTGCAGCGGGACGGCTGCGGCGGCAGTTTTTTTCCTCGAGCAGGAGGGAGGGTGACGGGATTAGGAAACTGAGTGGCGGCAGGCTGGAGCGGCGGAGGTTGGGGCGACGGCCGGGGCCCTGGTGGCCCGGATGGGGGTTGGGGAGCAGGACTGGGGCGGCCGCGAGCTGGAGTGCCGGCGGGTAGGGGCGCGGTACGAGAGTCTGGGGGTGAAAAGCGGGGTGAATGGATGGGATAAAGATTTCCAAACGGACCGTGCTGGCACGCCCCGGCCCTAGCACGCTCTGGCACGGCCCGCCTCGGCACGGGGCACGGTTGGCACGCTACATGAGCCGTGCCGTGTCCGGACGATGCCACCGTGCTGCAGGCCAGGCACTAGCACGGTGCGACGAGTCTGGAGCGCGCCGCGCCGCGTCGCCGCAAGACGGTGGCCCGCAGTGCCCATGCCGCACCGCGCCGCCGTGCTTGCCGCCGCCTCTCCACCGCGCCCTAGAGGAAGGCCGCCGCATCGGCGTCGCTATCGCCGCGCCCGGCCGCAAGGCCGCGGGCCACCCGACGCCGCCGCTGCTTCACCGGCGGCGGCGCCGGCGCGCCGCCCGGCGAGGCCGCCGCCGCACCGCGGCGCCGCCGCCGCCGACCGCGGGCGATGGGAAACGGACGCACGGGAGGAGGAGCACCATGGGAATCGAGGAGGAGTGCTGCCATGGGGAGGACCAGGAGGAGGAGAGCCATGGGGAGACCGGAGGAATTCACGGGAGGAAGATTGGGGGCTGCGGGAGTGACGAGAGAGAAATGAGTGATTTGGGGAATAGAAGTTAGGGTTTTGTTTTTATACTACATCCAACGGCTACGAGTTCATCTAAATCATCCGATGGCCGGGATTTATCGGGGCCGACCCCGCCCGCACTTTTGGAGCGGCCGTGCGATGTCGACTACGGCCGATTCTCGGCCCGCACGGCCCAGCAGCGGGCCGGCCACCGCATCGGCACTAAAGGCGGGCCGCACCGATTCGGGCCGTGCTTTATCGCACCGCGTCGCAGCTTGGCCCAAATGGGCTTGGCCCGCTTGGAAATCTTTAGAGCCGGGTGGAGCGATAGTGCGGGCGTGTTTTACCTCACTTAGGGGACGATTGCTTTTCCCATGTTTTAGCTGTAGGGATTAGGCAGGAGTATAGTTACTAGTTAAACACTTAATCGATAAAAAATAGCCCATATTAATTGCTAACAGCTAATTAAACACTTAGCTAAAAACTTAGCCTACTTAGGCCAATCCTGGGCATGTACAATGGGTCTTTCCGCCTCGTCTTTAAATTTTTATTTTTTTACAAAATCTCTTGCCAATGCTTAGAGATAGCAGCCCCGTCTCTTCACGAAAGGACGACCTCGGCTCGTGCTTCAATGTGTAGAGATGACCTCGTTTTGCATTGTACAATTTATACCAGAGCTGTCTACTCGAAGCGTCTTCCCCATCAATTAATCTAGTGTGTGCGTGCATTAAATAGTTTAGAGACAGTGTCTCGTCTGCAGGTTGTATGACTTCTCTTTATACATGTCTGTATGATAGATTTGAGACCTATAGAGATGGATCCCGTATGTGGGTTGTACAAAAAATATATAGCAAATCTGTTGGAGTTCATTTTTTCCCCTCTAAAACAACCATATATAGCTTAGCTAACAAAACTAACACTAGCAACTCCAAGAGATGTGCTATCCTTGTCATGTAGGCTATTTTTATAATTTCTCTTACAAAACTAAGCTCCAACAAGTTTGCTATCTTGTTTTATAAAATAGCAAGTTTTGACTATTTGAAATCTCGCATGGTGAATGTAATTTGCATGTGCCGGGATTTTTTTTAAAATTTTGTCCTTTTTCAAAATAAATTTCAAGTGTATCCCTATTTTGAAACAAATTACACTAGGTATTCCTTTTTGTCGCGCCATCTCCGGTGGCGTGATTTTTACACATGTCGGCCCATCGCATGTGGCGCGGCCGTGCATCCACGGTGGCGGGGGTGGCGTTGACCACGTCGTCGCGTCGATTGCATCTTGGGCGCGACGGGCGATGCATGCATGCCGTCTTGTGGTAATTGTTTGTTTGTGCCATGGCTCTGTAGTGCATGTGTTTAGATTCATAGAATTTGGAAAAAAAACGACATCGAGACACTATAGCACTTTTTGTTTGTTTGTGGTAATTGTTGTCCTACAATAACCTAACTAGGCTCAAAGATTCGTCTCGTCGTGTACATCAAAACTATATAATTTATTTTTTTTTATTTAACTATATTTAGTGCTCCATATGTGAGGTAAAAGATTTAGTGTGATAGGTTAATAGTGAATTTTGGAGAGAGAATTTTGGAAAGTGCATGCTGCATGTGTTGCTGCCGTGCCTTGCTTTTAATAAGTGGCAGAGAGAAGTCCCGAAGGAAAAAACAATAGCCCTATGAGATTCCAAAATTCTCTCTCTAAAATTTATTATTGACCTATCACATCAAATCTGTAGTTTCATGCATGGAATACTAAATATAGGTAAATAAAAAAATAAATTATATAGTTTTGATATACACGACGAGACAAATCTTTTAAGCCTAGTTAGGTTATGGTAGGACAACAATTACCATAAATAAACAAAAAGTGCTATAGTGTCCGATGTGACGTTTTTCCCAAATTCCATTGATCTAAACAAATCAGCTGGCATGTGGTGCTGCCGTTGCCTTGCTTTTTAATATAAGTGGCAGGGAGAAGGGCCATAGGAAAAAACAATAGCCCTATGAGATTCTAAAATTCTCTCTCCAAAATTCACTATTCACCCATCACATTAAATCTATTACCTCATGCATGGAGCACTAAATGTAATTAAATAAAAACTAATTATATAATTTTGATGTACACGACGAGAGAGGCGAATCTTTTGAGCCTAGTTAGGTTATGGTAGGACAACAAATACCACGAACAAACAAAAGTGTTATAGTGTCGATGCGATATTTTTTCCCAAAAACCGATAGGACTTTGTAGTATTATTTGCATGGATCCCACCTCGGTCCGTCGCGCTGCATGCACCGGGCGCGACATGTGTAAAAATCACGCCACCGGAGATGGCGCGACAAAAAGTGATATCTGGTGTAATTTTTTTCAAAACCGGGGATACACTTGAAATTTATTTTGAAAAAGGGCAAAATTTAAAAAAAAAAAAAATCCCATGTGCCGCTAGCCATCTAGCCTTCCATATTGTCGGCGCCCGAGAACCGGGGTGCCTCGGGTGCCGCAATAAAGAATTTATATGTCGTGTGCCTCTTGCCTCAAAGGCGTAGCGCAAGATGGACACGGATGACACGGCGGGTTTATCCCGGTTCAGCCAACGGGCCCTACGCCCGGTGGGTGGTGTCCTCTTTCGTGTTGCCTCACGCTCAAAGGTGAGCCCGCAAAGGGGTTCTGGCGGTCGTGAGGGAGAGACGCTGGTCTCAAGCCCCACGATCGTGGTAGTGGTGGTGGTGGTGGGTTTTCGATCCGCCGGATGCGATCCCCTCTAATGGGGCATTACTCCCTCCTTTTATAGCGGGAAGAGGGAAGTAATGTTTACATATGTGGATGCCTAGGTGGCTAATTCCCCGAGGCTATGCTTGCTGCATGTCTTGCGGAGACGGGGCGGTGTTGCGGTTGTCGACTAGGGGCGTTCCCCGAACCGGGTCTTGCCGGGCTCGGCTCTGCTCAGTTGGGCGGAGCCTTGCCGACTCGCCCAGATTCCTCGTCTTCGTGACGTCACGGCCCCGATCGCGGGAAGCGGAGCTTTCCGCTTCGGCATGACCGCCCGCGTTGAGGAGTTGCCGAAGGCCTCTTGGATGCGCCTCCCTCGGCGGTCGAGGGCTCGGGCATTTCACGTATCGGCATGGCGTCGCCGCCACGCTGAGGCTAGCTCGCTGAACGGGGCAGCTATGTCGGAAGTGGAGGCACCCTACGGGTCCACTGCGCCCACGCGTCGCGGCCTGGGGGCCCTCGGGGCCCGCCAGCGTTGAGCTTGCTCCGTTGGATGTTCCGCTCCGATCGTCGGTCGCGGCGGACTCCCGCGCGGATTCGGTCCTGCGAGATCCCGTGGCCGTGCGTTTCGGCCGGCGCGGCCGGCGCCGCCCGCCGGCCGGGCAGGGCGGAAGCCGCCCGGTCTTTGGACTCGCCGTGGCGGGACGTCCCCCTCCTCTTCGCCTGAGATGTCGGTGAGGTGACCATCTTGCTCCCGAATCTCGATGTTGAGGCATTCCAGCGTGGGGTCGTAATAGTCATCCTCGTCGTCGGTTCCGGAGCACCGAACATGCGTAGGAAGTTCCGGTTCTCGGGCGGTAGTGTGATTCCGCCGGTTCTCGGGACCGAGCCCCAATCGTGCCGGACGGGGGTCGGGCGGGTCTGCGGCATCCTCGGCGGATGCGCTCTTAGGCTTGATCGTCAGGTGGGATAGCGTTCCTCGGGGGACGACGGGGTCCGCCCGCGCTCTTCTCGCGCTTCACAAAAAGTTTCGGCGGGCGGGATTTGAGGGATTCCCTCGGCACCAGCGGCGTGGGTGCGGTTTCCGATGATTAGGGTTTCGGGCATCTGCCGGCGGGCGGCGCCGGAGAAGGATTTTCGGTGCCTAGGGTTCCCGGGACCCTCGTGAGTGAACCGGGGGTGCGTCGTCGGATTCGAATCCGTTGCGTGGATGCGCCTCATGCGCCGGTGGATCTTGCCTTGCCCGCCTCGGCGGCCGCCGTGAACCGCGACACGCCGCACGTATAACGCCGCCCTCTTTCGCCGCCCGTCATGTCGGGCACAAGGATCATCTCATAGTTGCGACCAAGCGTCACGAACTCCCGGCGTCGAAGAAACGGCGGTGTTCGCGCATGAGCTCCGACTCCGGCCGGCGGGTGGAAACGCCATGAGGGGCTGATGGAGATGTGGATTGCACCGGCGCTCCTACCGGGGGCGCCAAGCGCCGGCGTTCCGAGAACCGGGGGTGCCTCGGGTGCCCGGCAATAAAGAATTTATATGCCGTGTGCCTCCTCGCCTCAAAGGCGTAGCGCAAGATGGACACGACACGGGCGGGTTTATCCCTGGTTCAGAACCAACGGGGCCCTACGTCCGGCCGGGTGGTGTCCTCGCTCGTGTTGCCTCGCTCAAAGGTGAGCCTACAGTAGGGGTTCTGGTGGTCGTGAGGGAGAGACGCGGGTCTCAAGCCCCACGATCGTGGTAGTGGTGGTGGTGGTGGTTTCGATCCGGCTCGATGCGATCCCCTCTAATGGGGCATTACTCCCTCCTTTTATAGCGGGAAGAGGGAAGTAATGTTTACATATGTGGATGCCTAGGTGGCTAATTCCCGAGGCTATGCTTTGCTGCATGTGCGTGGGGAGGGATGGTTGGCTTGGGCGCCGTTTTGATGAAGACGGCGCCCCGATCCGATGGCGGACGTGTCGTTTCCTCGGTGCGGCCCCGAGGTGCGTGAGGCGTCCCTCACAATCCGCATGGCGGGCCGGTCCCGGGTGAATGTTGGTCGCGGGCGTGTCGTGAGCCCGGTGGTCCGCCCTACGCGGGCGTCTTGGCTGCGTTTCGGGAAATGAAACAGTGTCGCCCTGGTTTCCGCGGCCGGGCGGCGTAATACGTCACCGATTCAGCTTTGTGTCCCATCAATCGGATTTGGGAAGTGATCGCGGGCCGATTTGATCAAGGCGAATCGATGGCGCCGGGCGCCGGCCGCCGCGGGTGCAACCGCATTAAATGCGGGTTGTTTCCCTTCCGGGACGACACCTTCCCATACCCGAGGGTCGGCGGCCCCGGGTGAGTCGTTAGGCTACCTCGCCTCGGGATGGAGAGCTGGGTCTCCCTCGGGCGAGGCGGAGATTTTGCGCCCGAGGGTGGTGAGCTAGGCCACCCTCGGGCGAGGCGGAGTCCATGCGCCCGAGGATGGTGAGCTAGGGCACCCCCGGGCGAGACGGAAATTGGGGCTAAGTCCGAGCCCTGGGTTGGTGATGACGTGGAGCGTTCTGGTTCTCCATTATGCAAAGGTCCTCGACCTTGTCCTTCTGGAGCGTAATGAGCTCATGGTGGATGTACTTCGTCATGGTGCCTCCCGTGGGCCGCTTGTGGGCCGGCTCCGTCTTCATGTACGCGTCGTGGGCGCTTTTGGCTGGTCCGGTCCGTCGCCCCGCCGGGCCGTCCTTCTAAGCGGGATGATGGCGGGTGGGTTTTCTTGGGCCCTGATGGGCCGGCAGATTCCCGTTGTTTGGAGAATGTCTCGGGGCCCAATATTTAGGTCCCCGACACATATTAGAAAGGATGTTGGGTTTTTTTCTATTTCTTTAGAGTTTTCTATTTTTGATGTTGGCTAAATTACAAGTTTAGCCATCTACTTTTACCAATTCTCTTGGAGTTAGCATATTTCTATTTGGAGCATAAATATACGGTTGTGATACTCACGAGTGTCACCCCCGATTAAATAACCACAAATGAAAGTTTTCATCACTCTTTGCGCTGCTGCACAAACTAATGTGAGACTACAAGGTTCAAAATTGTTGGTCCTTATGAGCCGAGCCCCGAGAGTAGCCTTTCATCTCCTCTCTAATTCTATAAAATGGATCGGTTTTCAAAATGGCTAAAGTCGATTTTGTAAAACTAGTTCAATCTGTTGACTAGAGAGGGACAGTGGAACCACTAGGCCCCTCTTAATGGAGGGTTTCACCTCCTGATTTTCAATACGTGAAACTTTACATGGAATGGATCTCTCTCAATACATATATAGTTTCGTTGCACAATTTTACATGATTATTTTAGTTTTTTGTGGGTCGAATCAGTCTCTCTCCCCCCTCCCTTCCCTGCCATCAGGCATTCTGTCGAACACGCTTGGTGCATGATCTCCACTGGGAAAGGAAAAATGCAGGTAGAACACCATAAAAATTCAAGAAGCAAAAGAAGTCCACCAATGAGTTTTTTCTCATTTTCTATATTTTTCGTGTGAAAATACGTTCCAAGGGGCCGCGAGGGAAAACCTCGAATAAACCCGTACCACAAGAAACCACGACGCTTTCGCCGCTCCACGCCCCCTCCACCCCATCACCACTAGTATAATGTCCGTGCTAACATAACGGTTTTTTTCCTTGCAATTCACATATAATTAACCCAATCGCATGTAAATCACCAAACAAGGCATTTTTCGATAGTTTAAATCACACACAATTATATATAATAAACCAGGTATAGTCTTTGCAATTAAAACAAAGTAAAATATAAAGTATCTTGAATACACCCGTCCATAACAAGCCTTAACAAAGTCACGTGTAACATACTACACTACTAATTTATTTGTTTGTTAGATCATGCAGTTCTCCGGGATGTTGGATGCACATTCATTTGCGCTGCTTTTCAAGATATATCAACCAAAAATTCCATTCTTACTGAACTCTGCGAAATATAGATATATAGTATAATAAGTTATTAACTTACTAATTTGACATATAACTTCTAAAATATTAATAAAAATTCTGTATGCTTACTGTGTTGATAATCCCCAATGATCTTTCAACACCATTCCACAATTCTAGGTAGTTGTAGACAAGGAAACCTGTCAATTGCCTGGAGAAGCTGAGAGTTGTTGTAGTTAAATCAAATGAATATATATATTTAACAATAAAAGAGATCACAATAGAAGTTGTTACCAGTTATAAGTTCTTGGATGATTCCATTTTAATTCACGACGCCAGGAAAGAATATCCTCGGTCCACGCAGGACAGATTATCCATTCTCCCAAAGTCCAAACCTGCAGTCAATGCAGAAGCCAAATAAGAATCACCGATGGCATGGGGCATAGAAATTGTGAGCTTACTGGAGAGGCCTAGGAGCAGCGACTCAAAAGGTTCAGAAGCCAAAAGTAAGACCAATAATACACACATCAATGCTCTAGAAACCTCTCAGCTACCAATTTACTTGAGTTTCGTACATAAGGCTAGATCTTCTAACATAAAGTTTTTGACAGTCACTTCCATGTAAACCTGGAATGAGAAGGCAAAAAAAAAAAAAAAAAATGAATGCATATATGTAGTGTAGCTCCTTACAAGCGGATCAACACATGACAAATTTCATCAAACGGTACCCATGAACAATCCAAAACAGCTAACACCACACATTGTTCTTGAAAAATAAAGAAAAATAAAGGACCAAATGGTTGGTTCTATTTGTTAAGGATCAGAACAAGGCCTTGCAATAGGGACGTTGGACAGATTATTATGATCATCATAGCAATATTTATCCCCTCGAATGAAGAACAAGCAAAGTTTCACAAAAATGGAATACATATAAAATGTGTTGAACACACAATGGGAATTTCATACTTGAGCAATTTGATCCATCTTCTCAGTTAGAAAGTCCGAAAAGAGTTATGTCTTTGTAATCAGCTCATCTAACTTTCTACACCATGTCTCAGGATCAAAAGCACGTCTCGCAGCCTCCTCCTTCCGGGCTTCTTCTTCTTCCTCTGCCTTCAGAGGCAATTAGTTTGTCCTGTGAAAATCATAGAGTCCAATTTATAAAGCAGATATTTGACAAGTGTGTTGCTTGCATTCACAGAGGCCAGAGCAAAAATAGTGATGGGAAAAACTCAGGAGCATGAACAACAAACGATTCAATTTCAACTCACTTTCATCATCATAAGTAGAAAGATGAGAGAACTGCAGGTTGGGAAGAACCTGGTGGCGCTGTGCCCTCTGAATCACCTTGACTTGCGTGTCCACCTGCTCAAGCCCCGACAGTCCCTGCAAGTGAAGAACCAGAACGTGAAGGCTTCTCAATAGATTGCTCTCGTGTCCTGAAAACTAAAATAGCATATCAATAGGTGATGATAACTTTTGAGACCGTACAATACTTCATTACTTCAGACTATAATTTTTATTCTACTATATGAATTGATGTATAATAATAATTCATGATTCATGGTTAGCTTCAATTTCCACAGATTAAGAATTTACCCAAGTAGCCTTCAAACATTTTCATGTGTTGGAAAAGTAGCATCCAGACACAATCGTCATATGTTGCCTCTTGTATAGCAGCGTTCCACCATAAACAAGTGCAAGAAGGATGTAATTCAGAAATGACTGACGATGTAGGTGCATTGACACCTGTAAAATAGAAACGATCATGATTCAGCATTATCTTCAGTATTTTTCAGTCCACACAGTTCTCAACCATCTGTCATCTGAACTGTACGTTTTTTTTTTTCTGAACACAGAAAGAAATGGGACAAACATGCCAGCCCAAGGTACAAGAGCCAAATGACAGGTCTCAACCTAACACGAAGAACCTGTGAAACAAAATCACGGCACAACAAGACATAGCCAGCTGCAAACAAATTTCTTCTTGCTCGAATTAAAGATGCACTCAGTGCTCGTGCGTATGAGGTCAAGGACGGCTTCCATGAACTGCTTGAGTCAGGTTTGGTGCAGTAGTTTGGAACTGCTCGTGTCAGATTTCATTGGAAGAGAAGGGGTGACATACCTGTGACGTTCATCTCCGTTTAGCGGCGGCGCATCCGGATTGACGAAGCAGAAGCAGTTCGGTATGCGGCGTTTCGTCCGACGGCAGAGCGCCCGTCGTTGAGGCGACAGCGGGCAGCGGCAGCAGCTCGCGGAGGCCCGTCCGTCATCCGGCGGTGGGGGCAGGCCGACGATGGCGTTGCGTGCCGAGCGGGAGAGGTCCAAGGTGACGACGGGTTGAAATTAGAATCCGGCGGTCGAGGGCTGGGACAGTTGTGGCGCGTCGACGTCGTCCTATTGCCTGGGCGGCGACGCTCGCGGCGGCGATATGGGCGGTGTCGGTCGTTGCGGTTTGCCGCAGCCGTGGCGCGTCGACGGCGTCCTGTCGGCCCGGACGGCGATGCTCCCGGCGGCAATCGTTGAGTTTGCGCAACTCTTGCGGAATCGAGGACGCCGCGCAGGTCTGGAGTGGCGACCGGGGATGCAAAGCTCGATCGATGTGCGCGGGACTATTCCTCCGGCCGCGTGGTGGGTCGTGACGCTGTCGGGTCCCCGACCCTTGCGCTCGACGGGCTGCGCAACCTCACGGCGCTCACGCGCTTCAACGTCTCCGGGTTCGCGCTGCCGGGGAGATCCCCACGTGGTTCGGCGCCGGCCTGCCCGCGCCGCTCGCCGTGCTGGACCTCACCTCCGCCAAAGCGGGCCAAGACCGAGCACTGGATTGCCGTCGCTGGCGGGACTCGATTGGCGTCGCTGGCGTCGGGCGGAATGCGTTGGGATCCATAGGAGATTAGAAGGAAAGGAATGATAGTGGGAAAGGAAGGATGACTGAAAAGGAAGGAGCGCGTCCATTCGGGAGGAATTGATCTCGAGGTAGAAGGAAGGCGTCTCTGACGTTTATTTGTTCAGCGTGAGGAGTAAGGCCTGTACATTTAATCACGGACGTTGGATAGTGTTTGAGTGATGAGAGAGAAGATTAAAAATAATCCGGATTATTTATTTGAATAATTTTGAACGCGGCGTAAATTGGTGCATCGATTCCCCGCGAAAGCCCCTGAGACTC
>JADLZK010005924.1:0-283285 GCA_015847255.1 Hyparrhenia diplandra
TAAATCATTACTCCAAACTATTTTCAGTTTGTAAATCATTCTATGAGTAACTTTTAAGTTGTTCGGTTTGTAAATATAAAAATTATATGAGTAGATTTGTCTTAAAAAATACTTCTCTATGGCCCATTTTTGCTAATTTCCACTCTGCTTGGAGGTTGTATACTGCTAAGAATTATTATTAGTTATTATTATCAGTTTATTGTTAATCACGCCATTAGCAACTGGTAATGACAGTTCTAGATTTGAACTCTTTGAGGCACCTTTTAGGCATAGACAGACCAGACACCCCTTCGTATCGGTCATTAGCACCAAACTATTTTCACTTAACATATACATATATTAACTACTTCCTCTGTTTCTAAATTGTAGGTCGTTTTTTGGCTTTTCTATGCATCTAGACATAGTGTATAACTAGGTACATAAGAAAAAACAACGTATCTAGAAAAGCCAAAGTGAACTATAAGGCCAGTCTCAATGGGAGTTTCATAGGTGTTTCATGCACATTAAATAGGGTGCCACATCGAAAAAGTTCACTTTTTTTCATGAAACTCGAGGAGAGAGAAGGAAAAAGTTTCATCTTAGTGAAACTCTTTTGGCACACATACCAACTCTCTATGAGTCATGGAATTAAATGCCTATGAAACTTTAGAATGAAACTTTGCATTGAGGGAGGGTGTTTCATCCAACTTTCATTTCATCTTATAGTCTTGGAAGAGTGCAATGAAACTCCATTGAGACGGCCTAAATTGGAACGGAGTAGTACTTAACTGAACTATCATGAACTAACCACTGAGCACTTAGTTTATGGCAACATATTGCGGCCGATAGAAACTCTTTCCATATATTAAAATATGCAAGATTTGTTGATTTAGGTGCCCCTTTGATCACAGTTCCTTTCCTGTCAGGATCTCACGCGTAAAACACGGAAAAAGTGTGGTAACTTTCTCTTGGTTCAACTAAAGTTTAATGATTGATGACTATAATAAGCTGACTCAAGTTAATCAAAGATTCAAAATTGAACAAATCACATTCGTTTTAAAATATTTCATAAAAAACAGAAATATCTGGCCATCAGTCCGGTAGATTAAGCAAGTTGTACACTCTGTGTTTGATGGTTTTTCACAAATCACAAGACACCCTAGGCAGTTCCGTCCACTTGGCCCTGCAGTGCCGAGCCTTGACCGACCTGCGTCAAGTCAACTTTTTCTCCAAAGACCCAACAACAGGAGCTGCCTTCTCTCTGTGACTGTCTCCCTCCCTTGTCAGTGTCAGCACCTTGATCCCACAAAAATCAGCGCCCAGATCTCACAGAAAATCCAAGAGTGGCAGGGGTATCGAGGGGGCATCGGCGGATACTCCCTCCTCCATCTCCGAATATAATACATGCCATGCACATATTTTAAAATTCAATATTCGTTATCTTTAACTGTCAACTAGCCTAATTATATAAAAATTATATTACAAAAGTAGTTATATTAGATTTGTATTTAGAAATAAATTTTAATGATCTATAATATGATAATAAAAATTATAGATCAAAATATGTTCTCGAGACCAAACTATACCTTATATTCAGGGCGAGGGAGTAACAATTAGCAAACACGTGCCACCAGGTCTATAATCTAAAATTATAGCTACGTTCTATGGATGTAGTTCCAAATATTTAAGAATCAAGTCCCACTCTCTGAATCAACTATTCCATAGAGGTATACCCCATGCAACCGAAAACTTAAAATTTTCAATCCGCATTCCACATATCTCGTTCCATGTACCCTTCATACTAGGAACTTAGTGACGATGGTCCAGCCTCGCTTGCCTCCGTCACCGCATTAGCAGCTTTATCACGCGACCACTCATCTCGTCAGAGCCAGCATGCGCTCTGCAAAAGACAAACCGCCTATGGGCACATGCTCGAGCGCCAAAGCAGGAGAGAGAGAGCGCGTTCATTGGTGTTTGAGCATGACGAGCATGCACTTAGTGATGCGGCGGTATGCGTCGGGAGGGGAGCTCTACTAGACATCACCCGCTTTTCGTGGCCTTGGTGCGTGAAGCGCCATGGGAGCGTGTCATGACATTGTTGGTCGTTCAAGCATGGTAAGGAGCTTAAGGAGGGACTTGATAAGGTCTTGACATGACCAGGCCGTCAAATGGAGACCATATTGATCACGAAAATGAGTCCATCCCAATCCCGTTGCAACGCATGGGCATATTTGCTAGTAAAGATAAATGGGAGTATTTAAACAAGACTTTATTTGTTGCTTTATAGAAGTTGGGTTTTTCCTCTATAAAAAAATAGGAGTATATTTTTCACTTACTTTTTGTGTTTTGTCTTTATTGCATATTTTTTATTTTTAAAAAACTGGCGGTCATTGTTACTATCCTTGCAAGAATGCGCAAGTGGGTTGAGTCTCGTGTTTTACCAACCATTTTTTAGAACAGGATGAGGAAAAAATTTAAAGGTTGAGATATGAGGACAAGCAACCCTCCAATCGCGTAGGGCCATTTGCATATGATACTACGTAGCTAAGCTGATGGCCGGGTTCTGTTCCAAACCTAGAGGTAATTTTCTTCTGCAGATCCTCACTCGGATCGGGATTGGCCAATCGAATGGGTTAGCTCACAAAGCATCCTCCTCTCAAAGACCCAATCAAAACATAAAGCGAGTCATGTGCCGAGTAGCCGTTGTTTTTTCTCGCGGAGCGTGTCGTGTCGTGTCGCTTGGTGCCTTCCTTCGCCCTACCTGCCTGCTCTTGTATCCCTTTCGATTCTTTAATTTATTCGCAGTTTTCTCTCGTTTTTTTTTTATTCTGATTCTGAAAGAGTGTTGTTCTGCGATTCCTGTCCCTACTTGCAAGTCAATAGAGCTTACGTGACACGAACAAGGGGCCCTTGTGCGCAAGAAAAGAACTTTCAGCCGGTCATGGCCGGCCGGACTCCCGGCTGGCCGGCCGGCGTGAACCACCGCCGGCGAGCATTGCGACTACTGGCTCGGCCATTTTCATTGCAAGATGACTGTGCCTTCGTTCTCGAAATTCTTTGTGCAAGAATTATATGAGTTTACATTTACATACAGAAATTTTATATAAGAAATCACATTCTTCCGCGTAAGTTGCAACACACATGCATACACAAACGAACAAAAGAAATCCTGATTAACGCAACACTGCAGAGCACGCAGCAATCAGGAAAAAAAAATACAGTCCAATATTTCATCGCCACCACCATCCCAATAACAATGCAAGAAGGTTGCTAACGTGCCATCACGCCATGGCACCACCACGAGCAGCTAGCAATTCTTCTCCGGCTTGGTGAGCTTGCACTTGACCTTCTGGAACACGACCGCCGTGGCCGTCCCGGGCGGCGCGAGCTGGAAGCTTGAGCGGGCACGACGCCTCGACCTTACACTTGGTGTACCGCGCGGTGTACCGGACCTCCCCAACGAGTGCCACCTCGACGTCGAACGTGCCGGTGGCGTTCTCCCTGCGGAACTCGGCCTCGCCGGCGTTCCCGAGCGTGACGGCGCGTGTGCTCCCCGCCGGCGACAGGTGGTACACGCGGGTCTTGCCGGCGGGGTGCTTGTCGCCCTTGTCGGCGAGCTGGAACCGGTCGAACATCTGGTCGTCGAACTTGTACTGCGCCTCCAGTGGCTTGGTGTTCTTGAGGCTCATGGCCCAGTTCGGGTTGCGGATCACCAGGGTGAGGGAGAGGTTGTATGAGAGAGAGGTCGGCGGTGGGGGGGTTGAGAGGTCGAAGCGGGTTAGGGAGGCGTCGTCGACGGAGACGTCGATGTGGCGGACGAAGCCGAAGGCGGCCAGGAGCACGGCGAAGAGGATGATGGCGACCACGATGCCGAGGCAGAGGAGCAGTACTTCCAGTCGTCCCACGCTGAGCAGCAGTCGTCCCAGCAATCGCCCAGCTTCCCCATGGATCAAAAGCCGGCGCCGCCGGCTGGATTGCTGGTGGTGGTGGGTGACGACTGACGAGCGAGGGAGACGAGGCAGAGCAGCTCACCGGGTTGCTCTCCTCTCCTCCCTATTGTTGGGGTCTTTGATGCAGGACAAGAAAGGTTGACTTGACCAAGGAAGACGAAGCCGTCGAGGCCACATATATAGGGTCCTACGGGTCAGTTACACGGGTGAGACAGAGGACAGCGTGAGCGTGAATGAACCAATGATCCGCGGGAGAGGTCCCAAAATTACCTTTTTTTTTTCAGAGGAATGTAATTTAAAAAATAATTAATCAGTTGATGAACTGCTCTGAGATTTGTGCGATTTTAAGGAAGTGGAGTATTAGAGCGACTCTCGATTTGTTTATCTCGGGACAAATTACAGTTTGAAACGAATGGAAACAAAACTGCACTCCTGCAGAAGGAAAAAGAATATAAGAATTCCTTGGTTGTTATAGCGGCACTAATAATCAGGAATTTCAGATTAGCAACACAAGTTTAATCCTTTATTACTGCTTATTAGTACTTGCACTGGTGGTAATTAGTTTGTGCCGTTTAGCACCGCACCCTATTACCCAAGTCAAGTGGAAAAAGATGCATGGGTCCAAAAACATCTGCTCGATCGGCTGATATTTGCGAGTAGCAGGCAAAACATTTAAACACACACAGTAAAGTTGTTACTACGCGTGAACTCAGGCATTTAATATAAAATACAAACACAGTACAAGTTGTTAAAAGCGACATATATTTGGGACCAATGGAGTATAATACAAACAATACACAGATACATAGTTTTTTTACAGCAAATTTCGTATTTAGAAAAAACGTCAAAACATCTTGTAATTTAGAAAGGAGTAAATTATTAACGGCAGTAAATTATTAACGGCGCATTCTATTCAGCCTCGTGATAACGCGTCTACATGGCAGTAAGTGCTGACAGCATGCACACCTGAACTCAACAGTTTATCAGCCAACTTTTAATCTGAATTCATTCACTGGTCAAATACAAACATCAGAGACTGCATATATAAATAATTTAGCCATTGAGGGCGCAATGAACCATCAATGGAGCGCGCCGTCATCGGAAGAAAGAATGGTAATGTAACTTTCCAGGTGAATTAGTAGCCGTGGCCTAAAGCACATTACAAATTACAATTCTCTACAGGCTTGGCTTACCAGGGGTCATCCACTAGTCGGCGAGTATCAAATATACAATACAGTGAATTCAAGTATTCAAAGGACTGTTTTGCTCTTTGGCAGCTGTACTAGCATCGTAGGCCATGTGTGCCCAAGGATCATCGTCTATTCTCATCTTCAATGATCTCGTGCCCCTCGACTTCACTTGCACTTCTGCGGCAGCTGCAGCAGTAGCAGCATGGACAGTGTTGTTGCTACCACGGCAGTGCAGTAGCTGGCGCTGAAGGCTCTCGATAAGCTGGTTAAGCTGTTGAATATTTTTCTCCTGAGACAATATAATCTGCAGACAACATGCAAATTCTCTGAGTGGATATCTAGGTATGAAAGGCTTAGCAAAACCATGCCCTCCAAAAATAAATAAACGTGGGCCAAAACAAAAATAAAGGACTGACTTCCCAATTACAGCGCTTCACATGGTTAAATGTTGCATATCATGATTTTGCAAACAAAATAGAAATGCTTCATGAGTAATTACAACAAGAATCAAGTTGTCAAGCACAACTTCTGTCATATGAATTTTTATGACTTCAAAAGCCTGTGACTGACTGCAATGCTCTGACTAGAAGGAAGGGCCCCAGTTTGGAGAATCCAAACATTTGGTAAGGTCCTTAGAGCACGAACAAACTTTTCATATGATGATGCTATCAATTTTCAACAATTCTGGTGACTTATTGTGAAAAGTAACTTGCATACGTCAAACTTCTACCAAATATTTGGTAGCAGGAACAAATTTTTCATATGACGCTATCAATTCTGGTAATTTTTTTATGAAATAAGTGGTACTAACTCGGTTCCACATTATAGTTCATTTGACTTTATGGACCCCAAGTTTGACCACTTGTCGTAAAAAAAACTTGGGGTCAAAAAGTCAAACTAATGTGATACTTGATTTTTCAATTGTTCATGTTCCATCTATGATATTTACTTTAAATATATTTCTGAAAAAAGCAAAAGTTGGAGATGCATTATTGATGAAATAGATGATACTTGGCAATTTGCTGTGTGCAATCAAAGTGTGTAATCTTTTTCCTCAAGTCCCAGCATGCCATTTCACTAAGAAGAATAAAATGAAAGGATACAAAAGGGAGGGAAGTAAGAAAATCCGTCCCAGGCAAGGAACTCATGTAAGGCTGAGGCTCCGCCATACACCATAGATTACTCTCACATTGAAAAATACAAGCATTTTCGGTGTTTCCAAAATTCCCAAACAACTAAGATGGTCACACAGACTATTGAGGCCTTTGCACAAACCCCTTGTAATCTTTGACAATCAGTACCTCATATTGTAATGGATCATTTCAAAATGGTTAGTTGATTTCTCTAGAATAGAAGTTGGTAATATTTGTGATTTTTCTGTACTTTCTCAATCTATCACAACCAGTGTTTCAAAGGAGTCGCCTAGGCGATGCCTAGGCATCCAGGCATACCCCCGCCTTGGAGCCTTGTCGCCCAGGACCAGGACTTGCCTGGACACCTAGTCGCCTTTTAAATACTGATCACAACAGAAACTATTAGTGACAGCCTAACAGGTATATTTTTGGTAAGTCAACATCCAAACAGCTCTTATTGTGAATGGATGGAGTAATAAATTGTTAAAAAAAATACTCATTGGTTGAACCATGTATTACAATAAATAATTGTGCATTTTGATTCTAAGGGTTCCTGCCTCCCCATGAGCAAATTTAGTATGTTGCACGAAACAAAAATTTAGTAAGATTGCATAAATACCTATGCATTTTTTTCTCAGCCAGGTAGGAGAACTGTGTATCATTGCATTAACAGAATATAAGAGAAACATACAACACACCAAGACACCTCCTTTCCATGATGTTGCATTGATAAATATGTAAAATTCATCCTATATGTTAAGAAACAAAACTGACAAGCTTTCAATCTGGTATTTTTCATGATATTCTAACAGTACCATTTGTGTTTTTCCAATCAAAATATAAAAAGATGAATGCAATCAAATTCTTATCAGATTACTTTGTGCCCTTTATACATGATTGTTCATGGAAATTGTTTGAAGCACTGCAACATGCAACACGTTGGACTATTGTGTTTTTGCAAATGGGAATGCTGGAACCCCTAGCCAACAAACTATCTCTTATATTAGATATTACAAGGATTCGGCAATTTGCGATGTCGTAAGTGCTCGAATCCGGTTCAGGAATAGAGAATTTTACAATTTTTGTTTAGCAGGCTCGACAACCCAAAGTTATAGATCAGATTGAAGAACAGCCCTTGTGGATCTTAATGAAACATATTTAACATAAACAATTCACTGCTCCCAAAAAGGATCCTCTGTTAGCAGCAATTAAATGGCCAACTAATGTTATGTATATGATTACTAGGCACGAGTTCCTGTAACATGCCTTCCACGATTAGGACCATTAGCATGATGGATTTCATTTGTTGCTTGCAAAGAAATATGGGAGTACCCAAACACTATATTTGGCCAGGTGATGCTCCAACATAACACCAGAATCATGTTTGATTACAGTGCACGCTTAAATCTCACCACCTGGGACCTAAATAAATTTAATATTCCTAGCAAGAAAGCCAAAGGCCATCAACTGAAAACCTCACTACAGTGTCAAACTTTCTTTTTTTGGCAAAAATAAGGATATAAGGCATTTTATTTAATATGAACTCATATTGGTATTTCTAAACTTATTATACTCTATGGCATGACTACAAATTAAAACAACTTATTCCCTGGACAAACTCCAGAGTGGCACTTTAAACTAAGGCATCTGCACTTTGCGAAAGTATATTGACAATCCTCGGTATTACATAATGTGCACTACCCACAGAATAAAAACAGATCTACACATATTACCACTAGATCTATTTTCTCCAAATGCACAGTTGTGAACTTTAGAAAAGTACACAAAGTTCATTTATTGAGGCAATGTGCAAATGCACTTCTATAAAAAATTGAAAATAAAAAGGGGCAGACTGACAAACTTTCAAAACATATTTTTGGAAGGATGCGCATGTAGCCATGCACAAACTGTGACAAGTGGAAATGATATTCTGCAGGAGATTTGTATTACATAGTAGATGGCGGGTAGTGGAGGTGGAACTGCCTAATTAAACAAGTAACTGGAAACAACTAAAGCTACTTACTTGATTTTCCAAAAATAATTCCATTTTTTGTTCAAAAGGTTATCTTTGGCCTAAAACTGAAGTCAAAAGATGCAATAATTAATTGCTATACAACTTTTATCTTGACTTAGCTCCACTCAGTCATGGACCCAGAACGTGCTGTTATCAATGAACATGCATTACATTACAAGCTTAAGCTTTGTGATGCTTTGAATACACCAACAATTCCCTTTTTGCTATATGAATTGCATGATTATTCCTTTATCTCAATTATTTTTTTATGAACTCATCAACATACTTACTTTCCTTACTAACACCTAGGGTTCTTTACCAGATAGTTGGATCTCAAAACGGGCCAAAGTCCCACCCATACTTTATCAGCTATCGCTATTTTAGACAATTAATCAACACAGTCGCCAATTAAAATATGGAATTATCGCCCTCAAAGTATCATATTGTCAGTGACTGTATCCACAATGTCAGCTCGCAACTAGAAACTATGCTCCCAAACTGTTCCAGAAATAGGTGCACAAATGCTTGCCTCACATAACTGTTCCAGAAATAGGTATGCAAATGCGTGCATTACATAAAAGACTCATGATATATGATGTAAGTAAGCACCCTGTATTTCCTTCAAGCAATAAATTTAGCAGTCGCTAGCAAGAAAGAGGGTTTGGTGAAGATTTGCACATTCAATGTATTCGTTTTTTTGCATGTAAATAGATATACAGGATCAACAATGCACTCCCCAGCCAAAAGCTTCTCAACTAATATCCACCTTCCAGTTTAGTGAGAACAGAAATCAACTTCTTGTTAATGAAACATAACTATCTATAGATAGGTTCTCAATATCCTTACCAAGCACCTTGAAAGACCAAAACCACAATTTATCTAGTTCCGAATTAATGGCGATTCCAATTCCAACATGTACCTAAACTTAGTTCAGATGTCACTGCCACAAGATTTCTTTGGTAGAGGAGAAGGGACAACATCACAACCAACACGCATAACAAAAGCTGCTTTAGTTTTAACTTTTAAATCAATCACGAATGCACCAAGACTACAGACCCACGGAGCAACTAAAGAGGAAGTGGAGCAGATTTGGCAAAGTTACCTTCTCCTTGACGGTGTCCTCCCTGGCGAGCAGCTGCTGCCGGCGGCGTGCTGCGGCCGGGTCTGCAGGTCGGCAGCGGCCTCCCCGATCTGCTGCTTCCACTCGAACTGCGACGTGATGACGAGCACGAGCAGGAGGAAGACGAGCACCACCGGCCTCGCATTCATCCCCGCACCACCACCAACCGATCCTCACCAAATCAGAAGAAAAACCAACCAACCTCCGCCTCCGCGTGAAGAACACCTAGCCACCCACAGCAAGGACGGAGTCAACAGCTGGAGGCGGACGCCGGATGGGGTCGGGGAGACGGACTAGACTTGTCGGGGAGAAGCAGGGAGGGTTAATTACCAAGAGAAGGCCCCGGATCTCCGGCGGTCAGGTCAGGGCTGGGCTGGGGGCGGCCCGCGCGAGGAGAGGCAGGCGACGGCTGCAGGTGGTGCTGGGACGGACTGGGAGAGCTGCCCAGGGGTAGTGCGAGACGGCCTGGCCGGCAGCTGGGGGCTCCGGTGGAGGGAGAAGGGAGACAGGAGAGGGGAGGAAGCGCGTGGAATCGCCGAGAGGAGACCGAGACGAGTTCTTGGTGTGAGGATGGAAGGAAGGGACGCACGCGCACGCGCTGGCAGCGGGTGGAACAAAGTCAGTTGAGAGCAGCTCACCTTCACGGCACAAAAAATACTCCCAGCGAGCCTACGATGACATAAACCTTAGATAGTGTTGAGAGGGCGTTAATGAAGTGTATCAAGTGACTGAAATATATATTTCCAAGTTTATAAATAATAGAAAGAAAATGAGTTATCGAAACATCTTTTAACATTGTGGGTAATCTTAGGGAATGTTTAGATCTATGTTGCTACCTCTTAAAATTAGAAGCATTTACTCCTAGAATAGTGCCTCCAACTTTGTAAGCGGATGCTTCCTCTATATTTCCAGTTTTTTTTTTTTTTTTTTTGCTCCAACTCAAACAAAATCCTTTACATCTAATCCTTATTTTTATTTTGTCTCATTTTTTTACTATAATAATAATGTATTCAAATTCATGATTTCAAATAAGACAATTTAAATTTAAATCCAAATTAAAAAAATTTTGCACATAAAAATTGTATGAGTAAATAGAATTGCCTATCACACCACATAGTTCTTCGGCGTAAAAATGATCGGTTCAATGAGTCTTTCCCGGATGCACACTGTTAATGCTCTCCATGAACTAGCTATGGAATCGCTATCCCAGCGGTACCGTAGCCCTTAGGTGTGAATTAGACCGCTGGTCGAGAAATACGGAAGTTAGGCGTCAATCAGCCTTAGAGAGAGAGAATACGGAGGATTGGAGGTGGCAGCTTGGCTTGGGGAGAAAGTAGGAAGTAGGATGACAACACGAGAGAGAGAGACAACATGAAAAAGATGACAGGGAGCGGAGTTGGTGTGATAGATAAAACTTTCATAGGGAAAAAAATGCAATGAGAGAAATGTGGCGGTGGCATGGGAGTGAGTCGTTGCTGAAAAAAATAAGAGTACTGAAATTAAAAAAATCCTAGAAAAAAAAAAGCTATAGAGTATGGTACACAACCTATTACAACGGGTCTTTTTGCCTTGTCTCTAAGTTATTATTTTTCACAAAACCCCTTTTTTGATGCTTAAAGACGGTAACCTCGTCTCTTCGTGAAAGGACGGCCTTGGCTCGTGTTCCAATGATTAGAGGCGACCTCATCTTGCGTTGTACATGAGTTGTCTTCTCGAATTGTCTTCCCCACCAATCAAAATGCGTGTGCATTAAATAGTTTAAAGACAATGTCTCGTCGGGGGTTGTATGACTTGTGATTCGAGGCCCGTACATGCCCTAATTGAAGATAGTCATTAAAACTTGAAATAACTATCTAATATCCCCTCAGGACTTTGTGTCAATCGTGTGCGATCATTTTTTTAGTGGCAAAGAAAATTTCATTGATACTATAGCAAGTTACATTTTCTTATTACAAAATTATATCAAACTACACCAACTCTATTGATGAGAGACAAGAAAGCTTGAAAAAGCCGTAAATTTCACCATCTAAGATCACCGATCATCTCATAACAAAAAGGTTTTTCCTGGTAGTGGTATGTAAGTAGATCATGGAGTATGGCTTTGATTTTGCCACTTCAAGAGCCCTAGCCTCCTCCGATTCCTTCTGTACCCACGCACCGATGGCCATCCGACACGTATGCCACGGATGAAATTGAAATAAGACATGCATCCAAATAAGAACTTACGTCGTTCATCCATCATATAAATACGGCAAAAGTTATCAAAGTTTGCTTGATTGACTAGTGGCATCACCAATCAATGTTAGGGAGTATAGCCTCCTAGCTAGGTTGTTGCACGCCATTATATATTACATTTTTGTAGAAAAATCACCATAATAACCATTTGTAAAATAACATGTGATTTAATTTATTTGTTGAAACTTGTCGAAAGCACAAGGATACTCCGTATATATGTGCAATCAAAATAAGATAAGAAGTTGCTTTGCGTCTAGATAAGAAATACTACCAAAAAGATTCTTGGAGATTGCCAAAAAATCAAGAACAATACTAGAAGGTTGTTAACGGCGTGGTCTCAAAAAAAAATACTAGAAGGTTGTTGGAGACTGCCAAGAAATCAAGAACAACAACGACTCGTCTTTATGATGATGCCGTAAATCAACCATTTGTTCGCAAATGACAGATAAAACATTGAGAAATCTATCAACTAATGAAACATCTGTTAGCGATAATGGGTTTCCCCAGGCCTGCCGCTGGACATCCAAATCCATTACCTAAATCCATTACCCAAACTCAAAGCCATCAAGCGGCGCTTCGAAAACGACACAGGCTAAAAGTGTGGAGCCCACTGGGCCCGCTATCCCGAAAAAACTCTGGACCGTTGGATTCACTTCACCACTCGACTCAAGAAGCCGTCCGTCTCCGGCTCCAACAAACTCTTCCACCATTGCCACCGGCCGGGTGAGGTGATCTTGTTCTTACCATGGCCGCCACCGCCTTTACTCTCCTCCTCCTACCGCTCCTGCTGTGCTCGCACCTCTCCCTCCCCTCGCCTCGGCAGAGGTGGCGGCGTCGGCGGCGGAGCATCAGCTCCTGGGCGAGGCGCGCGCGCCGGGGTTCGCCGCGTGGATGCGCGGCGTGCGGCGGCGCATCCACGAGCGGCCCGAGCTGGCGTTCCAGGAGCACCGGACGAGCGAGCTCGTGCGGGCCGAGCTCGACGCGATCGGCGTCCCCTACAGGTGGCCCGTCGCCCAGACCGGTGTCGTGGCCACCATCGTCGGCGACGCCGCCGCCGCCGATGGCCCCGTCGTCGCGCTCCGGGCCGACATGGATGCGCTCCCCGTGCAGGTCCGCCTTGTTCCTTTGCAGATCTTTTCAGCGGTGCGGTGCCGACATACTCTTTGGATCGATCGCACAATCCCACGTGGGATTTGGCTGCTTCTGATTGATTGATTCTCTAAAATGTTAATATTCAACTGGTTTTGTGTAAGATGATGATGCGTCTATTACTCTGTTTTCTTTCACCGACGGTTTAATACTTTGCTTTGTCTACTAGTAGTACTTCGTTCGATCAAAAGTCAAAATAAATCAATTTCTATAACCTGTTAGTAAAAAAAAATGATATATATGATACCGAATTAATATCACTAAATAGACAATATTTTCTTTACAATGTGAAATGCATGCACATCTGGGATTGGAGAAAGAGATTTACCAAACTTTTACCTTCAGGGAGTTGAGATCAAAACTGTTGGATTATCATTTCTTTAATCCTTTTTGCCAAAGAAAATAAATAAATAAATTGTGGAGCTGGAGCTTTTGGAAATGCTCTTCTATCTTATCTTGTCCTGACTTCATAACACATTCTCTTTATCTCGCTAGTTTGTTGATATTTCTGTTATCTATCACTGTCATAAGCTATGGACCCAAGCTACGCACGTAATTGCGACAACAGAACCAGATTTTTGTCAGGATATTGCTTTCTTGGTCATCCGTTCATGTTAATTGGACATATGAGCACATTGAGAAATTTGGTAGAGGATAATAGTACGGCACAGCTTCCAGCACTGAAAGCAAAATATCAGTGTTGTAATCTTTTTTTTTTTTTTTTTTTTTTGTTATTGTTGTAATCTAAAAGGCAGAGATCAGATTAACTAGGAGAAACTGGAAAATAATTACTCCACATTGGTACATACATTATGTTTTACATTGTCCAAACTCCAAACTAGCACCAATACTTCCACGTGCCTTATAAATTAAAGCTAGCACGAACTCTTTCTGGACTTTGCACATTCTTCAATTACCATTTGGAAAAAAAATACTTACCTTGGTAGTATAACATTTCTTTTTGCAGGAATTGGTCGATTGGGAACACAAGAGCCAAGAGAGTGGAAAATGCATGCTTGCGGACATGATGCACACACAACAATGCTTCTGGGGGCCGCTAGAATACTTCAAGATCACAAGAGTGACCTAAAGGTACTGCTTAACCAGCAAATTCAACAGATCAATTTATAAATTTCATGATTCTATATTGTTGTTGGTGTTCTTGCTTGATCATCAGGGCACTGTAAAGCTTATATTCCAGCCAGCAGAGGAGGGTCAGGGTGGTGCATATTATATGTTACAAGAAGGTGTTCTTGACGATGTGTCAGCCATATTTGGCTTGCATGTTGACCCAGCACTTCCTGTAGGTGTCGTTTCATCTAGGCCAGGACCCTTTGCTGCAACAGCAAGTCGATTCCTAGCAACGGTTACTGGTAAAGGTGGGCATGCTGCAATGCCCCATGATTCCATCGATCCCGTTGTAGCTGCAGCCACTACTATCGTCAGTCTTCAGCAAATTATCTCTCGGGAAATAGATCCCCTGCAGGGTGCAGTATGTTTTCTGCTTAACTATATTATACTAGTATTTTCTTTTTACTGAAAAATCTGAATTAGTAAAATTGTCTACATATGTTAAAAGATTGATGGTTCCTCTTCTTCACTAAATCTTTTTTAGGTTGTATCCATCACTTTCATGAATGGAGGAGAAGCTTACAATGTTATTCCAGAGTCTGTGACCTTTGGTGGCACCTTGAGGAGCATGACAAATGAAGGTTTATCATATCTCAAGAAGAGGATCATAGAGGTAAACTCGCCTCATTACCCCATCTACATAGTTTCAGATTTTTACTGCTACGAACTATTTATAAATGCTTCTATGGAATAGATCGTAGAAGGACAGTCAGTGGTACATCATTGCACTGCCTCTGTGGACTTCATGGAGGACACGATGAGGACATATCCGGCTGTGATCAATGATGAAGGGATGTATGCTCACTCAAAGGAAGTGGCTGAGACCCTCCTTGGGGAAAAAGAACGTCAAGCTTGGTCCCCAGGTAATGGGTGCTGAGGATTTCGGGTTCTATGCGCAGAGGATGGCGGGCGCCTTCTTCACCATTGGAGTTGGCAACAAGAGCACCATGGCGACAATCCATTCCACTCACTCACCCTACTTTGTTGTCGATGAGGATGTGCTTCCCATCGGAGCTGCATTCCATGCCGGTGTGGCAATTGAATATGTCAAGAAGAATCATGCATCAACCTAAACTGAATTAATAAAAGCCTTGTTTGAATATTTTAGGCATTCTCCAGCTATGCTTTTTCGGGTTGTGGTGGGGGGCGAGAGGGTTTTGAATGACTGCTTCACAAGATAAATTTTTGTCTGGAACAATGCACAAGATAAATTTAAAGTATCCAGATTAACATATCATCACACTAGGTTTAAAAAATCATATCATTACCCTAACTAAACTCTGACAAAGACTCGGATTTAGTCATAAAGACAGTTTGACAGACCACGGAATTAAACCATAAGCTGAGTTAAGTGGCTACCGAAAGCACTGAAATTAATCACACCAAAAATTATACTCTCTACATCCCAAATTGTAAGTCATTGCAGTAATTTTGGAGACTCAAAGAATATTAAGTTTTACCAAATTTATATGATAACATAATAACATTTATGATGCAAACTAGGTATCGTTAGATTCTTTATTAACATTGTTTTCATAGTATGTTTATTGGATGTCTTAAATCTTTGTTATCCTCTCTATAATTTTGATCAAACCTTGAGGTACTTTGACTCTTCAAGATTTTTGAAATAAATAACTTACTCCCTCCATCCCAAAGATAAATCAATTTCTAGAGTTGTCCTAAGTCAAACTTTTTTTAAGTTTGACCAACTTTATAGAAAAAAAAAATAATAACACATATGAAACCAAATAAACATATTATGAAAATATATTTCAGTACGTATCTAGTGATATTAATTTTTATGTCATAAATATTGGTGTTATTATTTCCTATAAAGTTGGTCAAACTTGAAAAGGTTTGACTTAGGACAACTCTAGAAGTTGATTTATTTTGAAAATGAAAGGAGTACAATTTAGAATGGAGGGAGTACCTAATAGCATTCTACAACTATGGTAACCAGCCACGAGGCTATTCTCAATCGAAGTTTCCATAGGAATTTCAATCAGTAAATAAGATGCCATGTTTCATCCGTGAACTCAAACCCCGCGCAGGACTACAACAAAACTGAAAAAGAAAAAGAGTTGGTTGGACATCCATACGATATCTGGGTTCATTGTCCCCTGTGGGCTGTGACGTTGAACCAAAACATCACCATGTTTATGCTCTCCCACAATGGGCCCAAAACAAAAGATACAGTAATTTTTGAGGGGAACAAAAACTACAGTAGTGACAGAAGAGTTTATTGCCATATGGGTCGGCTGAATGGGCTCAACCTGCTACCAGACTTTGGGCCCAGGACACACAACACAACCCACACAATTTTCCTATATATATATATATATATATAACCGTCAACCACTCCGGCCGTCTCTGTTGTATCCCACTGACCATTGTCCAACACTCCAACCAAGAAAACGTGAGCAGAAGAAGTCTCGTGGCGTTCGCGTCCGTCCATGGCACCATCGTCTGCTTCTCGTTCTCGGCGCCGCCTCCCTCACGCTTGCCGTGGTCCTCATCCCACACCTGGTGGCTGCCGGCGCCGTCTCTGTCCCAGCGCCGACGACTGCTCTCGCCGACGGCCTTCTTAGCGCGGCCCGTGCGCCAGGGTTCGCGGCGTGGATGCGCGGCCTCCGGCGCCGCATCCACCAGCACCCGGAGCTGGCGTTCCAGGAGCACCGCACCAGTGAGCTGGTGCGCGCGGAGCTCGACGCGCTCGGCGTCCCCTATGCCTGGCCTGTCGCCCGGACAGGCGTCGTGGCCACCATCGCCGGCGCCGGCCGCGGTGTCGGTCCCGTCGTCGCTCTCCGGGCTGACATGGACGCGCTACCCGTTCAGGTTAGTGTTGAACTACTGTCAGTGTGGGCACGCACTATGCTCAGTCAGTCCCTTGCATTCACTCACTTGCTATGCTACGGTTGCTACTGAGCTCTCTTCGATTTCTCCTCATTTGAACACAGGTAGTGTGATCAGAGTTCTCAGATATGTAGTGAAGTAATCAAGTTAATTTCTTTTTACTGATCACTGATGAAGATTCATGGGATAATTTAATTCAAGCAGATCTGCAAACATAATTGAGGATCAAATATGAATGTGATCGTAGTTATATATTAATATGGAAACTTGTTGTGAAGTTTTTTAGGCATGATGATGAATGATATATGGATCGGTTTATGATGATGATGTATGTCGCAATCCATTGCATAATTGTCATTATCTGAGAGATATGTCATTGCTACCCACTAGCACTGCTCCTATTTTTGTCCGATAGTGAATGCCTGAAAGGTAGGGAGACAACAACAGGAGGCCATGTAACAAAATCCTGGTCCTAGACAGTTTTTCTTGAAGCCACCAACCAAACAGACTGATTACATATTTGTGTCCCAACACGAGACACCTATAATGATATTTTTCATCATTTTTATTTTTTAACACACCCAGTTTAGTCAAAATGAGGCAGTGGAGATCGTACATAAATCACAGCATATATAGTCCCTTTGTAACGTCACACATGATGTCTCGTGTTCATGATGTGAATACTAGAAATGAAAACGACGTGGAACAACAAACACAACATCTGAGTCATTTCTTGGTCACATCTTGCACGGCATAATGAGTTAGACAAATCAAACATGACTTGCATTGTAAGAATGAAAACGACAGTACAATTTAAGTTCAGCGTATCATATTGATTTGGATCTGCACACCACACGACTTTTACTAAAACTATCATCTTAATTATGTAAGCTAATCATTACTGAATACTGGTTACACCACAAGGGTTCTAATTAAACTATTAACATGGTGTGCCTATTTTCTTGAAAGCTAGGGAATTCCCGCACGTTGCTACGGGTACTTTTAGAATAATTGAACTTATATTATTGATGATGACTGCTATCGTGTGTTGCTGCAGGAGTTTTCTTGTGTTATATAAAAGGAAATATAAATGAGTTAGGATATTAATCATCAAAACTTTAAAAATACCTGATGTGATGAACTGAATATCCATAGTAAAATAACAAATAGCCTGTCAGAAAAATAATCTAAGCTCATATCTTCGCGTGATAGAATATGACACCAAATCAGATGAGTAGGAACCGATAAGAGCCATGGTAGTTGGATTAGTCTGAACCGTGGCCAAAAGAAACAATAGATCTCACCGATAATAGAAGTAGGATTCCAAGAAAAAAAATGAATACCAAATCTGGAGTTAACTGCAAGTATGTAGGTTCGTGCACCTCTCTGTATACGATCCATCAATGGCTCCCTTGGCTGCCAATTAGGTGTGGATGAATCTTGGTTATAGTCATCCCGTTTGGCCTCCACACTGATATTGGAAGTGTTGTATATATATACAAAGATCAGAGGGAGTCAAAGAGATTGTGCCAGACTCTTGATTAACCGGTAGTGGCAGGCTAGCAGCGTTGGTGCCGAGTGGAGAGCAGTCAGAGGAAGCGGTGGAGGGCAGTTTCAGGTTTGGAGATTGGCAGTCTCCCTCATCCTCTTTGGTTGATTGTTGGTGGTGCTAGCGTAGGGTTTGGGGTGGATGGTGGGGCTCTCATGATGATGTGGCTATGGGTGTTAGTGGGGCTGTTGATGTGGCATAGCTGCATGTCAAGAGAACTACTTAGTGGGGCTCTCCTTTATAGGAGTTATAGATAGATAGATAGATAGATGATAGATAGTGACGTCGTTTGGCAGGAAATGGTAAACTGGGAATACAAGAGTAAGGAAGATGGTAAGATGCATGCTTGTGGACATGACGCTCACGTCACGATGCTTCTTGGAGCTGCTAAGCTACTTCAATCTCAGAAGGATGACCTGAAGGTAAATCGCAACTAAATTATCCAGAAATAAACCTATACTTCTTTGATGATGACGAAACTAAACTCACCATTTGAATATACCGCAAGAACGCTACCATGTTGTTGTTGATCACTTGTCATTAAATTATGGTGAATTCCTGTGGCAATAAAATTCATCTTCAGGGTACAATAAAAGCTTGTGTTCCAGCCAGCAGAAGAGGGGTACGCTGGGGCCTATTTCGTCCTGAAAGAAGGCGACCTGGACGATGTCTCAGCCATCTTCGGCTTCGCACGTCATCCCAGAACTTCCACTAGGCGTTGTCGCGTCGCGGCCCGGGCCTTTCCTTTCAGCAGCAGCTCGGTTCACGGCAACGCTCACAGGAAAAGGCGGGCATGCCGGCGGCCCTCACGACACCATTGATCCTGCTGTCGCTGCGTCCTCTGCCGTCCTCAGCCTCCAGCAACTTGTGTCCCGGGAAACTGACCCTCTTGAAGCTGCTGTATGTACACCCATATGATTGTTCATTATTTAAATTTCTAGTGTTTTGTCTGGAAAGTGATTGATTTGTCGTCTCATCTGGCATCTGGTTTGCAAATTAACTTTCAGGTGGTATCTGTCACAATGCTGAAAGCAGGTGATGCTTTCAATGTCATCCCTGAATCCGTGACAATCGGAGGCACCTTTAGAAGCATGACAGATCAAGGTCTATCATTTCTCATGAATAGGGTAAAAGAGGTAAACTAAAACACCATTTCCTCCCATCTCGATTAATTCTCGGTTCCTCTCTATAATAGATGCTTTAATTTCCCCACCAAACTGACAATGCAAAGCAACAAATTACCTGATGTTTTTATGGAAGGTCATTGAAGCACAAGCCAGCGTGAACCGCTGCACCGCCATGGTCGACTTCCTGGAGGAGGATCTGCGGCCATACCCGACCACCGTCAACGATGAAAGGATGTACGCGCATGCCAAGGAAGTTGCTGAGGGCATGCTTGGGAAAGCCAATGTCAAGATTGCTCCCCAGACCATGGGTGGCGAGGACTTTGCGTTCTATGCACAGAGGGCAGCTGGTGCCTTCTTCTTGATCGGCGTCGGCAACGAGACCACCATGGAGAGGGTGCGTCCGGTGCACTCGCCGTACTTCGTCATGGGTGAGGACGCCCTTCCGATTGGAGCGGCGTTCCATGCTGCCGTGGCAATTGAGTATCTGAACAAAAACCAGTGCACCTGATACCTAATAGCAAGGAGCTGTTATGGCCGGCAAGGTCTACACACGGCGTGACAGGTCCAGTGGCTGAAGGAGTGCACCGCGGTATGACTCCAGAGCGCGGTCACTGCGTCAGCGAACAGCAACGTTGCAGCGTATCCAAGTTATCAGGAATTTTTGTGATTTATTCGAGTTTGATAGCACTCCTTAAACTTAGCTTAAATGGTTGTTAGGATATTGCTATAAGTACCTAACACTTCGATAATGAAAGCTAGCCAGAGATTGAGGTTCATTCTCTTTCACTCTTTGGCCTACTGTTGGTCATTCTGTTGTCGCCCTTTGTTAGAATTACAAAACTTCTTATAGTCAATAAAACTCATAAATCAGAACCATTTCGAAAATTATTGGATGTAAATTATTGGAAACTGTTGTTGATGAGGTTATGTCTTCTTTTCCAATATTTTGTTTTGGAAATGTTCCAAAACTAGATTTTAGCAGCGCCTCAGCGTGAAAGGAGCACTTAAACTTCGCCACAGAACCGCCAAATATTTTTTGACTGAAGATAGTTTGGAAAGTAGATTTCCAGTACCAAAAACTCAAAAGTAGCTTTCCAGAATTTCCAGTATATCAAAGAGAAAACAAAATGGTGGTTTGGTGAGAAACAAACTCGGCTACCTCACTTGCCAGGCCCATGCGCTATCTCACTGATTGAAACACAACAGGTGCACGCGCGTTCCAGCCGTCGTCGCCACTCGCCGCGGCCATCATGGCCCCGCCGCCGCGGCCTCTCCTCGCCACTTCCCTCCTCCTCCTCGTCGTACTGCACGGCCACACGCCGCGCGCGGCGGCGGCGGTTTCGCCGTCGTCTCTCGGCGAGGGGCCTCCTGGGCGCGGCCCGCGCGCCGGGTTTCGCGGCGTGGCTGCGCGGCGTGCGGCGTCGCATCCACGAGCGCCCCGAGCTCGCCTTCCAGGAGCACCGCACCAGCGAGCTCGTCCGCGCCGAGCTCGACGCGATCGGCGTGCCGTACGCGTGGCCCGTCGCGCAGACGGGCGTCGTGGCGACCATCGCCGGCGGTGGCGGCAACGATGATGGGCCCGTCGTCGCGCTCCGGGCGGACATGGACGCGCTGCCCTTGCAGGTCCGTATACAAATCTCGATCGTGAGTTGGTTGGGGTTGGATCGTCGAGAGCTCGTGTTTCGCATCGGTTCCTCCGTCCTCGATTGCAGAAAGTTCAAAATTTTCTGTTAGAAGAAGCGTTATAGTCCTGATGTATCTACTAGTACTGTTTTCGCCCATTCGGTTCATTCCAAAAAATTGATCAAATGAAACAAAAAATGTTCTAAATTCATATCGCACCTCTGTTTAAAAGAACAGACACAAGAGATTAATTCGATTGAACTCATGATAGGTGCACAATTCTATAGCAATCGTGGATGATGTCAGTAGTTCTTGTTAGGTTGCTTACTTGACTATTTTTTCAATTGGCATCTCTGCCGTCCCTCCTGTTGTCCTCTGCGTTGGGATGCCTTGTGCTGATAGCAGCAACGACGACTTTAGAGATCCATCCAACAAACTGATGACACCAACGAAGCTAACATGCAAGTTAAATTATTCATTATCGAAACCAATCCCATATATTTTAGGATACATACTATATAATTATATGTCGAAACCAACCTTTCTGTGCAACTATGCAAACTTTTAATCTGGGTACAGGAAATTGATCAAGGGGAGCATGGGATTAGGTAATTTTATACTTAAGTGCCCGCCCCTAATCACACTTTTGTAAATCCCCTTCCCACTCCTCCATTCACACCCTCAGATCAATATCTATTGACCCAGATCAGAAGTTTGGACGGTTGCACGAGGGTTTGGTTTGCACCTGATAGGTTATCGACTTCTATAATGAAGGCTCAGCGTGTATGGCTATGGCTGGCTGGCTAGCCCTGTTTTCACATCGTATTATCGCTTCTAGTCGTATGACCACCGATTAATCAGGATTAGTCGTCGATCCGGATTGATTTGTCGGTCCTGATCGGTCTAATCGGCTAGTCGGACATTTAGTCGTCCTTGTGCCTGGATGACCCGATCAACCATGTATATTCTATATATGTATGATGTAAATACATATGCAACCAAGTACAGTTTGACATGTAATCAGATCTATATTCTATAATGAATCATTACCATGTAACGTTGCGTCCGCTGTCCTCTAGGCGTCGAGGAAGGAGCTCAGAGTGGCAGAGAAGAGGCGGCGGAGCTACTGGCGTTCCGCTAGGGTAGGGAGACAAGCAAAAGCGGAGGTGTAGACACAGCAATGGAAGCCGACGAAAGTCGTGGAGGACCTACGGACGCCGACAAGCACAGACATTGCGAAGAAGCAGACGGAGCTTCGGACGCCGGGGCGAGATGCGCAGAGCCGCGGACAGAGCTGCGGGCGAGCTTATAGGGGAGGTGCCGGCGGCTATGAGGGAGAGCAGGAGAGTGAAATTGTTGAGCGGGAGCTAGAAAAAGTGTGGTGGTTGTGAGGGAGAGCGGGAGAGTGAAATTGCTAAGGGGGAGCCGGGAAAACTTTGGCGGTTGCAGCTCCTTCTAGTAGCGACTCACTCCTTACCCTAATGGGACGGCTAAAGATGGGCTGAATTTTCCATACAGATTGCATATTCTTGTACTAGCCCAACTAGTCGTCTGGCTGCCTTATCGGACGATAAGGTTTCTTATCGAACAAAACTAATCGAGGGCCCTTATCGAGCACACATCTATGATAAGGATGACTAATCATGATTAATCACGATTAGTCGTCCGATATGAAAACAGGGCTGGCTAGCCCTAAGCCCGCTTGTGGAAGCCATAAAGAGGGTTTGAGCCTTCATTGGTGGAAATGCTTGAGTGCTCCGTTTCCAGCAAGCTTGGTTTGTATTAGCCTATGGGGCCCACATCAGCTGTGCTACAGAGGTGAGCAAAGGCGGACGCCGACCGCCACCGTCCGGAGCTTCGGTGGAGAGGGGCGGCCGTGGTGGAGGAGCATGGCCTCGGTAGGGATGAGCGTGGCGGTGGACTACGGAAAGTGGCAGTACGACCGCGGATCTCGGGCCAAGATCTATCCGAGCTCGACGAAGAGGGTTGGACATGGTGGAGATAGGTGGACGCGGAGGGGGGTAGGCACGTCGAAGACTTTAGTCGGAGCTTCGACGTAGTGGGGTGGGTGCGGTGGAAATGGGTGGGACCGCAATGGAAATTCCCCCTTGAGCTGCGGAGGGTGGGCGACGAAGGGAGGGTGCACCGTGCACATATGTGAGTCGCCGGTGAAGGGAAAGGGAGAGATGGCCACGAGCTCATGTGACCAGGCAACCAAAGTAAAGCTTTCTATAGAGGCTTAGCTAGCCAATGCAACCAAAAAGTAGCTGGATGCATTGTTCAAGGCAGCCTCCAGTTAGCCTGGCTTAAAGTTTTAGCTAGGCTAGGTTAGCCCATGTAACCAAACACACTCTATTTGCAAAAATGAATCTATTCAGTTTTGAACATCTTGGATGGATTTAATGTGCCTTGTGGCACATTAGCAACAATCCACGTTAAAAACTTAAAATATGCTCTTACTAGGTTATTTTTTATCTCTCTGAAATGAATGTGGTATGGCTTCTGCCATCTCTTGTGTGAAATAGAATATTGTCTCTCTGAGCAATTGTTTTTGACGATTCATTTGGCAGGAATTGGTAGACTGGGAACACAAGAGCAAGGAAAGTGGAAAGATGCATGCCTGTGGACATGATGCTCACACAACGATGCTTCTTGGGGCAGCCAAATTGCTTCATGCTCAGAAGGATGATTTGAAGGTACTGTCTTAGCAGGACTTGTGAACTTGAGTTCGGTGTCTTCGACTCTTTATTGGAGTGATTAGAGTTCGTTTAATAAAATTAAAACATCTTTGACGATGTCCTTCACCGTTTGTATTGTGTAGGGTACCGTGAAGCTTGTCTTCCAGCCAGGAGAAGAAGGTCACGCTGGCGCTTATCATGTTCTAAGAGAAGGTGTCTTGGATGATGTATCTGCCATTTTCGGCTTGCATGTTGATCCAGAACTTCCTGTTGGCACCGTTTCGTCCAGAGCAGGGCCATTTCTTGCAGCATCAGGTAGATTTTTGGTGACGATCACTGGAAAAGGCGGACATGCTGCAGGGCCACATAAAGCTGTGGATCCCATTGCTGCAGCATCATCTGCCATCGTCAGCCTTCAGATGCTTGTTGCCCGGGAAATTGATCCCCTCCAGTCTGCAGTATGTGGTCTCAGCTTACCGTGCTTGGCTCTTGGCATTTTGCAGCCTATCCTTGCATTGTGTCTTCATTTGTTCATCGCATATCCAGATTTTGCTCTGATAATAGCATGATCTCTTTGCTGTCACCGTTGTCAGGTGGTCTCAGTCACGTTCATGAAAGGAGGTGAAGCTCACAATGTCATTCCAGAGTCAGTAACCTTCGGCGGTACCTTCAGGAGCATGACAACAGAAGGCTTTTCGTATCTTATGAAGAGGATCAAAGAGGTAAACAATGAAGGAAGTGCTCTATTTCCCCAGCAACAATCTGTGGTGCAATCCAAATTTACATTTATATATTTCACACTTACAACAGCTATTAGTGACATCTTTAAACTTCTTTGAAAGATCATAGAAGCACATGCCACTGTCCACCGCTGCACCGCCTTCGTCGACTTCATGGAGGAGGAGCTCCGTCCATATCCAGCCACTGTAAACGATGAAGGGATGTACCATCACGCCAGAGAAGTGGCAGAGACCATGCTTGGGCACGACAACGTGAGGATAGGCGCCCAGTTAATGGGCGCTGAGGATTTTTCCTTCTACGCGCAGAGATTCGCGGGGGCGTTCTTCTTTATTGGAGTCAGCAACAAGAGCATGGAGGTAATGTATCCCCTGCACTCCCCCTTACTTTGTGATTGATGAGGATGTGCTCCCTGTAGGAGCTGCCTTCCACGCTGCAGTAGCAATGGAGTACTTGATCAAACAGAATACATAGCCAGCAAACTGAACTGCGCACTGAACTGTGATAGATTTTGGCTCACTGCTTGTAGGGATTATGATAGTGAAGCTCATGTTATACAAATAATTGTAGTTTCTCCTTGCTCTATGTTTACACATCAATTGCCTATGGGTTTCAGCATAGTTTTCTGGAAAGGCATTATTTCCCATGGTATACACTAGTGGTGTTCTATGTAAACGATCTTCATGTTTCCGAATGATCATACACTACCGGACGCGCCTTCTTCAAAGAGTCAAACCCCATCGATTAGATGTGATTAGATATTTATTACCACCCAGATTAAATTCATTTTTTTCAGAGTTGCCAATGCTTTAGTTAATATTAGCTGTGTTAGAATCCCATTGATTAGATGTCTATATTTCAATGTGGCATCTCAGTCAGAATGAAACGAAAATGTAGATGACATTAGTCGAGGTCTTTATTTGTCAAAATTCATGACAGAGGTAACACAACACCACACTAACAACTTTATTGCAAGTAGCAACCAACTGAAGTAGAAGGGCAAACGCACCTCACTAAGAACTTTAACGACCATCGTCAAACTAGTAGGAAATGAGATGAAAGCAGCAAATGTAATCTGCAATCAAGCTGAGCAAGGAGCTGCTTCTCATAGTCTAGAGGGGGCGCACGTGAACGCCAATGGCGTCGAGGTAAGCCCCAGCACGTGCGAAGAAGCCCACGATGGCACTGCCTGGCTGCACGGGGATGGTGAATGAATCACCCTGCCAGCCACCCCAAGGCCCATATGTCTTGTTAAGATTTGTTTCGAATTTGATGGAGGTTATCACGGTATTACCCAAGAAGCTACCGACTGTCCCGGACACTTGTGTGACGACCTCAGACTCGGCGAGCTGGATCTGCACGCATCAACACCAAGAGGGGAGAAAATGATGGAATTGGTTGTCATATTGATCATATGTAAATACATTTTGTTCATATATAAATACATTTCGAGTAATCTATTACGTCTACAATGCACGCGCGTGGTCCGCTTACCTTGTGAGGCTGTCCACCAGAGCCGCCCCAGCGACCAGCAGAGCGCTTCTGGCCACTGTAGTTGACGTAGGAGAAAGCAATGTAGTCCACGACCAGGCCAGCGGAGATGGTGATACTTTGTAGACGCTTGGGTGCTTCTGTGATGTCCAATGGAGACCCTCCACTCCCACCGAAAAGCCCAATTTTTATGACAGGGTACTGTATCTATATAAGTTAATGTAAATTTGTATCATTTTGTCAGAACCTAGTAAAGCTTCCGAGTTGATGAGAAACTAAATGCATATATAGTAACCCTGACTCCTAAAATTTGAATAAGAAACATATAACTATAGTGTGGCTAGCTATGTTACCCTTGTTCCTTTGAACTGTGGGCAGAAGGCACGTATCGTAAGCTCTATGATATTCCCATCACTTCTCTGTTCATGAAACTTTTTGGAGATAACACCATTTGCCATAGCAAACTGACCGGTGCCCCCAACAATAGCCCACTCCCCAGTTTCAACTACTACCCCCATCACTTCAAGTGTGGACCCACTGAACCTGCACCATGCAAGATATATATATGCAGTTAGCTTCTTGCTCAAACAAAGAATGCATGATGGTAAAGATCGATTACAACAGATTAGCCAGTAGCTGTACCTTTGATCCACGAACACTAGACTGAAGGAATTGACCCAGCTTCCGGCTTGGATATGCAAGCCTTGTGCACGGGCAACAAGCTTTGCATGTGGCCCTGGCCCGTCATATACTTCCCAGTTGTTAACTACGGTGGCACCAATACCAATCGCGGCGTCGCCTATGATCCCAGCTTGGTTGGCCTTTGGGCCTAAGGGAGTGTGGTACAGGTACAGGCCTTGGAAGTTAAGCTCATTCCACTCAGTGAAGGCGGCAGCATGAGTGACTTGGAGCTTGCCCATGCCTCTCTCAAAACCTCAACTAGCTATGACGGAGCGATGCACTCAGGACATGAGATGAGGGAGGAGGAGCTCTTTCTTGTGATGTGTGTCCCAAGACGGGGCGAACAACTCTATTTTTATAGAACGACTGGGCAGAGATTGACTAATTAAAAGATTGACTAATTAATGATGAACTAAAGATATACTTATTCCTCAGTTCCACAATTAATTAATGTCGTTCTAGCATTTGCTCGGAAACGTTTAGATTCACACTGAGTCAAAGCATCCAAACTGTACACACAAGCTGGTTCAGTCGATGAATGGTTCGGACGATGAATGATACACCTCATTGATGGTTAAACAAGATGGCATAGAGTCAAGAATGTCACTTTCGTTAGGTAGATGACTTGCTCTGTCTCGTACTAGTACGTCGTCCATCCAAAACAATAATATATGGTAAAGACTCGATCCATTCGTGTTGGCGGGCTGTGCATATTCGTCGCTTGATACGCCACCGAATCCAACCCAAGCTGGCGAGAGGAAAGTGTATGTTCTCCTCTCCCCCGTCTCTCTTCTCCTCCTCATCCTGATTCCTCTCTCTCTAGTTCCCAAATCCGCCGAGCCTCCCTGATCTCTCGGCGCCGCCTACCACTACTAGAATTGATTTTACCTGGTGTTTCGATTTTATTTTCCGTGGCGGGCATTTGAGAAACCGCCACGGAAAATAGGTGGCCCGGCACCCTCCTCGGCTAGGGAAAAACCGCCACGCGTTAATCGATTAACCGTGGCGGCGATTATAAAATGTCCGCCACGGTTAATCCCTTTATTAACCGTGGCGGACATTGTAAAATAACCGCCACGGTAAATCGATTAACCGTGGCGGGTTTTATAACTGGCCCGCAACGGAAAATCAGGCCCAACCCGCTAGCCCAAAAGCCCATTTCGAGGCACTTCATATATATACCTCGAGTCTAGGGTTTTAACTCACCTCCACACTTTCACACAACTCCAGCCGGCAACCATGGCGACGCGAGGTCATCCACGCCGCTGAGGCGATTCCGGCCGCCCCACGCAGCGGCGACGCTGGGCGCCCATGGCGTCCATGGCGCCGCGGCTCCCATCCCGACGGTGGCGCGCGTTCCCATCCCAACGGCGGCGCGCTGCTCCCATCCCGACGGCACCGCTTCCCATCCCGACGGGCGGCGCGGCCCAAGCCGGGCGGCGGCGAAGCGCCGGGCGATCGGGCGGACCTTCCCATCCCGACGCGGCGCGCGCGGCTCCAAGCCGGCGGTAGCCGAAGCGCGGGCGTGGAGCTCGCGGCCCGGCGGATCCGGCGGAGCTTCCCGCCTCCTCCGGGCCGAGCTCCCCCACCGGGCGTTTCCGGGGCCATGACGGGCGGCGCGCGGCAAAGCGGATCCGACGTGGGAGCTCACGGCGGCGGTGTTACGAGCCTTTAACGGGCCCGGCGGCCCAGATCCGCCGCCGGGCCCGTTAGGGTTTCGTGATTCGCTTTTTTTTTTTTAATTTTTTTTATTTATTAACCGTGGCGGGCATTGTTAAAAGTCCGCCACGGTTAATCGATTTTGCGTGGCGGACATTTGCCCGCCACGAAAATAGGTCAATTAACCGTGACCCTAGCCCGTGGCGGACCTAATGCCCGCCACGGAAAATCCAAAATGCCCGCCACGGTTAATCATTTCGTAGTAGTGTACGACCACTTATTACCACCTCCGCCGCGGCAAAGTTGCTTAGCTTTCGATTAGGTGGACCAATCGTAAATGATGAAGGGATGTACCATCATGCCGTAGAAGTGGTAGAGACCATGATTGGGCACAACAACGTGAGGATAGGCGCCCGGTAATGGGCGCCGAGGAGTTTTCCTTCTATGCGCCAGAAATTCTTTTTTTTTCGAGACCGCCGTTGCGTGTTTTTCATTAAGTAGAAGAAAGTTCAAAACAAATTACACGGTAACCACACAATTCTTCGAGCCAACACCTAGATGCTACTTTGGATATGACACTAATGATTACATCTTTGCGAGTTTAGTGACCAAGCAAACAAAGACAGAGAGAGATAGCACTTAAGCATTAACCACGCCGGGAGCTCCGCAAGCTTCCCGTTGCGGCTAAGCACCACGCGGTGAGGCCTCATCCCCGATTAGCATGGCATGACTCGCCGGAGTCGCCGCTATGGAATCAAAGGTCCTTGCGTTGGGTTCCTTCAAGAGCAACCAACCCACCAAGAAGAACACCGAGTCAAAGCCTCGATTTAAGCCGCTTGGGGACTCCTTTTGCGGCCGTGCAACCACCACACCATGAAGTCCTCCTCTCGCGACTATGATGACTCCAAGGAGATGTAGTCGGCGTAGGATGATGTGCCACACCTAGCACCCCAATATAATGTGGTGAATCGCCTTGGGCTCCCGGGTCACAAAATACACACAAGTTGGACTCCTCGCAATCCATGCCGGTGGCGACGGTCGGCAGCCCAAAGATCTCCCATGCATCGCCAACCAAAAGAAGAACCGGACCCTTGCCGAGCCGCTACTTTCCGAGTTGTTTGCCCCAGACCGGGCGAGGAACAGATGAACATTGCTCCATATGCCGATACCGCGGAGAATAACCGTGATTTGGAGTGAGTTCCTGTGTGAAGGTGTCGGGCCGGTCCTCGAGCCGGACGGTGTCAAGCAGGTCATAGAGCTTTTCAAACTCACTGAACAAGCATGTGGAGAGAGCACCTTTGACATGACGAATCCGTGAGTCGCCTAACAAAGCTCGCGCCCACCGTGATGCCCCTGTCTCCGGGACACCGCTTGGAAGACTACCGGAGCAACCAATCGATCCCTTGCCCATCAATCCAGTTGTCGGTCCAAAGGAAAGTGGAGTTGCCATTGTCAATAGTGATACGAACCACCGCCGAAAAGCGCCAGAGCATCACGCTTAGCGGGACCGGACGACGGCCATCACGGGCGTCACGCCAAACCCAGCGAGAAACGCAAAGCGATGCCGGTCCGCCGCAGGTCGGAAACTCCCAGTGCCGCCCAGCACGCCGGCCGGCACACCACCGCCAAGTCACCCTGCACTTGCCAGCAACAACCGAGCCAGCCCACGTGAAGGCCCGCCGCAGTCCGTCAATCTCCTTCGCCCATGATGACAAAGCAAAGGGCAATGGCGACATGAATGGGGATGATCGACGGTGTGGCCTTCACCAAAGCTGTTCGGCCAGCAGCATTGAGGAGGCTTCCTTTCCAACCAAGCAATCGGGAGGCCACCATATCAATCAAGAATTGTTCCTCGACCGCTTCAGTTTCCCGATGGATAGGGAATTCACAAATAATGACATGGAAGTTGCTGAACACGACAAGCAGAGATATTCTGAATGCTCTCCAAGTGTATCGCCTCCACAGTGTAGCGATGTCGCGATGCTCTTCTCTAGATTTGAAAACAGCCTAGAAGCGAGGCCAAAGATGGAAAGAACCGCCATCACAAGTCTGCAAGCTGTGCTCGTCAGGCCTGACGAACAGCACTACATCGCCCGCATACAGGCTGACCCTGCTGTCAAGAGTAACTGGAAGCGGAGTAAGGAAGCCCTGCTGTTCTGCCCAGCGCAGGTGATTGAGGACCCTCCATGGCGAGCACAAACAACATTGGGGAGAGAGGGTCACCCTGACGAAGTCCCCGAGCATGACAAACCGTCTCCCCGGCCTCCCATTATGCAGTATTTTTTTGTGCTGGACGTGGACAAAACTGCAGAAACCCATTACGCCATGTCATGTGGAATCCCAGATGCTGGAGCAGCTCAAGCAAGAAATTTGCGGGGGCGTTCTTCTTTATTGAGTCAGCAACAAGAGCATGGAAGCAATGTATCCCTCCACTCCCCCTTACTTTGTGATTGATGAGGATGTGCTCCCTGTAGGAGCTGCCTTCCAGCTGCAGTAGCAATGGAGTACCTGATCAAACACACTACAAACCCCACCCGCAAACTGAACTCCGCACTGAAACTGTGATAGATTGACTGTTTGTAGGGATTATCACAGTGAAGGTCATGCTTGTAGGGATTATTCACTGCTTGCTCTAAGTTCTATACATCAATGCCTATGGGTTTTAGCATAATTTTCTGGTAAGGGGATTCTTTCCCATCGTAAACTCGTGGTGTTCTATGTAAATGATCTTCATGTTTCCGAATCATCATCACATATAAACTTTAGTTTAAAACTTATTCATAGTAAGAAAATTAAGAAGTCTGATGAGAAAATGACAAAAGCGTCAGGTATTTGTGTCCCGAGGGAGTAATTTCATTTTGGTTTCAGCGTTGTAAATGCTTTAATTATTTCCTATTAGCTGTCACAGTCCCATTGATTAGATGTGACATCTTTTTTTTTTTCTCGATCGGGCCATTCGCCCGTATTTCATTTAGAGGAAACAAATACAAATACAAATAAATCCACAAACTCAACGTCGAGCAGATTACATTTGGGAAACAATTTGCATCCACAAAGGTAGAACCAGAGCAAGCGATCTGACCCCGCCTGCGTCCACTCCGCCTCTCGAACCACCTTGGCCACCAACTGTAGGGCGTTCATGGAGACTTGGCAAAATATCCTTGCGTTACGCTCATTCCATAGAGTCCAAGCAACCAAGAGCAGCGTGGAGTCGAAGGCCAGCTGCGCTGAGCTGTACAACATCAGTCAGCTGCCGCACCCACCAACCTGCGATGTCTTCATCTCTGGTAGGCGCAAGTGTCACCAACCCTGCCGGTGCAAGAAGCCTGGTCCAGAGCTCCCTTGCGAGCACGCAGCCCAGGAATAGATGCTCCTGGGTTTCCTGCTCTTGCCCGCACATAGCGCAGGCGTTGTCGTCCTGTAGACCATGTTGTCGTCGCCGGTCGGTGGTCCAGATGCGCCAGTGTAGCACTAACCAGAAGAAGAACCGAACCCGTTCCGGTGCCTTTGTCTTCCAGAGCTCCTTCGCGCCTAATAGTTTCATGGAGCCTGCAAAGAAAGCACGATAAGCCGAGGACGCCGAATACCTTTCATCCGCTGACCATCTCCAAACAAAGCGATCTTCTTGAAAGGGATCTAGAACGACATTCTGAAGCAGCCTCCAAGCTCTCAGGTATTGGCATAGGACCTGCACTGTAGGCGCACCAACGATGTCGCTCGCACACTGGTTGTGAAGCAAGCCATCTCTGACTGATCTTTTCTTGCCTGTCATGGAGATTGCCACATAAAGCCCTGGGGCGTAAAAACTCAGTGGGCCAGCCTGCAGCCAATGATCAGTCCACAACCTCGCCGTGGAACCATCACCAACGGCGACCATCATGTTGGCCTGAGCCATGGCCTCCAAGTTTTAAATCGCCGGCTATGCTTCTTAGCTGCTGGCCTTCTCAACAGCTACGCTCGGCTATTGCGGGAGATAGCTGCAGCTATGCTATTTAGCTGATTCGCAAAAATAGAGAAAAAATGACATGGAAGCTCCGGCACAAAGAAATCTAGTTACTTGGTTGCTCTGCCACGGCGTGCGCTTGAAGCTCTGGCTGGCTGCGCCTGTTGGGGGCAGCTTGGAGTTGACCTCCGGCTGGCCGCGGCGCTTGGGGCCCCACGTCAGCACGCCGTCGCAGTCGTCGCAGAAGCAGCCGCCGCCGCCGCCGCCTTTTTCGCCGTAGAGACCGAGACCGAGAGAGACGGGAGACGGGAGACGAGCGTGGGAGTCTGAGCGATGGGTTACGGTGGGGATGGATGGAAATTGGGATAGATGGGCCGCTGACTCATTTTTTCAGCCCACAAAATGTTCGGATGCCGCTAAAAGGAGGCCAGTTTAGCGGCAATCTCCGGAGATTTCTGGCTATTAGCGGTCTTTGTTTCTTAGCGCAAAAAGTTTCTTATCTTAGCTTCTTCCTTGTCCAGCAGCTATCTCCCGGCTATAGCTGCTATAGCCGGAGATTTAAAACTTGGCATGGCCTCCACATTTTCTCCACCCAAGCAGGAAGCAGCGCCCAACATGCATCTGGTTGAACCCGCCTCATCCATTCCCAACGCAATCTGAGCGCGATCCCAAAGAAGCGCAGGTCCAACACTCCCAATCCACCAAATTCTGGTGGTCGACACACCACCGGCCAGGCAACCTTGCACCGGCCGCCTGTGGTTGCTGCCTGCCCCGTCTAGAGAAAACCCCGCCTCCTCTTGTCAATTTGATGGATCCCCCATTTTGATAGGCAGAAAGAGATGCTAATGTGAGTAGGGATGGATGACATCGTGACCTTTGTGAGGAACACTCGGCCTGAGTGCGTCAACAGCCCTGCCTTCCACGTTGGTATTCTAGCAGCCACCACATCAACCAGCGCCTGCTCTCCTGCTCGCCGCAAGCGCTTGAGCGACAACGACACCCCCAGATATCTGCAAGGGAAATCAGCGACAATGCAAGGGAAGGCCTGCTGGACGCCATCCAATTGCTCCTGTGAGCATCTGATCTGAGTCACCAAGCATTTGTCTTGGCTGGTGACGAGGCCCGAGGCACCATCGAAGAGTCGTAGGATCTGTCTGATTGCGTTGAAGTCCGCAGGCTCTAGGGAGACAAGCACAACGAGGTCATCTGCGTAGAGTGATGCACGTTGAGCCGCAGCTCTCCCTAGCAATGGCCTGAGCACTCACCTATGATCTGCTTCTCTGAACAGGGAGTTTAGGGCCTCCATTGACAACACGAAGAGCATTGGCGACAGATCGCCTTGCCTCAGACCGCGGGCATGGGCTATCCTCCTCCCCATGTTTCCATTAGGTAGTACATTTATGCTTGCATGGATAGCAAGATGGAAATCCAATTCGTCCATCTCCTGGAGAATCCGATATGTTGCAACACTTCAATCAGAAATGGCCAGGCCCTGAAATCAAATGCTTTGGTTATGTCAATCTTAGTTCCGCCGAATGTCCTCTTCCATTCAGCCAACGGCAAGCTAGTTGGACCGCCTGAAAATTATCATGTATCGACCGCCTCGATGAACACACACCGATTGTTGACCACCATCCGCTACAGCCTAGGAGCCAACCTCTTGGCCAGGCATTTTTGCAAACAGCTTACTGAAGCTGTGGATCAAGCTTACGGGTCTGTAATCCTTCAGATGGGAGGGGGAGTCCTGTTGACGTTTCTTAACGCACACAGATAAATCCGCAAGCGCACGGAATTGTCATTGTAGCTTTCACCCGAAATATTCGTGGTATCGTATTTTCCACGTGGAACGGTTGCGCTCTAATCTTTGAGCAGGGCCACCCTAGGATAACTATGGATAGAGAGGTATCTTTATGGGCTTAGGTTTCAGTGTGTGGATTTCTAGGGCTTGTTATCTCCTTGCTTCGGCACGGCCAACGCCCAACCGGCAGCCTTCCGCAATTAGCTCTACGACACGGCCCGAACGTGGGGGATTTCAAGGGGACGGACAAGGCTTGTCACGACAAGCCGCCTACCCCTCAACCGTGGGGATGCACCGCAAAGGTAGGTGAACGCTAGCCCAAACACCACGCTTGCACTACCATCCACAACTCTTGGGTCGATCAAGGTTCCCCGGTCAAAGAGTTCCTTCTCCAAGAGTTACGACCGAAGGTACGACTACCAATCCCGCAAGTCTATAACAGCTAAGATAATATACTTGAAGAACAATAAGCCGAAAGATAATCACAAGCTTTCTCACCAAAGTGTAAGTAGCTTGTAGAGGTATTAGCAAAGCGGGTGCCGACAACTCCGCACCCGACTTCCTAGGAACCATGCACACACGGCGGACCGACAACCTGTGTAGAAGGAACCAAACTTCCTTCTAGCCTTTCCTCTCTCACTCTCCATTAGAACTAAGAGGGGAAGAAGAACAAGAATGGAACTCTCTCCTCTCTATTACATTGTGGCTCTTCCTTATGTTGTATGGAATTTGTGTGTGTTAAATGAGGGGGGAGAGCCTCCTTTTATAGGTAGAGTAGAGGAGGCTCTTTGGAAGATGGCCATCCCCACATGGAAGGAGCAAAACCGACCTAGAAACACCTTCCAAATCTGCCAAACCGACCATCCAACGCCGGTAGTGCCCGTTATGGAAGGTAACAAACCGCCCCCCCAAGCCGGGCCCGAACCGCCTCGGGCCGGGTGCGGCCGCACCTGTGGAAAAGCGCCGCCAACCACTGGGCGGGCCGGCTCGCTCGGCCGCAGGGTGGCGTTGTTGGGCCCGAAAAATTGTAGGGGCGGCGTTGGCTCGCCCGCTTCTGCATTTTTGGTCCATTTCTCCCTTGGGCTTGATGTTCTTCGTGAATACGCTTTCCTGTGGATGCGCCTTTTGGTACTTTTTTCCACTTGTTTCTTATATAAATCTGCACAATAATAAATTAGACACTACAAGTGAAAATATGTGAGTTATAAATGTATATGAGTATGATAATGTATAGTTTCACCCCTTTATGGTAGGATGTTGACGTTAAAAATGTGTCGTTGGTGACCGGCCAACAAACTCCCCAAGCTTACCCTTTTGCGGCGCCCTCTAGCAAAAAGATAAGTACTTGGTTGTTGATCGTGAGTTGCTACTATGCCGATTACATTTCACAAGTGCCGTGGTTATAATAAGATTTTCTACTAGAGTTTGGATAAAATGGCACATTTTTTTTCTCACCCTTTATTACCTTTCATCGTAGCGGGGCTTCTTTAGCTTTTCTCAAAGTCTTGGGCGGTTGCCGATAGAACGGTTATAAATGTAAATACTTATCATTCATCCTTTTGATCAACTTTTTATCCGGGATTTATTTAGATAAAATTTATTTTTCCGAGAACATATGGGCTTTATTGCTATATATATATATATATATATATATATATATATATATATATATATATATATATATATATATATATATATATATATATATATATATATATATATATATATATATTATTATTATTATTATTATTATTATTTTTCTTTTGGAGAGGTGGGCTCTACTCGCCCTAGAATTTTATCTTTTATTTCCTCTCTTTTTTAGAGATGTGGGCTCTACTCGCCCCTGACACTTGTCCATTTTTCATCTCATTTTTTTTTCTTCTCTCTTCTCTTCTTCTTTTTTTTAGCATAGCCCATATCATTTCTCTCTTTTCTCTTTTTTTTTTTTTAGAAGATTCCAGGATGTCAAGTTTCTCTTTTTGGACGAAATCATAGCAAATCTATTTGTACCATATCATACTTGGCAACAACTTAGACTAGATAGAGCCTATGCAACCCACATGAATCGGTTTTTCAGATGAGTTTTTAGACTTAGCCACTAAACCCAAACTTTAGAGAAATTCGAATTATAAACTAGGCACAAAGAAAAACATAAGACAGAGCAACTATTCATCATTTCAACGAGGGACTAAAACTAAACATTTTCATAGCTCATATGTATAGGAATGGAATTTTTGTCTCTTTTTTTTTTTTTATAGCATAACTCATCATTTCATAAGATAGAGAATATAATCAAAATGTGAGATACACGTTACCTTTCTTGGAGTCCTCCCCAAGCTAGCTCTTTACTTACCTTTTATGGTTGTGCTAGCTTGTGCGCGCAATGATTTGAGTTGTGATTGGTCGCGTGGTTGGAGCCCCCCCCCCCAAGCTTGTCTTTTGATGTCATCACCAAAAACAGGACAAAGAACTTGGGGTTGAAAGGTATATCCCTCTTCTCTCATTTCTCCTCCTTATCTTCTCTCCCCTTTCTTTTTATTATTATTATTAATGTGAGATGTGAGAGTGAGAGTTTTGCACAAACCACCGTTTTGAAGAAGAAGGAGTTAATGGTAGTCGCTCGTTTCGCCCTTCTCCATCGTGAATTGCTCCGGTGTTTGTGCATTTGTGTTGGGGAGATCTCGGATGGGTGTGCTTGTATGCTTGAGAGACCTCCCCACACTTATTCTTGTACCTACTTTATTTTAAACAAAGAAAACAAAACAACAACAAACACATGGCTCTATCGGCAAGAATACCGTGGAGCCTTTATTATGAGAACTTTATTTTATTTTTTATTTTTTTTTATTTTTTTATTTGTTCACCTCATCATGACTCAAGCAAGGCTCATAAAAAGAGGCAGTAAGCATAGCCTTGACGTATCTCCAACATAAGATACTCCCATAGATCATGGCAACAAAACTCTAAGTTCATTAACCAAGCTTTGACACCAAGTCAAAGTTTTGATTAAAGGAGATCATTTTAACCTAAGCACCACACTTAATTTAAAAAGACCTATGAATGTATTACATGGGCCCATGTAGGTACACCCAAACTCAAAGCATGTGTCATGGCATGGGAAGCGTAAAGTTTTATTTTCATGGAGACAAGAAATGAGTGAGGAGATGGTGAGTGAACATTACCTTTGCATACCCGAAAGTGTAAATACCGCCGGCATTTATGGATGAAGCATCGAGGTTGTTGCGGGCGGTTTGCTTGATAGCTCAGCTCAGCGCATCTCAAGGCTAGGCCACACACACATGACATGTGTGCGGGCCATGGGCCTTGATGGTAGTAAAGCAAAGGATGAGAGGAGGGCCTTCTTGCTTGTTGAAGCCATGAAGGGTGGAGCAGGTAGCACATTGGTATTTATCGTTTCACGTGGGGCCAACCTACTCCTCTCTCTCTCTTATTATTCTTCTTCTTCTTTTTTTTTTTTTTTTGACATCATTTTTTTTTTTTTTCTCTCACTTTTTTTTTCACTTTCTCTCTTCTACTTTTTTTTTATCTCTCTCTTTTTTTTTTTCTTTTCTCTCCATCTCTATTTCTTTTTCTTTTCCTTTTTTTTTTTTTTTAGCAAGGCAGGGTTGACATTATCTTTTATTCACCCTTATTTTTTTTTATGATCCCTTGGTGGATGGAACTTGGGATTGTCACCATCTTCCCCCATACTTAGACTTTTGTGAAAAAAGTCAAGTGTGCAAGGTCCGGTCTCCTCTTGAGGATGTTCCATCACCCATGAACATCATAACTTTTTTTTTTTTTGTGATGTAGCCCTCATGTTCTCGAGCGCCGCATGCCTCTTCTTCTTAATCGATCTCCACCTGAAATGGTTAGCGACAAGAATACCCGAATGTGCATACTAAGTTGATAACATGTTCTTGCTTTTATTAATAAGAAGAGAGAAAGACTTTTTGTGCTTTTTTTTATGATAGTCTAGGGTATCTCCCCGGCGGTGCTTTCTTTATGGTCGTAAGCTTGACCGTGGGAGAACTTCCTGCGGTGATGGTGGTGAAGTTCCCAATTTCACCACTAAGAAGTTGGCATTACGCTCAATTTGTAAGGTTAGCGTCATCATGCTACTACGAGGTTTGCAACCATTCTCTTAAAAAGGTTTTCAAAGAGAATCAAGAGATGGTTGTGATCTTCGCCGAAGCATTCGGCTAGAAGCAAGACAAACTCAAGAAGACCTAAAGGTGAGCATGTAGGAAGTCTCAATTGACAACTTGTTATGCTCAAAAACAGATTTCCACTTGGTCTCAAGAGTTGTCGCTTCGTGCATGTCCATGGCACATGAGGGTTTATCCTCAAAAGATGTGACATGAAGGACGAACATTGAATCTTTGACCATTGTCAAGAACAATGTTTTATCGGCCGTAGGGACATGACTTGTGTTCGTGTGAGGGCGACAGTGTTTCGTTTCACTAAGATGTGGAAACAACTTGGGTGAAGCGAATAGAGTTATGAACTTCGCCTCCTCGAACGGGTTTTGGTTGGGAAGATGCTTCGCCTTTGGGATATGTCAAGGTGTGAGAGGCGGAAGCAACCTTTCCCAATCTTCTCATCACGGCTCTCCTCTATGGGTTTTTCGTGAAAAAGTTTTTTTTTAGAGGGTAGCCTATGCGAAGACTGAAGTCAAGGATGAGATAGATATGAAAGTCTAAGTGCACCTCGGTTTACGAGGTTCTGTCATCATCCTTGAATTCAATCGCGAACTCCGAAGGACGAAGCATTCCTTCCTTCGGTGTTCGTGGTTCGGGAGAGGGCTCAATAGTCGGTTCCAATGGCGGTACGAGGAATGGCTCGACTGATGAGGGCTCCTCAATGCTTGACATGCCCTTAATATGGAGGGGAATAGGTTCTACAACGGGAGAAGCAAGCTTCTCTAGGATGTGTTCAAGGGTTTTCCCATGTTCCGTTGTAGGTTTACGTGCAAACAACCCTCCAACGGTCATGTCAAGGCATAGGGCAGCATCTATGTCAAGACCCAAAAAACATATGCAAAGGCACACTATCGGGTAATGACAAGTCTAGGCCAACATGTATAAACATTATAAATCTGGCCTAGGCTGCACCTATGGACTCCTTCTCATCCTACTTGAGATCGAGGATTGTCCTTGGTAGGCATTGATGGGGAAGAATGCTAGACAAAAATTATCTTTGAGTTCTTCTCAGTCCCCATTCAAATTTCCTACGACAATAGTGTACTATTGTTTTGCTTTCCCTATGAGGGAGAGCAGAAACAAATTCCACATGTGAATTTCTTGGATCATGCTAGGAATGCTGAGGCATGATCATAATTCCTCAAAATCTCGTAGGTGGCAACATAGATTTTCAAAATGGTCACCAGAGATGGAGTGCCCGAACCAAAAGTTTTTTTTTTTTAATTAGGGTGAGTTCATAGCCGGATAAAAAATTTTGGTTTTGAAAAAGATTGTGGCTCTTGTGAACTCCCCATTGAAGCGTAAGGTTTTTGAAATGGAGTAGGCTTCATTTTGAAAAAAAAAAAATAAATAACTATTTTTGTTTTTTTAGATACAACACACGGGTGCGCTTAGGCTCGAGAGAATTACGACAACCATTCCCCGCAACGGCGCCGTAAAGCTTGTTGACGTTTCTTAACGCACACGTATAAATAAAGCGCACGGAATTGTTGTTGTAGCTTTCACCCGAAATATTCGGGTGGTATCATATTTTCCATGAGGTGGAATGGTTGCGCTCTAATCTTTGAGCGGGGCCACCCTAGGATAACTATGGATAGAGAGGTATCTTTATGGGCTTAGGTTTCGTGGGGATTTCTAGGGCTTGTTATCTCCTTGCTTCGGCACCGCCAATGCCCAACCGGGCAGCTTCCGGCAATTAGCTCTACGACACGCCCGAACGTGGGGGATTTCAAGGGACGGACAAGGCTTGTCACGACCAAGCCGCCTACCCCTCAACCGTGGATGCACCGCAAAAGGTAGGTGAACGCTAGCCCAAACACCACGTTTGCACTACCATCCACAACTCTTGGGTCGATCAAGGTTCCCCCGGTCAAAGAGTTCCTTCTCCAAGAGTTACGACCAAGGTACGACTACCAATCCCGCAAGTCTATAACAGCTAAGATAATATACTTGAAGAACAATAAGCCGAAAGATAATCACAAGCTTTCTCACCAAAGTGTAAGTAGCTTGTAGAGGTACAGTTTTAAGCGGGTGCCAACAACTCCAAGACTGACTTCCTAGGAACCGCGGCACACCGGGGGGCTGACCGACAACTCAGGTGTAGAAGGAACCAAACTTCCTTCTAGCCTTTCCTCTCTCACTCTCCATTAGAACTAAGAGGGGGAAGAAGAACAAGAATGGAACTCTCTCCTCTCTATTACATTGTGGCTCTTCCTTGTGTTGTATGGAATTTGTGTGTGTTAAATGAGGGGAGAGAGCCTCCTTTTATAGGTAGAGGAGAGGGGGCTCTTTGGAAGATGGCCATCCCCACATGGAAGGAGCAAAACCGACCTAGAAACACCTTCCAAATCTGCCAAACCGACCATCCAACGTCGGTAGTGCTCGTTATGGAAGGTAACAAACCGCCTCCCCGGGCCGGGCCCGAACCGCCGGCCGGTGCGGCCGCACAGTGGGGAGCGCGCGCACCTTTGGGGCCGCCTGGCTCTCGCCTTCGGTGGTGGCGTTGTTGGGCCCGAAAAGTTATAGGGCGGCGTTGGCTCGGCCCGGCCCGCGCGTTTTTGGTCCATTTCTCCCTTGGGCTTGATGTTCTTCGGGAATACGCTTTCCGTGGAGGCGCCTTTTGGTACTTTTTCCACTTGTTTCTTATATAAATCTGCACAATAATAAATTGGACACTACAAGTGGAAATATATGAGTTATAAATGTATATGAGTATGATAATGTATAGTTTCACCCCCTTTATGGTAGGATGTTGACGTTAAAAATGTGTCGTTGGTGACCGTCAACAAGTCCTTCTTGCGCAACAAAATCGTGAAAGCCTCATTGAGGCCATTGAAGCTCCTAACGTCTAGCGACCACAAAGCATCAAATGCCGCCACCACATCCATTTTAATGACTTGCCCAACCGTCTTATAGAAAAGCCCCGTGAAACCATCCGGCCCCGGTGCACGATCTGATGGGATCTCCTTGATAGCCTCCCAGATTTCCTGCTCAGTGAAACACGAGTCCATGCCCGCCAGGTCAAGCTGAGGCAACAAGTTATCGAGTATGATGGAGTGTTCACATTTGAATGGTACCCCCATAATAGCGTTGTAGTAGTCAAAGATAGCATCGTGCTTCGCTTCCTCCATGGATAGCCACTCCACCCATGCTAGAAAGAAGCGATGTAGCTCTTCCTGTTCCGGTGGCATGCTTGGAGATGGAAAAATTTTGTGTTCACATCCCCCTCTCCCAGGAACTTGATTCTCGATCTGCTTCTGGCCAGACCCAAGGAGCGCCCCTTGAGCTCAGATCGAAGAGCTCTTCATCCGTGAGCATCCTTGTCTCCTGTGCCACATCAAAATTTGCAATCAGCTCTCACACCGGAAATAGCTGCTCCTGCCAACACAATGCATGCTCCATCTTCTGAGCTCCTTTGCCGTACACCGCAGTTTGATGTCAAGGCGGCTCGCGTTAACCTTAGGCGTATCCTCACCCCAATCATGAGCAATAGTTTCAAGATAGTCCGGTAGTTTGACCCAGAATGCTTTGAACTTGAAGCGCGCCATGGCACGTGCACTCGATTGCAGTGATAGCAGTAGGGGGCATGATCCGTTCTGTCCGAAGACAATGCATGCAGCTTGTGGTCTGGGAACGCATCAAGCCACGTGATTGTGGTGAACGCCTGGTCCAGACGCTCCAAGGTTGGGTGCCGCTGTTCATTGCTCCAAGTGTATCTTTGCCCGTTGAGGTATAGCTCCTGCACCACCATGGCGTCCAGTGTCCTGTGGAAGTGACGCATGGATGCTAGGTTGAGCCTGTCATTGCTCTTGTCTTGGGCCTGGTATATTAGGTTGAAGTCCCCGGCAATCCGTAGCAGCCATAGATAGTATGTGCACCTCCCGCATCCCATGAAGAAATTCTCTTTTGAGCGCATCATCCACCGGGGCGTTGGATGGAGCGGCCATCATAGAACGTATGTGGTGCGATCGCCGGGGAAGGCGCCCACCACCCTTGGGCCAACCGAGCATGGATCCCGGCGCATGAACTATGATGGTGTCGAGCGGGACGCACGGCGGAGATCGACCTGCCCTCACCGGAGTCCGGGAAAGGGGACCCCGGCGTCCGACGCCCGGACCCGGGGACGCCGCCCTCGAGCCTGGGGCATTGGACACTTTCGAAACCGCCCACGTCACCACGCCAACCGCCATCCGGTATCCGGCCGGATAATCCACCCGTGGATGATCCCGATTGTTCGAACTATCACCCGAGTCGCCTTCACTATCACGCCCCGAGGTTGGATTGTAGTCATCCTCTAGATGCCAGAGGCTCCCATCTCCTTGGTCCTCCCTGTTGTTGTGGTCCTCATCGTGATCCCCATGGTCCCCTCGGTGGTCATCGTCCACTGCCGGTCCTGGTGGTCGCTGGAGCTCGATGTAGACAGTCCGGCATCGGATGAGATAGATTATCCCAAGTGTCCCAGAACGCTCCAGTTCATCAGCCGTCACCGGTTCTTGAATGTACATAAGTTGCGTCTCCCGGATTTGACTCGGGTGGCGACACCATGCAGATCACAAAGAACTCACGATCATCATCAATTGGGGTGAACCGGAGTTACGACAACTGAACATTGGTGCAGGTGTTTCCTAGGAGGCGTTCCGATGTCTGAACATGCCTTGCATGCCCTTGCACATGACATCATAGGCACCCATTATTGACGCGAATACCACGAGCATGAGTCAAGGTCTTTATTTGTCAAAATTCAAGACAGAGGCAACACACACCACACCGAACACTTTTTTGGCAAGTAGCAACCAACTGAAGTAGAAGGGCAAACAGACCACACTAAGAACTTTAACGGCCATGGAACTAGTAGGAAATGAGATGAAAGCTACAATCAAGCTGACGAAGGAGCTGCTTCTCATAGTCTAGAGGGGCCGCACGTGAACGCCAAATGGTGTCAAGGTAACGACCACGTCGACCAGCATGTGTGAAGAAGCCCACAATGCCACTGCCTGGCTGCACAGGGATGTTGAATGAAGCATCCTTCCCGTTCCCCCAAGGCCCATAGGTGTTGTTAAGGTTTGTCACGAATTTGATGGAGGTTATCACGGTATGGCTCTCGTAGCTACCGACTGTCCCGGACACTTGTGTGTCGACCTCAGACTTGGCGAGCGCATGAACAAGAGGGGAGAAAAGGGTGGATTATGTTAATTGGTTGTCATATAGATCATATATAAATACATTTTATTCGTCCGTGAATCCATCGAGTAATCTACCCGCAGGTACAGGCCTTGGAAGTTGAGCTCACTGTACTCAGTGTGTACTCAGAGAACGCGGCAGCAGGAGTGACTTGAGCTTGGCCATGGCTCTCTCTCTCTCTGTCTTTCGGCTAGCTAGGAGCGATGCACTGAGGGCTTGAGATGAGGAGGAGCTTGATCTTGTTATGTGTGTCCCAAGACGAGGGCCAGGGGGCAGGTCTACGTAAGTGGATCGAAGATGCAAGGTGCATGCGCTGTACTATGCCTCGTGCATCACGGGTTCCTGCCGCATGCTCACTATGTAGCTCTCGATGTTAGGGCAATCTGGATCTCGCTTGCCTTGGAGTCTTTTTTTTTTTTTTTTTTTTTTTTTTTTTTTTTTTTGTGAACAGAGAGGCGTTAATCTAAAAAAAGTGAAGTGCTGGAACATAGCACTAGGACTTTGGAGCCAAACACCCTGACTAAAAAGTACTAAAATGTCTCTTTTAGTCTAGGAAATCAAATAGGGGCGACTAAAGTTTAGTCTAGGTTTTAGTCACGCTAAACTTTATTAGGAGAGGGATTAAACAGGAAAATTTTTATTTCACAAGTACTTATCTTACTAACGATGTACTAAGATGCCCCGACTTCACAGATTATTCTCGCCCCCCCCCCGGGGGCAAGCCTGGTGTATTGGCGCCGTCCCTGCAACAGCTCTCCAAAGATAATAAGTTAAAATAACATTCCACAATGATCTAAAGATGCGCGCATGATACCGCAAAATATTATTTACTCTAATAGTATGGCGCTATACATGTACTATGCATCTCAAGTAGTGTGATAAAAGTACCATCCTGATCCTATAGGATTAATTTTTCGTTTCGAGATGGATTTGTCTTGATGTGGCTGCGCATGTGGTGGGGAAGCCTGCAGTGCCTGTCGTGGCATTTGATGTTGGCGGGGTCTGACCAAAGAGAGCTAGACCATTTGAGCTCAATTATACCCTTTGAGAGCGAATTGTCTTTGTAGTCAGTGGTAGGGACGGTTACAGACGCTACCCACTAGGGTTCAAATCTTAATGCTCACACCTTTTCTAGGAGTTTCCCATGATTTACCGGGCGTTATGTATTCGGTGGAAGCGACGTTCCGCCGACGACGACGGCGTCAATGGTGACTTCGGGAATCTCCCAGATCCGCCGGGTTTCCTCGTCCCTGGAGGTGCTCATAGGGGTAGGGTTTACGTATATGTATTCATATGGGTGAGCGCGCGCGGCGTGTTGTGAGTGTCTCCGTCGCATCTGTATAATTCTCAAAAAAATTATACCCGTTGAGGTGGACCATACTAAGTACACAGCAACTTGGGAAGACGCGGATATGGATTTTACACACTTGAACGTGACCACTTTAAAGTGGATCTGTTTTATTCTGAAGAAAACAATCTCTGAAAACATCATTGAACATTGCAAAAGAAAAATAAAAAGATAAACAAACATGTAAAAAAACCGATTTGATTATGAAAGATCACAAATAGGCATAGACAAGGGGACACACCCTTGTTAGCTAGCCATCTTATTGGTGGATAAAAGGAAAATGGAAGGTTGTTGATGGCAGTAGCAGGGTCGAATACTGAATGATTTAGATAGTGGAAAGGCCAATCTGATAGACGCGATTGGAACTGTTTGCAAAGAAGCCCACCACGGTCTCATGGCACGGTATAGCTGAATGAAGTGTCGTTACCCTGCCAGGCTCCAAAAGGACCATATGTTTTCTCGTTGGTGACGATCCGAAAGTCTGTCAAATACACTATTGGGGCGGTTCCACGTACCCCAGCCCCAGTGATCTGCTTCACAAACTCTGACGGCCAAACGTTATCTGTAAAACAGAAGAAAATTAGTGAAGAGAAAAGGAAGATACATCAAGTATTTATTTGGTGGCGTATATATAGCTACTGACTCAATCCTCCCAAAAAGATATAATTCTAAAATAACGTTGGGTCAAACTATCTTCATTTGTATAAAAGATATATTACATTATGTCATAATACTAAATAAGCAAGTATTCTTACTCTCACTGTTCTTTTTATTTCATGGGTAACTTACAATGCCTTAATGAAGTCAAACGTTGCTATCTTTAACCATCTACTAATTGATTTCAAAACGCCTTTATAGTTTCACAACATATATGAATTAAATACTTAAAAGTAATTCTCACGGTAAATCTAAAAACGGAAACCTTGTGTTACAAATATATATATATAGTCAAAGATACAAATGTTTGACTGAACAAAACCAATACAACAAGTTCAAAAAAATGTGGTGAGTACGATTTTGCATCCAATATATTTCTAATATACTATATATACCTATAATTGGAGTCTTACAGTTTGATAGTATTTTCCCTAAAACCAGTCAAGTTTATGTTAGTTTGACTTAGTGAAGGCAGGCGTGAATTAACATGATTTGCCCTAACATTGGTGAAATATTGGTGAAATATGTCAAATGAGTCAACGTAACATCTCAATCAGTTTGTTGAAACAGTATAGGTGCAGCATGACAAATGAGTCAATGTAACATCTCAATCGGTTTGTTGAAACATTGGTGATAGATTGCTAAAACATGACAAATGAGCAAAATGCCACATCCATAATCGAACTAGGAAATATTGCAAACATAGATTGCATATAGCTGCTGTAAAAGTCCTAGATGGCTAGAAGGGGGTGAATAGCCTATAAAAATTTTCTACAAGCTCAACTAAACAAACCGATTAGTATAAAACACGGCGTAAAGCGGTTTGCACTAGCTCTATTGTCTTGCAAGCCTCTAGTGACAATTCTAAATATATTCTATGATCTTTATGCCACACAAGAGCTATGTCACTACTCTAACTAGTGAGCAATCCTAATAAGAACCTTATGCTAGCAAGAACAACTACACAAGGCAAGGCTAGCTCTCTACACAAAATAAACTAGGAAAGTAATTGCAAGTAAGAGAGCTTGTTATACCGACTTGTAGAGGCTATGAACCAATCACCGGGAAGAGGATGAACCAATCAATACAATGAGACGATGAACCAATCACCAAGACAAGAGACACGTCGATGTGTTGACCTAGAGTTCGCTTGTACACCGACAAGTTACTCTCCGGTTGTGCCGACCAACACAAGGATGGTGTTTGAGCTAGGCGGTGCCCTTGCTAGCCTCAACACACCACTCACAAGTGAGGTACCCAAGACACGAGCAATGTATTCCTTGCACTTTGTCTTCCCGACAAGGAGTGCGTAATCCTCTCACAAATCAACCGGAGGTGGCCAAGAAACAATCACCTCTTCTTGCCAACAACTCCACCAATCCACCAAGCCGGCTAGGAGCGGTGCCTCCAAGAGAAACGGGAAATCCACCGTCTCACAACGATCCCCAAGTGCCTCTAGATGCAAGAACTCGATGCAATGCACTAGGATCAACTCTTCTCTCAAGAATGAAGCTCAAATCAAGAATGAGAGAGGAGGGAGGCTTGCTTGCTTGCTCAAAGGAGTTAGGAATGATTCGAATGTCCAAGAGAGGGAGCAAGAGGCAGCCAAAAGGGGTATAAATACCCCTCACCACGAAATGTGGCCGTTGGGGGGAAACCCATGGTTTCGCAGCCTGACCGGATGCACCGACCGGACTCACCGGCCGAAGTCCGGCGGTGGGTCCGGTCACAACCGACAACCCCGAACAATGGATCGGACCCCGGCCTGGCCGGGTCCGGCCGCGTCCGGCCAAGCTTCCGGTCAACACCGGAAGCATCCGGCCGGCCCGAGGGCCGAACCCCGGTTTACACCCCATCGGAATTCCGACCGGACTCATCGACCGGTGCGTCCGGTCGGATCCGGCCGGCTTCCCATCACGCGTCCGGCCACTCCCGAAGCCGCGAAAATTCGCCGTTTTCGTCGTCGTTCCTTCGCCTTTGCTCCAAACCGACTTCCGTCACTTGTTTCTTGTTGCCGACACATCGAAGAACACCTCGACACCATGTGTTAGCATTTTCAAAACCATTTTCACCAAGGACGGAGTTAGCACACTTTAGGTTAGAATGCATGCATATGAGACTTGAATCTAAAGGCACATGAGGATCGATATGTACGAAAAGTTTTTCCCTCTTTATAGTACGGCTTATCGATCCTATAATCACCCACACCCTCTATGGTGTCTTGGGTGTGAAATCAAAAGCCCTATGGTTATACCTTTGCCTTGGGGACAATTGATCTCCGAAACTCCACCGAGTTACATGCTTGATCATCTTTTGGATCACCTCGATCCCTCATCCATGATCACCACACACCAACTCCCAAGACGACCAATCTTCAATCTAGTCAAACACTTAGCATCTTAAGATTAGTTCTTAAGTGTCACTAATTATCCAAAACCAAACAAGAGATCTTCAACTGCAACATAAGAATTTAAGTTACATCCTAAAAGAACATATGAAACAACCATGGTCGAAATGGAGGACCGGAGGCGAAAGACACAAAGATGTGTAAGTGAAAAGGACATACCCTGATCATCACTGACATTAAACCTGTTTTGAACTGCAATACTACTCACCCTTCGCTGTTGGGATCCAAACTCTGGGGTAGTGTGTAAGCATGCTCACAAACTGCATGAAGTACAAACATAAACATTACCAGATTAAACCAAGTTGCGCATTGCCTGTTTCAATTGTAAAATATTCCATTTGAAAGCCGAACTGTATTTAAGAGTTGGTTTTTGTCATCAGTTCGTCACCATACATTAACATTAACAAGGACCCCACAAGCTAGTTGAAGAACAAAGTGGCAGTCAGCAAACGGTAGGAATCTGGCTAAGCGGCATAAAACAACATTTTTCCTACTTTATTAGACAGGTCGAAATAAAAAAACAGAATTGGTGTAATGTGAAACATAACTTAGTTGCAGAAATCTGATGGAGATTATTTAATCATTACCCTTTGATTTGGTGGAAGTTTGATTTTCTGTAGTGGGGTACCACAGTACCGTTGAACGGATGAACTAAGCAGAATATGGAAACTTGAATGATGTCCAACAGTATAATCAATACTACAGAGAACTAAATTCAGAGAACTACTGATGCATTGAACTAAATTACCTGCTAGATACATAACGTCAAAGTCAAACTAAAAATAGCCTGGCATCGCAGCGCCACGGCGATGCTCACATCACCTTCGCGTCCACGGCGTCCGCCACCCAGCGCCCGCCGTCGCCTCGCGTGCGCTCCCGCCCGTGGACCTCTCCGATCTGCCCCGCGACGCCGCCATCGAGACGCTCATGTCCGAGGAGTGCGGGCGCTCGCTCCCGGTGCTCATGGCTGTCGGAGGTCAGCGAGGGGAAAGCAGCGGCGGATGGAGATGGGGAAAGAATGAGTGGATGACGCGAGGCAGACAGAGTGGGATCAGATAAGGAACGTGTGTGAGATGGGCCGGCCCACGAGAAACATTGCGTCCGGCTGTTCCGGACGCCCGTTGACAACAGTTTCCTTTTTATTTTGCGTGAGCAAGTTGCAGCAAAGCACCCTTGATATCAGATTTATTATTACTGCCCATCAAACTGCAGATGGCTTCAGAAAAAAAAAGCTCCCTGAGAAGCAAACCGTGGCGTCCAAGAACAATCTCAACTTGTCAGACGCGTTGGTATTGTCGGGAGGTCTTGAAATATTTGATCCCAGGCACTGGTGTGCGTTACAGGTAAATTTATGGACTAGATGCCTTCATTCAATGTGACACCTCAGTAGAACGAAAAAAAAATATTTTTAAGTTTAACCAACTTTATAGGAAATAACACCAATATTTATGACATCAAATTAATATTACTAGATACATAATGAAATATATTTTTATAATATGTTTATTTGGTTTCATAGATATTATTATTTTTTTTCTATAAAGTTGGTCAAACTTAGAAAAGTTTCTAAGTTTGACTTAGGATAACTCTAGAAATTGATTTGAAGACGCAGGGAGTATACAATATACACAAAACGTAAATGGCAGCCTGGTCCATCTTCTCAGGTGGACGATTTTGTATATGGATAAAAGTGTTCAAAACTTGAAGCGTTAATTCACACAAGTACCAATTACGGATCAACTTGGACAGCACAAGCATGAGTAGACAACCAATCTCTGGTCGAGGTCTTTATTATTTGTCGATGGAAATTCATGATAGAGGCAAAACACACCATACTGACCACATTTATTGGCAAGTAGCAACCAACTGAAGTAGAGGGGAAAACACAGCACACTGAGGATTTTAGCGACGAACTAGTAGGAAATGAGATGAAAGCAGCTGTAATATGCAATCCAGCTGGTGAAGCAGCAACTTCTTAAAGTCTAAAGGGGGCGCACATAAACGCCAATGGCATCGAGGTAGTCCCCCTGCGCGCGAAGAAGCCCATGACGCCACTCGCCTTGCGGCACCGGGCGGTGAATGGAACATCCTTCCCATCCCCCGAGCCCCAAGGCCCATAGATCTTGTTAAGGTTTGTCACGAATTTGATAGAGGATACTACGTAGTCACTACCGGGATGACGTTGATTGTCCCCGACACTTCGTGACAAACTCAGACTCGGCAAGTTGGATCTGCGTGCACCGGAAGAAAGATGGATTGAGTATATGGCAATGCTTCAAGCAAACGTAGTACAATGTCATCGACACTAGCATAGCTTACCGTGTGAGGCTGTCCTCCATTACCACCCCAGGGACCAGCAGAGTGCTTTTGGTCAGCAAAGTCGATGTAGGTGAATGCAATTGAGTCCACTAGCGAGCCACTACGAACGGTGATGCTTTCCAGACGCTTGACGCTGCCTCTGCGCCTGTCATGTCCTGTGGAGACCCTCCGCTTCCACCCCACGTCCCCAATTTTGTGACCGGGAGAGGTCGCACGTAAACGCCAACGGCGCCGAGGTAGCTCCCACTGCGTCCGAAGAAGCCCACGTTGGCACAGCCGGCGGCACGGGGGCAGCGAATGGAACATCCTTCCCGGCCCCCGCACCCCAAGGCCCATAGGTCTTGTTAAGGTTTGTCACGAATTTGATGGAGGTTACCACGGTGTTACCGCCACTGATCTCGTTGATTGTCCCAGACACTTCTTTCACAAACTCAGACTCGGCGAGCTGGATCTGCGTGCATGCACCGGAAGAAAAGGTTTCATGCAATGTCGTACAATGTCATCCAGACTAGCTTAGCATAGATTACCGTGTGAGGCTGTCCTCCGTCACCACCCCAGGGACCAGCGGAGTCCTTTTGGCCGGCAAAGTCGATGTAGGAGAATTGAATCGAGTCCACCAGCGAGCCACTGCGAACAGTGATGCTTTCCAGACGCTTGGACGCCTCTGCATTCATGTCCCGTGGAGACCCTCCAACTCCACCCCACGGCCCTAGTTTTGTGACCAGCTGGTACTGCGTGTGTTTGTGTGTGTATATATATAGGTAATAAAAATAAAGATATATTATTTTCCCAGAAGCAAAATGAACCTCTCATAAGTTAAAAACAAATAATTACCGCGGCCATGCTACTTAAGTTGGGACGAGCCGACGAGGAGTATTTCTTGTGCACGGTGTGGTGTGTGCGAGCTGACTAGCTAGCTGAGGATGATCCATGGTGGCGAGCAACTCTCTCTATTTATAGAACGCCAGGGGCTGCCTCGAGCTACCATGCATGCCGTGGATAGGTAGATGAGATGAGATATGCGCCAGCTGGACTGTCGACGTCGCTGGTCCATGGTCCCTCCGATCGATGGATCCATGCAGATGCATACCATGGATATGGATAGAGAGATAAGATTCTATAGCTGTACTGATGTTTACGATTGTATATGCCTCGTGCATCACGGACGGATATATTCCAACCATTGAGAATTGCAGTATGTTCTGAGCAGAGGGATACTTACACGCATGCCGCTTGCATGCTGGCCGTCATAATAACGAAACAGAGGTGATACAAAACTGTTTCTATCTTCCGTGGCCGAACTTTTTTCGGTGAGCTCTTTCGTATAACACGACCACCCATTCATGGGCGAGAGGAGATGATGATAGAGATATGGCGATGGAAGCTGAGTCATCGATCCAATCCTTCGAAGAACGCCGAGGAAATCTGGATTGATCAAGATGCAGCGCAACTTCCAAATGAAGGACCATACCTACACTACTACAGAATTGAACATCAGATCAGTGTCGGTTCAAAACCCTCCATTACTGCCCAATTTTGAAACCGCTCAACCAAAATGGCCTTTTGTTTTGTCAAAGAAGCGCTAATCTCAAAACAAGTGTAACAGAAGATGAGGCCAAGCGTTTGGGGTATCCATAATGCCCGGTTGAGCGTCCGATCGTGGTCGCCGATCGGCGCCCATTGCGGGCCAGCCCAACGCTAAACAATTGATCGATGAACATATCACACGCTCCACCAAGGAAACCGCTCCTTATCGTTTGCGCATCCTCATCCACTCATGCTCTCTTTCACAAAATTTCACCGGTTCATCCTCTCCCACCCCGGCTTCTCTTCTTCTCTTGTTCCCAGCCTGGCTCATCTTCCCATTGCTCACCCCGGCGACGCCAAGACACCTCGACGCGCATCCTCCAATCCCTCACCTTTTGCGTTCTCCTCCACCACCATGACGGGCGTAGCAGCGGTGGCGAGGGCAAGCGCCGAGGAAAAGCAACGGTGGCGGCGGTGACAGCTTCCATAAGCCTAGGTAGAGCAACAATGACAGATCGACCGCCTTCGCCTTGATAGATTTGGGGGCCCCGATCCAATGAAAGCACCTCCATGGGCCGATCCGTGATGGGCTCTCTCGGCGGTGATCTCGCACCATCTCCGGTGGTGGTGGATCCGCAGCGTGCAGCCCGCATCCATCCCTAGGCCCTCTCTTTTCCTCCTTTTTGGGTTTGTTGCAAATGTATGTTTTGCGATGTTGTAATAGTAGTTTATGAGATGTTATAGTAGTTGTAGCATGATTTTTTCGATGTTGTAATTTATATTTTCATATGTTGCATTTGATGTTCTTTTGATTGTTGCAATAAATTTTATTCGTTGTTGCAACATTTGTTCCATCTTGTGGTGGATGTGTTTTCATTATTGCAGTAGATTTTTTTTTTCAATGTTGTAGTTTTTATTTTTCGTTGTTGCATTGCATATTTTTTGATGTTGCAATAGCCTTTTCTTGTTGTTGTAGCAATTTTTCTCGAATGTTTTGCATGGATGTGGGGAGCGAGTTGAGGGGCTGGCTGAAAGGGCGAGCTAGCGGCGAGCAAAGTGGTGCTAGGGTCCGGGCGAGGTTGGCGGCGGGGAGGATTCATGCGTGTGGAGGGATGGGATGGGTCTCTTCTTGCGCAGAAGTGGAGGAAGAGCATCCTTCCTCCTCCGCTTGGGCGATATCTCGATGTTGGGCCATTGTGTGACACAAATTTTCCTTTCCGGGCTCTAGCGGGACCGTCTAATGGACCCTGTGTCCATAGGACGCCCGACCGCTAGCTCAACGGTTGATGTATTGCATTGTCAACCGTTATGTAATTACTTGCACAGAGATATTGCAGGGTGAGTGTTTGTTTCATCATTTCATTTTGGTTTGCCCACTAGCTAATTGAAAGTTGAAGAAAATAAATAACAATCGACTTCATATCGGGCATCCTTACATTTCCCTTTAGAGGAATGACTAAGTATATATCTTGATATGTGTTTTCAAATTATTACTTCTTTTGGCGAATTTTGATTCGGCATACTCCAAGGCATGAGAATTAACTAGTGTGTGACCTAATTCTATCGATATGGAGGAGGCATATTGACTTTCTCATTGGGAACACCGGGGCCTCGTGTAGCCCTTGCACGGGCGACCCATGGCCTCGTTGCGTGTTGTTAGTTGTCTAGTTGAGTTGCTAGTTTGGTCGTTTTTTCCGGTCAAGTTGAGTTGGCTTGGCTCGGTGCTGTTCACCGGTGCGTTCGGTGGATGTGTTGGAGGCTCGTGTTGATGACCCAATCCAACAAAGAAGCATTGCGTTCCACTGTGTATACCCGGCGGAGGGACATACAGTTTCTCATCGGCTACAATATGTCAATAACCACAATATTTATTGTCAAAAAAAAAACAACTGCAATATTTACTTGCTGCCTATGAATGATGGTTGGCTAGCCCTTAAGCTAGGCTTCTAGAAGCCAACACTAGTACAAAAACCTCACATCGATGACAAAACACTTTCGTCCATTGAAATCCTTCTATGACGAACTAGTGATGAATTCGAAATCGTCAAAGAGCGAAGGTCACAATTGATGAACCATGACGAATTATGAAATTTTGTCATAGACATGCCCTTTTTTCATGACGAACAACTATTCGTCATGGAACAACTCATCTTCTATGACTAAGACAAAACATCACTGATTTCGTCATGGAAGTGACTACCATGCGACGCCACCTATAACCAGTCGAGCCCACATACATCTGGCACTCAGGCCCACTTACATCTGACAACTCTGTAAGAATCAAGACTGTACTCATAGACCATATAAGTTTTTTTTCAGTACACTTTTCAAGACTGTACTCATAGACCACATAAGTTTTTTTTTTCTATGCACTTTGTGCTAACTAATGCGGTTATAGAAAGAACTTTAGAGTTCCTTGGATTTGGGCTTCCTTTAAAGAAATTGCAACTTGTTGTCATAAGTATTCTATCAATCTTATTAAGCCTTAGGCCGAAATGTCACATCCTTGCCCCTTTAGAAGATCTCGGTGGGACCATGGTGGTGGGTCCCACCTATGGTGGCCCATTGATTCTCTTCTGTGGGACCAAGGTCGACGTGGAATGCTATGCGGCCGTGGGCCCACAATGGCATGGGTCTTTGATCGTGGGGCGCACGTACCTATGCTGGCCCACTTATGTAGTTTAGTGGGACCATGGTGGTACGGGTCCACGTTGATGTGGAATGCCACATGCTCGTGGGTCTAGGCACACCTATGGTGGCCCACCGATTCTATCTAGTAGGACCATGATGGTGGGGTCGACGTTGACGTGAGTGCCACGTGGCAATGAGACCAGTACATCGTGGGACCGTGGTGGTGGGGTCCATGTCGCCATGTGGCCTTGGGATGCCACGTTGTTGTGTGGGGCCATGATGGTGGGACCGCATGTGGAACCTAGAGGCATCAAAATTGCATGCCACGTGGTCATGGCACCTACTTGTGGGACCTGTGGTCGGAACCATAATTACATGTGGGACCCATATTATTTTGTGACGAGAACTATGTTGTTTTGTGATGAAAGTTTGCATTCATTATTGGTTCCCCATCGGTTAGAGGCGGAATGATTATCTGTGACGAATAGGTTTACTGTTCTGTGACGCTCTATTGCTTTTCGTCATTATTTTTAGTGGCTTGGCTTCATCACTTGTGATATGTGACAAAGTTACAAAATTCATCACTGAAAACTACACTTGCATGACAATCACAAGGAAATCGTCATAGAAGATCACATTTCTACTAGTGCAAAAAGTGGGTCTGAGCCTTCATTGGTGGAAATGCTTGAGTGCTCGGTTTCCAGCAAGCTTGGTTTGTATTATCCTGCATGACCCACATGAGCTAGGCTACAGAGGTGAGCATGGCGGACGCCGACCGTCACCGTCTGGAGCTCCGTTGGAGAGGGGCGGCCACGCTAGAGATGAGCAAGGCCTTGTGAGGGGCGAGTGCAGCGCTGGACTATGGAAAGGGCCGCGTATGGCAGAGATCTTGAGCCAAGATCTGCTTGAGCTCTGGCAAAGAGGGTCGGGCATGCTGGAGATTTGAATAAGAAACATATAACTATAGTGTGGCTAGCTATGTTACCCTTGTTCCTTTGAACTGTGGGCAGAAGGCACGTATCGTAAGCTCTATGATATTCCCATCACTTCTCTGTTCATGAAACCTTTTGGAGATAACACCATTTGCCATAGCAAACTGACCGGTGCCCCCAACAATAGCCCACTCCCCAGTTTCAACTACTACCCCGATCACTTCAAGTGTGGACCCACTGAACCTGCACCATGCAAGATATATATCTATACCTACTAATAAAGAGAGAAAATTTCCACCAAAATTTTCTTCCACCTTTTTTTCCTTTCACCTTTTTCCTTCTCCTCTTTCCTTTCACCTTATCAGGCCACCGCCAAAATTGTTCCTTGTCCAAATAGGACTCCTAGAGAGCTGTGTACAATACCAAATAGGACTGCATACGTCCGCCATACAATAGCAAATATGGTCCAGGTACAATCCTCGCAACTTCTATAATTTATATATATACGGGCCTATGGAGCAAAAACAGCAGAAATCAAAATATCTCCAACATCATGGACATATCAACGACGTTTTTTTTTTTTTTCCACCTCCTCTTTATGTTTGACTGTTGGCGATTAAATAGTTGTCCGCCTGTTTTTTTCCCCGTCCGATTATAGATTCTCGTGTGCGAAATCGAATCAATTGAACCTTAATTGGTTCCTTTCATGTGTTGTTCCATCGGGAATCAAAATCAGAAATCAAGATCAAATAGAAATCAATTCTCTTTTTTTTTTTTCGTCCGGTCCGTAACTCGATCGATCGTGTATAGATCACGCCTAATCGCCCCTTCAGGCGCCACACGCGATGGCAAGATGGCAACCGGAGTTGATAGTACTGGGCAGCGTGGGCGACGCCAAGTCACTAATGCATACGAACGGAAGCGTATGTTATGGAATCGTGGCGCGCGGATGCCGGAGTCGTTGAGGTGGATGTAGACGGACTCGAAGCCGGTCTTTATGGCGCGAGGACGGGCACACGACGCGGTCGCCGTGAGTCGCCTCGCCGGGCCGGCGCGCATGAATTGATGCGGAGTTGCCGAGCCATATAGAATTATGGACAGCTCATCGGGTGCGATGTAGCAAGGACCACGCTGCGGTCGCCGTTCCCATCGCCGCCGCTCCGCGGCGCCGCAGACACGCAGCGCCGCTCGGATTCGGCTTCGCCGATGCCGGCACCGCCGTGTACCATCCCGCCAATGCGCCGATATTTTTAAAGAATAGAGAAGGAAATCAAATTTTAGAGAGCGAAAAATCAAATGAAAGAAAAAAAAAAATATATATATACTCCGCTATCCAGCAATCACATGAAGCGCATTAATCGCCGGGGATGGAGCTGGAGTTCGACGATGTACAGGACAAGCCGTTCCGTTCGTCGGTTGGGATAGGCTCGCACCCTTTCGAACGTTACCCCCACCGAGATTCTTTTGGCACGATCCAATGTGTGGTAAAGATAGTGAGAAAGAGAAGCTAGGCTCATCTCAACCAAGGTTTTAAATCTCCGGCTAAGACATTAGCTTTCTCTGTCTCAAAATATGTCTTTTATGAAAACAAAAACATAAATAGATATGTAGACTAATTCATCACTTTCCGTAAATGCTTAGTTAGCTCTCCCGTTGCAACGCACGGGCATTTTTGCTAGTATATATATATATATGCAGTTAGCTTCTTGCTCAAACAAAGAATGCATGATGGTAAAGATCGATTACAACAGATTAGCCAGTAGCTGTACCTTTGATCCACAAACACTAGACTGAAGGAATTGACCCAGCTTCCAGCTTGGATATGCAAGCCTTGTGCACGGGCAACAAGCTTTGCATGTGGCCCTGGCCCGTCATATACTTCGCAGTTGTTAACTACGGTGGCACCAATACCAATCGCGGCGTCGCCTATGATCCCAGCTTGGTTGGCGTTTGGGCCTAAGGGAGTGTGGTACAGGTACAGGCCTTGGAAGTTAAGCTCATTCCACTCAGTGAAGGTGGCAGCATGAGTGACTTGGAGCTTGCCCATGCCTCTCTCAAAACCTCAACTAGCTATGACGGAGCGATGCACTCAGGACATGAGATGAGGGAGGAGGAGCTCGATCTTGTGATGTGTGTCCCAAGACGGGGGCGAACAACTCTATTTGTATATAGAACGATGTCCTGGGCAGAGATTGACTAATTAAAGATGAACTAAAGATATACTTGTTCCTCAGTTCCACAATTAATTAATGTCGTTTTAGCATTTGCTCGGAAACGTTTAGATTCACACCGAGTCAAAGCATCCAAACTGTACACACAAGCTGGTTCAGTCCATGAATGGTTCAGACGATGAATGATACACCTCATTGATGGTTAAACAAGATGGCATAGAGTCAAGAATGTCACTTTCATTAGGTAGATGACTTGCCCTGTCTTGTACTACTACGTCGTCCATCCAAAACAATAATATATGGTAAAGACTCGATCCATTCGTGTTGGCGGGCTGTGCATATTCGTCGCTTGACACGGCCCAACCGAATCCAACCCAAGCTGGCGAGAGGAAAGTGTATGTTCTCCTCTCCCCCATCTCTCTTCTCCTCCTCATCCTGATTCCTCTCTCTCTAGTTCCCAAATCCTCCGAGGGCCCCTTTGGGCCGGACTCTTTCTCGGTTCATGACAGCTAGTATTCAAACAGGAACTTGGAAGACGTTAGTATAGAATCTAGAAATTAGATATTGGTTGAGAAATTACTGTTTAATTTATCGTGCACAAACAGTCTTGCAGTATATTTTGAAGCTCTGAATTAAATTATTTTAGAAACGAGAAATACCGGCTCTGACTATGACACTATCCCTCAAATTACATTTTTTTTGAAGTAATAGCTCCACAAATGTCCATTAAGGAGAGAGCATGATATATACTCCCTCCGTCCCAAAATAAATGTCGTTCTCGCTTTCCAAAATATATCTGCCGGTAATTATATATTAAAATATATAAATATTTAATTTTTATATTTATCTATTTAGTTATGTATTTAGATATATTATTATATCTATAACAAAATAATTGCTCTGTGTATCATTTCAAGATACCCTTCCATTGTACATACACACCTCCTGTGATAGGAAAGGGTGGAGTTGTACTTGACTGGATGTAGTTGGAGATCGCAGCTTTGTTGACAGCGTTCTCGAATCCAAGCGCATAGATGGCCTCCATGATCATCTCCGTGTAAGATGGCAGCGGGGAAGCCACGAAGAACTCAGACATCTCGAAAGCCATCGGTGGTGGGAATCGCCCCGGTCTCTCGGATACCAACCGGCCACAGTCGGCAGCCGAGTGGACGGTGGAGGTGACACGACGATGGAGAGGGGCGGCGGCGGTGGCCGCCCCGGGCGTGCGCGGCGCGCGAGGGAGCAGGGCGGCGCGGTGGTGGTGGCGGCGGCGCTGCGGCGCGTGGGGTAGAGAGACAGAGAGAGAGAGAGCCGAGAGATAGGAGCTGTTGGGAGTTACCCCTTTAATTTTTCTCGATTGATTGCAACCGACACCGTCCCTTGTATTTATAGTTCGGGGAGACTTGCATCTAAAGAAATCTCGATTCGATTTCCTATTTTATTCCTATTTTATTTCCTAAATAACTATTACTTAATAGCTTAAGCAGATAATGCAACGATGGCGATTAGCGGCGGCGGCGGCCAGCCTAGGGCGGCTGCCCCTTGCGCCATGGCGCATGGGCCCCTTCAATTTGGCACATGACATCTTTTATTTTTGCAAAATTTAAAACTATATCTAATACAATGACAATAGCATCTATAATATAGTACAGGCCAATAATAACATGACTATGTTTAGCCCCGCACGGCCATCTTATCTTACTATTACTAATCGGAGGCTTCGTTTAATTAGAGGCTACAACGAAGCCTCCACGTTAATTCTCATCAGACGTGCTAAGAAAAAAGATAAATGCTAGAAATTCTCACATTAATCGAAATATCTAGCCACTGAATCTATAGACTCGGGCAATCGGTAACCGTTAGATCTACTTTATTGTTCTTTAAAATTACCCACCTTTGTCATTATTATTTTAGATAAATAAAAAAAAAAAAAAAGAAATCTATTATTTTTATATCTACGTACATGCGGCAGGAAAAAAGAAATAGCTATTGGAAGGAATCGTCGTAGGGTATCGATATGTTCCAACGGAGGAAAATAGGGCGCCGCCTCGGCTCCACATGCCACCAGCCGCCGCTAGGCACCTAACGTGTGATCACCAGGAGCAAGCAAGGAAGAAGCCAATACAGAGCAAGCAACTACATGATCTACACCAGCGCCCTTGCTCGTATTGACTGTAATCTATATCGGTCATGCATCTGCAGGAGATGTCCGGCCACCAGCACTCATCCAAGGTCATCGGCGTCTGGCACGGATGCACCAGGAGCAGCAGGCGTGATCTACGATGTCAGAACGAAGCTACAATTGAGGGGACGTCGTCTATGTTAGAACGAAGCTGCAATCGGAGGGGACGTCTATGAGGCAGCCACCAGGCACCATCTACCATGCAATCGATGGCTGAAGCTTGCGAGTTGCATGGCCTGCTGGCTGCGTCGTTCTTGCTGTGCCACGCCACCATCATCGATCTGGATTCTGGAAGGACATCAACAGCCATCTTGATACATGCAGCCACCATCGGTCCTGCCTAGAGGAGACGGATGCCTTAGCATTGGCTTCAGAGCCGGCCTCATATCTACTATATAAATCGGAGTAGCTAGGGCACTAATAGCCTACCATCAATGAATCGGCACCAATGGATCTCAACCTCAGGTACATGAGGAAACGAGCATCACAACTGCTCGGGCACAAATTGGTTCCCGGCTGACCATGTCTTTGAACACCATGGATGCACACAAACTGTCCTGCATGAGGAACAACACGATTCGACTCTCCATGGTATGTTGTGTGAAAGATTGGAGTGGACACATTTATCAGGAGCACTAACTGCAGCACGGGCAGGTCAGTCAGAGTCGGGCGGACAGAAACGATGCATTCAACAACTTCTTCAACAACAACAGTTTTTCATTTGTCAATGTCCACAGAACCCGTGGACCATCGATTGCACGGTATGCACCATTTGTTAGAGATGGATCATGGAATACAACACGTTTTAGAAGCGAGAAAGGCGATGGCGTGGGTATCGTTGTCCTCCATGGGTGAGAAACTAATCTGGTTTTTTTCCTATTCTTGCACAGCTGTACCGCTCTGGCCATGAGATGGTGAGGATGGATGACATGACAAAAATGATGCCCGGTGTGTAGGATCCATCAATGTGTGAATGCACCTACAAGTACACCATCAAGAACGGCTCCACATCTACATAAACTGCACCGTTGCATTTGGCGACAACGAGACGAGTACGTATGTCGTCTGTAATGGCTTCTAGCCCAATGATGCTACACCGAGAAGATGACGGTACAATGAGTACTAATGATGCATGTGAGGCTACACCAACTATTTATCCAGGAACGCTGGTGAGGGAGGCACACCGACATAGACTGCATACCCATGATCAATGATGAGGAATTAAGGCAAAGCCACACCGACAACCTATCGGTATGCACCGATGACAAAGCCAACTTCACCTACTTTGACAAGCATGCAACACTTGACGCCACGACATCTGTGACCTTGGCCACTTACAAATCTATTCTGAAATCTATCAGAAAATTTATCAATTATGACCAAAGGAGGTGATAATTTCTGTCTAGCACTTAAGTGTACACATGGAGGAAGCTTGCATCTCGCCATATGCACCAACCACCGACCAATGACGTTCGATCTAGCCCCATGGAGGGGCAGAAGGACCGGTGTGTGGTAGCAACATGAGGACAATGGGGACATCTATGTCAAGAAAGGGAAGATGGGAACTCGCATGCAACTGGTGCCTCAACGTGCAGCGTCCATGCCATCTACGTCAACGCTGTCACCGGCTGCGCCTATAAATTAAGGTATGATCACTTTTGCTAGATTCCACAATTACATTTTAATTTGTCTCCTGCAACGTATATGATATGAACCTTTTGACCATTAGGTATAATATTCGTTTTAATTTTGTTGATCTTGGATTAGTTGGCACAAATAAGTTTTGGTTTAATCCTTATTGAACATCAAGTATAATCTTTTATTAACTTATTAATAGTGTCAATGACTTGCTTGGAATTACATGCTAATAATGATGCCAAAAAAATAGGTGACCATGATCCGTGGAGGTATCAATAAAGCCATGGAAAAAATTCAAACCTCCACAGTTATAAAAGATAATTAAACTAATCCAATAATATTTTTTATAAATTATTATTCTCTATCATTATGAAAGATAAAGCTTTGAACCCTAATTTTCAACTCAAATTGCCCAAACATTGCATTATGAAAACATAATGTAAAGTAATAATTACCTATATAATTTGTACCTAAATTATGCATATCAATCATTATACAAAATTAACAAAATACCCTCAATTGACATGTAAATGCTAATATAAGCTATTACAAACAATAATCAACATCCATAACTTAAAACAGAAATTAGTATAAATGTTTGTTTTCTTATTAAGCGTTTTATTATATCCTATAGCAAACCACTTAGTAATGACAGCTACATAGTTCACTTCAAGTTATGTTAACTCATGGCAATAAACTCTGAAAATCATTTTCTTAAAAACGTCCAAACATTTTGATTGAAACATTATAACATATGATTATTAATAACTTGATTTAAGATATATTTGTTTAATTAAAGAATATTAATATGATTCGATGAATTTCACATTATGAGTGCCATGGTGCACTCTGAAGCAACTATTTATGATGTTGTCAAAACTAATAAGAGGGTAGCCTACAACCTAGAATATTATTTTTTAGAAAATAAACATGAAAATTATGAATAAATGATACAATAAGCATTAGAAATTTCAATTTAATACATGTAAAAAATATTACAACAAGTAGATCAAAAGCTCAAGGTTAAAGTATAGATTTTCATGATTTCAATAAAGGATGAAATAAGAGTTTATGTTATTTAAGGTTTTTTATGTTTCAACTAAATACATAGGCTGCTAATAACATTAATAGTAGAAATTATTAATCACTTAAAACCAGTAGAAATAAAAAAATTGATCCTAATGTTCTTACAAAAATTGAAAGCATTTTGCCATAAAATGAGTAGATTGTAATCACCATTACAAATCATAGCTATTGATATGAGGAATTAAATAGCTTAAAATTTGACTGAAGGAATAGGTATATGATGTCAAAATATAAACAGGAGCTATAAATATATATTTAGTTAAAACATTTGCTTAAGCGCTTAAGGAAATGTTTCAACTAGATATATATTTATAGAGGTGCAAAGCAATAGCATATGGATATGGATGGGAAAACATATGAATCAATATTTGATAAATTATCACAATTGAATCTGTATAGTTAGAATTAGAACATTAGTAGTAAATAGAAAAAGATAATTGGTATACAAAATTCTAATTAGTAGAGTCTCATAAGATTCTAATCCATGCGAGAGCACGGGTTGGTGAACTAGTACCTGCACAAACAATGACAATAGCATCTATAATATAGTACAGGCCAATAATAACATGACTATGTTTAGCCCGCACGGCCATACCTGTACAAACATTTTTTTTATGCAAAACACAAAAATATCAAGTTATATGACATCCTTTCTACATCCATAAAAATTAATTCAAAACTCGATCAAAGTTAGCAAGGACACATGGAGAACATTGATGGTAACACGTGAAAGGTTAGCATCATCAGGCTAATCACATCAACTTTAAGCAGTGCAATAATAATTAAAAATGAGAGCTAAATAAAAAAATACACGCACAAAAAAGAAATCTTACTCGAATGTAGTAGCAAAGTTAAAGGCCCACCAAGTCTCCAAGTCCCGGAATATAGCCCATCCCGGTTGCCGCACGCAACCACGCCTGGAGGTGTTCAGAACTTACATCCCTCCTCTAACCCTATCCCGATCTCGCAGCAGCGAGGGTGAAGCAACGATCGACGGCGGGTGTAGGGCGGCAAACAACGACAAGGACCTCGGACACGGACGACCGGATGAGGACATCAAGGCAGCAAGACGGCGGCGACACGCCGCCGCGGAAGCTAGGTGGTCTCCGCAGATTTAATTTCGCCCATCGCCTTGCTTGCTTGATTCGGTATTAGTTGTGCAGGCTTTGATTTGGTCCCAAATTCTCAATGTTGGTTTTGATTTGGTCTTATAGTTTGATTTGTGCTTTGTTTTGATCTCGATCTGGTGCGGGGTCATTCAATTTGTTTTCCTTGCATCTCCCATTACTAATATGGAAAAGTGCTTTGGTTCATGTCCATATCCAACGACTCGTCGATAAACTAACAATCCTATACACTGTTTTGGACTCATCTACTTTTTTCGTATCTATCTCCGACTTTGTACTATACGGACACACAAAGCCGTAGGGCTGGTTAACATATCCTATATAGACTTGTGCGCTACTACTTGTGCGCACAAAAAAGCGCATTATCGGACAGAATACGGATGCCGTGACGCACAGGGACAAAGCGTGCAATGCCGGATGTCGACTCCGGCTAGATTGGGCCGAATTGACACCCGATTGACGGTCGTTGGAGGGGAAGGAGGAGGCGGCGTGGGGCGGGCGCGACGGGCCTTCCTTATAGATTGGAGTACCTTTTACAAGCATATCCTATTTATTTTCCTAATAAGGGCCTTCCTTATAGATGGAATATTCCCTTACACAACAAAAAGCCTAAGATAATTCTAGATAATTTCCTCCTTTATTTCCCGAATTAATTGTCAAGAGTCCGCGGAAGGGAGGAGGAGGAGGCGGTGGCGCGCGCCCGTCCCGGGGGCGCGCCGTGCCCCTTCTGCCCGGCGGGCCCGCCCTTCGGGCCCTATTTTTAGGTCATGACATCTCCCCTTCTCGACCGGCGCGCCTCGCGCTAGATGAAAGTCCATTCGGTCACACCGGGTGGAGATCAGTTGCACGGTATGATAAGCTCAACCGCAAGATCGCCTGCCGCGCACCGGGTTCCGGAGGATCATGTTCTCCCCGCACGTACGCCGTGGAGCAAACTCCAAGAGGTAGTGTAGGTTCCCGATGTAGCCATGGTAGATGAATCGGTGGACAAAGACGCCCCTCGCTGTGGATGTCGCGCCGCCGGCCGACGGGCCGCGAGCAGTGAGCTCCTTTAGAGCGCCCACCTCAAGGTGCCGATGCACCATGTCGCGGTGGGGCTCTCCAGAACAAGAAGCGCCATTGGGCGGAGCGCTGACTAAGAGCGGAAGAAGGCGCCAAATGGTGATGTCGCGCGAGTAGGTGGAGTAGCAAGCCTAAGTTCAACATCGCATCGCATATGAAGGAGCCGACGCCGAACGTGGAGGGAGAGAGCCGGTGTGCGCCCTCTCTCGCATCATAGCCGATGTGGACGTTGTCGACGTGGGAGGAAGAGGCGATCCATGCCGTTGAGGAACACGACTCGCCGGGCCGACGGTGGCGCTGGCCACATGCCGCCCAACAGATGGCGGTCGGTGAAACCGACGCCGGCGGGCCGCCGTAGGCTCCCAAGACGAGGAAGTTCGTCCGACGAACTCCGCCTTTGAAGCAAGGTCTCCGTGGAGGTCCGGGGCAAAGAATACGAAGACTCCAAAGATGTGTCGTCAGAGGTCCAAGGCGCCGCATGCCTTGGGCGCTTCCCCAGCCGGGAGGGGAGTGTCCGGACGCCCGCCAAGATACCCGACCTCGCAAGTCGGGCTAGGGCGCTCCCACTGCAGGGGGAGGTGGAGCCGACATGAAGGTGCTCGGGCGGCCGCCGCGTAGTATCGCGAACTCGCGGAGTCGCCAAGTCCCATGTCACCGTCCCAAGCTTGCCGCCCAAGGCATGCCAAGGATGACATTGACGCCGCTGCCCACATGCATGACATAGGCATCGATGTCGAAGGTGATGGCGCCGACGCCAGTAGTGGTACATCAACAAGGTGGCGTACCGACATGTCGGCGGCGCCGCAAGTGCAGTGGTGATCAAGATACGCGACCGGCCGAGTCCGAGGCCCGCCGTGGTCACCACGCAAGGGTCGATGTAGTTGTGCATTGCTCCCGAGTCAACGATGATGTTGACGCCGGTGCCCTCGAGATGATGCCGACGAGATATAAAGAATGAGCACACGCACGGGGAGTCGGGGTCCCCGAAGAGGACTCGAGGTCGGCAGTTCCTTTTGACGTCCGCCAATGGAATGCCCTCATGTCCGCTCGGGGTAGTCGTTGAAGATCGTGGATGTCGAAGAGGTGCTTGCACTTCTCGACCACGCCGCGGAACGGCTCGTCACGCTTGAAGCGCAGCCGGCCTTGCCTCATTCTGTCATCTCCTTCGGTGTCAGCTGCTTGAACGGCCGAGTCGATGCTGGTGCTGCCGATGGGGTGGGCGCCTGAGGGGCGGCCAACAGGGCAGGCGCCATTGCCTTGCCTTTATGTTGTGCTGGCTTGCCGGGGTTGTAGAGGTTCGTCAGCGCCGCCAGACGCCCCCTAGCGAGACATGGCGGTCTCCATGTCCTTGGGGTCCCGCGATCTCGACGCCCGTCTTGAGCGGCTCGCCCAAGCCGGCCGTAGATGTTCACTTACCACTTGTCGCCGAGGTGTCCTCGGGCGCGCCACACGGCGCCAGAACGGCTCCGTATTCATCGACGGTCCCCTCGTCTTCCTCGGCGATGCCGCCGCCCCGGATTCCGTCGTACGCAGGCCAATGGCGCCGTTGACGCATCGGGCGGCTTCGCCCAACCGCCACTAGTTTCTCCCGGGATAGCCTCATGTACCACCGCTGTGCTCCTCCCGTGGAGATGATAGGAGGCGCACCAAACTTGCTCAGAGCAGCGTACCTTGTCCCCCGAAGAATTGCTCGCAGCGGTTGATCCATAGGAGGGGATCCTCCTTGCCATCATACGTCGGGAAGGGACATTTTGTGCAAGCGAGTGAGTGATACAGGAAGGTGTCCACCGGGGTGTGGGCGGCGGCATGCGCCCGGGCGGCGCCGCCCTCGCTGGTCCGGCTTCGCCCCGTGTAGCCCTTCATCAAGTTCTCCAGATCAGCCGTTGTGACTTGATCATCCATGTTCTCGCTTGCCATCAGTTCTCTTCTTGATGAAGTCGCGGGCTGTTGTCTCCAACACAAATTTTTTCATGGCTAGATCGGCCTCCCGCAGCTGTTGTTGACGCTTCATCGTTGTTCGATAGGATAGCAACTTGCTCGGCGAGCGTGTCGATCCTGGTGGTGAATCCCGCGAACTGGTCCCCAAGTTCTTCAGGAGCTTCTTCGTCTCGGCGCCCATGGTGGTGGGTGGATCGTAGTGGTCTCGGGATACCACCGTCCGACTCGCTAGAATGGGCCGGAATTGACACCCAATTGACGGGCCGTTGGAGGGGAAGGAGGAGGGGCGTGGGGGGCGGTGCCGGCCGCTCCCTCAGCGGCGGCGCGCCGACGGGCGGTGGTGGAGGGCGCGCGGCGCGTGCGGTGGTGGTGGCGGCAGCGGGCAGGAGGCGCGCGTGGGGAGGAGAGACAGAGTGGGATCAGATAAGGAACGTGTGTGAGATGGGCCGGCCCACGAGAAACATTGCGTCCGGCTGTTCCGGACGCCCGTTGACAACAGTTTCCTTTTTTATTTTGCGTGAGCAAGTTGCAGCAAAGCACCCTTGATATCAGATTTATTATTACTGCCCATCAAACTGCAGATGGCTTCAGAAAAAAGCTCCCTGAGAAGCAAACCGTGGCGTCCAAGAACAATCTCAACTTGTCAGACGCGTTGGTATTGTCGGGAGGTCTTGAAATATTTGATCCCAGGCACTGGTGTGCGTTACAGGTAAATTTATGGACTAGATGCCTTCATTCAATGTGACACCTCAGTAGAACGAAACAAAAATATTTTTTAAGTTTAACCAACTTTATAGGAAATAACACCAATATTTATGACATCAAATTAATATTACTAGATACATAATGAAATATATTTTTATAATATGTTTATTTGGTTTCATAGATATTTTTTTTTCTATAAAAGTTGGTCAAACTTAGAAAAGTTTCTAAGTTTGACTTAGGATAACTCTAGAAATTGATTTGAAGACGCAGGGAGTATACAATATACACAAAACGTAAATGGCAGCTTGGTCCGTCTTCTCAGGTGGACGATTTTGTATATGGATAAAAGTGTTCAAACTTGAAGCGTTAATTCACACAAGTACCAATTACGGATCAACTTGGACAGCACAAGCATGAGTAGACAACCAATCTCTGGTCGAGGTCTTTATTATTTGTCGATGGAAATTCATGATAGAGGCAAAACACACCATACTGACCACATTTATTGGCAAGTAGCAACCAACTGAAGTAGAGGGGAAAAACACAGCACACTGACGATTTTAGCGACGAACTAGTAGGAAATGAGATGAAAGCAGCTGTAATATGCAATCCAGCTGATGAAGCAGCAACTTCTTAAAGTCTAAAGGGGCCGCACATAAACGCCAATGGCATCGAGGTAGTCCCCCGCGTGCGCGAAGAAGCCCATGACGCCACTGCCTTTGCGGCACTGGGGCGGTGAATGGAACATCCTTCCCATCCCCGAACCCCAAGGCCCATAGATCTTGTTAAGGTTTGTCACGAATTTGATGGAGGATACTACGTAGTCACTACGGGGATGACGATGGTTGTCCCGGACACTTCTCGTGACAAACTCAGACTCGGCAAGTTGGATCTGGCGTGCACCGGAAGAAAGATGGATTGAGTATATGTCAATGCTTCAAGCAAACGTAGTACAATGTCATCGACACTAGCATAGCTTACCGTGTGAGACTGTCCTCCATTACCACCCCAGGGACCAGCAGAGTGCTTTTGGTCAGCAAAGTCGATGTAGGTGAATGCAATTGAGTCCACTAGCGAGCCACTACTTAACGGTGATGCTTTCCAGACGCTTGACGCGGCGTCTGCGTCTGTCATGTCCTGTGGAGACCCTCCGCTTCCACCCCACGTCCCCAATTTTGCGACCGGCGATCGGTGATGCTGTCCCTAGCGAGCAGCACTACTGTTAGCAAGTACTCTCTCGGGATGGTATTAAAAGTCGTTTTGGACAAGGTTTGGGCCAAACGGGGAATATAAATCATCAATAACTTTTAAGTTGTTGAGTTTGTAAATGTAAAAATTATATGAGTAGATTTGTCTTAAAAAATACTTTGATAAAAGTATACATATATCACATCTCTATAAATATTTTTATAATAATAAAAGATCAAAGTTGTGTTTTGGAGACCGTGTCGCTGTCCTAAACGACTTCTAATACCATCCCGGAGGGAGTAGACAATTTGTAAAATTAATGAAGGGGAACATGGATCATGAAATTCAAGAAGGGTGGAGAATTAATGGAGCAACGAGGATTACATGTTGACCGTGGGACTCCTTGCTAGCGGCCAGCCGAGGATGGTAGTACTCCTGTCTTCAATCTTCTGGTCACGATGGTAGTACTCCTGAGTCCTGTCTCCAGTCTCCTGGCGGCCGGCCAAGGATCGCACGCACCGCGCGATGGCGGCGGCCGCGACCGGCAGCGTCGCAGCGAGCAAGGATCGCGCGAGATCCTTCTGTCGATTGAACTCCCCATCCCGCAAGCTGGGCCGGCCCATGCAAGTTGCAACGCGGATGGCCGCGACTGGCAGGCGGCAACGACCAAAGATCGCATCGGCATTGCACTATCGCGGTGTCTCGTCTCGATTTTTTTTTTTTTTTCTTCATTTTTTCTTATACTAGGAAATATGCCCGATGCGTTGCAACGGGAGATATAAATTATATACACATTTCAAGATTTTTTCATGTTATAATAAACCTATATGAATGGAAAGAGGAAATGTGAAGCCGGTAGACATGGGAGGATACCATTATTTATTTAAGTGATATGGTCTGAAAAATTGCTAGAGTATCAAAAGATAACATTGACAACGAAATGCACATTAGAATTGCATTGCTCTTTACTGCAAAACCAGGACTAATTCAGAGTAAAAACTTCGATGAGTAATTAGCACTGAAAACTAAAAAAAAAAAAAAAACTGATACAGGATAACAATTTTGTTAGAAAATATAGCTTGTGATCTTTGCTTTCTTTATCTATACCTACTAATAAAAGAAAAATTTCGTCACCACCTCTTTTTCCACCTTTTTTTTCTGCCCACTTTTTCTGCCTTTTTTTTTTTCTGCCGCCTCTCTTCCTGTTGTCGTACGTATAGGACTTTTGCGTATACCGGACTCCCCATGAAGCGGATGTAAGTCATAACCTGCGTAAATATTTTTCTCGATCATAACAGTCCCACGACGATAGTCAAAATCCTGTTGGGCCGCGAACCACCCTGAGCTCAGCCCAAGCAAGGCCCATTTGTTTTTTCTTCATTTCATCTGGCCGCGAGCGCCGTCTCTTCGTTTCTATGGTACATCGCAGCCTGCCGCCCGCCGTCTCTTCCTCTTCCAATCGTAGTCTTCGTAGATCAAGACTGGAGCCGGCCGGCTTCAACCTGCCTGCCAGCGCCCAGCGCCTGGCGGCGATCAGCAAGACAGCGAGGCAGCAGGGAACCAGTCCGGCGACGATCAGCAAGGCAGCAGGAGCAGCAAGGAACCAACGCCCGGCGGCCGGCAGCGATCAGCGAGGCAGCAGGCAAGGCAAGGCAACTAGCGCTCGGCGGTGATCGGCAGGTTCATGTTCACTTGTTCAGTCATCCAGTGAATCCTATCTTATCCGTATACTTGCTAAGACTGGATTGAGTACAACAGTATGAACTTATGATCTGTCAATAAATAAAACAATAAATGAGTATAGGTATATACATATATACGGATACTGTGTGTCTTCGTCTCTTGGATTCCAATAGGGTATGCAGTGGTACCTGAATTGTTTTTATGTAAATGCAAATCTGAATGAAGACATTATCAACACTTGGCTATTAGAAGGCGTAGGACTAACAAGAAGAAGTAGTGACATTTTGTTCTTCAACTATTTTGTGGTACATAATATTTTAATTACATGTGTTTTACAATTTATATACTTATGTATAGAAATGTTAAGTTTATAGCAAAAGAAAAATATACGATGGACCACCCTAACTTGAAATCCTAGCTCCGCCACTGACTTTACGTGACTTATTTACAATATACTAACCACAACCAATAAATTCTTGTTATCGACAATAAATAAAGAACCTTCTTCTACTAGATCATATAAGTCTAATAATATTCAATCCATATATACGGTTTATACTATAATGTCTCCTTATAGTTTACACATTATATCGTTTTCAAGTCCATATATACAATTTATATTAGAAAAAGGTTGGCCAACAATTTTTGCTACATCGCTATAATGGCTCCTTATAGTTCACACATTATATCGATTTCAAGACGTATTAGGACATATAATGCAACCATGATATCTATATATGTAACCACTACCCGTGCAACGCGACGGGCATGTTTTTGCTAGTTATTCTAATGCTGCAATGTTTCACCAAATAGTTGGATGCTTTAAAAATGGTCGCAAAAACATATCCTCACTGTTCCTCATTCGCCATTCCTAGTGCCAGTTTTGCATTGCTAGAATTAAATTCTTGATTGAGCAAAGATCTGTTACCTTTGAAATACAAGAATTAATGTTGTAAACAAATGTAGTAGGAGGTAAATTTCAGAGAACGCCTTTGCACATACCAGATCATTGGAAGTTTGTCTTCTTTAGCTTTGTGTAAGGAAAGAAGGAAGTCATTTAAACTATTCAGTCAACTTAGCACACTCACCAACATGTTCAGGTAAACAAAGTTCAGCATATCTTCATTGCACGACTGCGCAAATAAAGATGGTTTAATCACGATCAGTATATTTGGCAACACACTCAAAGAGGAGAACGGAAAACATTCATAGCTTGGTTGTCATGCTAGTAAAGGTCCGCTATCAGTTAATAATATTGCAATCTATTCAAAGATGAAAACAAAAGGATCAACTGATAAGTCTCAGCACATAGCACGGAACATAATCTAAAGCAACTGGCAGCCAGTAGTCACCCTCATGGAGGCTTGTGCTACCATGGTACTCTGAAGAAAGAAGGGTATGCTCACCCTCAGACTTGCGTTGACGGGGAGCAATGGCAATATGCGCTTGTTGTCTTCCCCGTCGCGGATCATAGGCATGGCATCACTTACAAATAGAGCCAATGAGAGGGACCAAGATGAGGAGTTTGTGCACGTCAAGACAATCCATCGAACATGTCGAGGGCGTGAGATCACGTTATGACAAGAAGCAAGGCTTGTTTCGTTTCCAAAGAAAATCGAGAAGAGTTGTTCGACTTCGGTGAGATTAGAATTCATACCGGCGAGATCAGAAGTTTGCAATGGCAACCTTCAATATTTATTTCCACAATGGATCTCTAATAAATAGGAAAACTGAAATAATTTTGTGTCGTATGATTCTAACTCCCGCTGGCGGAGGGAAGTCGGACTCGTGATCCGCCTCTCAAGCATTGCCGCCGCCGTGACGTAGGGCCTATGCTCCGCTTAGCCTTCGCATAACCCAGTTGCCACCAACGCTCTTCCATTGTACCGCGACCACCGTTGCCTCAGTGTGGTACAATGCATCCCGGCGCCGCGCCGTAGCGGCGACCTTCGGGCAGGCGGGCGGGCAGGCGCGTCGTGGCCGCAGCGCATCGACGCGACGCCCATGCCGCTTATCGGACTCGCCCGATATGTTTGACTCGTTTCTTTCTTTGGTGGAGTTTTATTTGGACAAGTCCGAACGAAACGCACACGCACGGACTTCAAAGCTTCGTGGAGCCGGACACGGGAAGGAGGAGACAGATCGATACGGGAGGTGGAAGGCCGGATTTAAGGACGGAAGAAAAAAGTGACCAAAATTTTTTCGCCGATGGAAGGCGTGACGGAAATTTGGGGTCAATAAATTTCCTCTCTTTATTAGTAGGTATAGATATCATGTATCATCGACCGGCGGGCCCACGGTGGTGGTCGGTGGACCACCCCGACCACCCCCTCGCGGGTCCGCCCCGCTATGCATCTGAACATCGATCGGTGTCGGTTCAAAACCCTCCATTATCGCCTCAATTTTGAAACCGCTCAACCAAAATGGCCTTTTGTTTTGTCAAAGAAGCGTTAATCTCAAAACAAGTGTAATCGAACACGAGGCCAAGCGTTTTCCGATCGGCGCCATTCTTGCGGGCCAGCCTAACGCTAAATAATCCATCGGATGAACATATCACATGCTCCACCACGGAAACCGCTCCTTCTTATCGTTTTATGCATCCTTATCTACTCATGCTCTCTTTCTCAAAATTTCACCGGTTCATCCTCTCCCACCCGGAGCTTCTCTTCTCTTCTTCCCGGCCTAGCTCTTCGTCCCATTGCTCACCCCGGCGATGCCGCACACCTCGGCGTGCACTAGTACATAACGCTTCTATAGGGGCGGCCGGTTTGCCTCTCGGGGGGCGGTTTTGCCGGCCGCCCCTAATCTTCCGTTCCCTGATTGTTTTGCGAAGACTATATGAGCCGCCCCTACGATTATTTAAATCGCGTTTTCAAAATTCAAAAAAAAATACCAAAACATTTTTATTAAACAGGGGAGGACCCCCACCCGCGGCGCCCGCATTTTTAGCGTAAAATGTCACGCGGCCACGGCGCGAGTGAGTCGAACCCGCGACCTCCCCGTGCTCTGCGCGCGGCCCCTCCCCACCACTGGGCTACACACTCATATTTGTCCATATCCCATTCAGCGTCCCCACATATTATACAATTCGAAAGTGTAAATTGACTATTTGAGGCACTAAACGGATTCAAAGTAAAAAGTGGTCAACTACAAAGTTTCATAACTTTCCGAGATCTACATTTCATATGTAGGAAGTTTTTTTTCATCCGAGGTCGTTTTATTTAAATTTGAATTTCAAATTTGAAACATTTGAACACAACTTTTGCATGACTAGATGATTTCAAAGTAAAAAGTGGTCAACTACAAAATTTCATAACTTTTCGAGATCTACATTTCATATGTAGGAAGTTTTTTTCATCCGAGGTCGTTTACTTAAATTTGAATTTCAAATTTGAGACATTTGAACACGACTTTTGCATGACTAGATGATTCCAAAGTAAAAAGTGATTAACTACAAAGTTTCATAAATTTTCGAGATCTACATTTCATATGTAGAAAGTTTTTACATCCGAGATCGATTTACGAATTTTTAATTTTTAGTGTCTCGTTTCAAAATTCGGGATCCCACCGTAGGGCGCCTCAATATAGAGCCGCCCTACCGTGGGACGATATTAGGGCGATTGGTGATTGAACCGCCCCTAATAATAGTAGGGGGCGGCTTGTAACACCCGGCCACCCCTAATGTGGTCACTATAGGGGCGGCTCGTATGGTGTCCACAGTAGGGGCGGTTCATCTCACTATAGGGGCGGCTCGAAAAATGAACCGCCCCTAATATAAACGGCTGGCGTTCTTATAGTAAGCTATTGTAGTAGTGGTGCATCCACCAATCCCCTCACCCTTGGGTTCGCCTCCACCACCATGACGGGCGTAGCAGCGGCTGCGAGGGCAAGCGCCTTGAGGAAAAGCAACGACGGGCGGGGCGGCGACGGCTTCCACAAGCCTAGGTAGAGCAACAACGGCGGACCATCTTCAGCCGGTGGATTTGGGGCCCCTCGATCCGGGCGAGTGCCTCCATGAGCGGATCTAGCGATGGGCTCTCTCCCCGGTGATCCGCACCATCTCCGTGATGGTGGATCCGTAGTGTGCAGCCCGAGATCCAGCCCTAGGCCCTTTGTTTTCCTCCTTTTTTGGGTTTGTTGCAACCAATGTTTTGCGATGTTGCAATAGTAGTTTCTGACATGTTGTAATAATTGTAGCATGATTTTTCTGATGTTGTAATTTATATTTTCATATGTTGCATTTGATGTTAACTCCAACCTATGTTGACTGGAAGACTTTCTTGAGTCGTCTCAACATAGCCGGTCCCAAGCCCGGGTAAAGGAGGAGGGTTGCGTTAGGTTTGGCGAACCAGCGTAAAAATCAGTCACTCTAATGGATACGAAACCCATAAGAAATTCGTTGGGGCGTAACCCTCTTAGCGACGCCGCTACATCGGAACCCGGGTGTGGTGTTAAATGGGCAAGGGCCGGGTCGCCATATCCCCTTAGTGGCGGCGTCGTATCGTGATCCGAATACGATGATAAGTGAGCAAAGGGTCGGGTCGTCGCGAACCTTAGTGGCGCTACATCTATGCCCGGGTATAGTGAAATATGAGCAAGGGTCTTTGCACTTTCCTCGACGGTCGCGAAGGGTAAGGAAGCCAACCGAGCCAACTAGGATTCGTCTAGGTAGCCGAACGTAGGGTCCCTAAAGGTAAGTTAAGAGAGCTAGTCGATGCGGCAACTAGGAGGCGTGTAAATATTCTATGCGTTCGGGAGACCAAATGGAAGGGCCAGTAAGACGCGAAAGAGGTGGAGGGTAATCGGCTTCAAACTTTGGTACACAGGGGACAACATCAGGTAGGAACGGTGTAGGCATCTTAATAGATAGGAGCCTTAAGGATGGAGTAGTGGACGTTAGGAGGCAAGGTGATCGGATTATCCTAGTCCGATTGGTCGTTGGAGACTCGGTCTTGAATGTGATTAGTGTCTTGAATGTGAGGTCTTAGTGAGAGCGCCAAGAGTCAGTTTTGGGAGGACCCGGATAGCATGGTTAGTACTGTGCCTATTAGTGAGAAACTCTTCATAGGAGGAGACCTCAATGGCCATGTGGGTGCAACAAATGTAGGGTTTGAGCGAGTGCATGGGGGTTTCGGGTATGGTAGTAGGAACGAAGAGGGGGAGGATGTTTTGAATTTTGCATTGGCCTATGACTTGTTGTTAGCGAATACCCTCTTTAGAAAGAGGGAATCCCATTTAGTGACCTTCCATAGTGGACAACACTCGAGCCAGATCGAATTTATCCTTGCAAGAAGGGAGGATAGGAGTGCTTGCCTAGATTGTAAGGTGATACCTGGGGAGTGTGCGGTCCCTCAACACAAGCTTGTAGTGGCGGACTTTCGTTTTCGGGTGCGTGCCCACCATGACAAGCGTGTCAAGATTACGAGGACGAAGTGGTGGAAGCTTAGAGGGGAAGCGGCACAATCGTTTAAGGAGAGGATGCTAGGCGAGGGGCCTTGGGAAGAAGGAGAAGATGCAGATGATATGTGGCTGAAGATGGCAACATGTGTACGGAAGGTGGCCTCAGAAGTGTTGGGTGTCAGTAGGCTATTAAGGAGAAGAAAGTTTCAAGCGCCTCCATCTCGACAAGAGTGCAGCCAACATCAAGGGCTATAGGATAGCGAAGAGGGCTGCAAAGCAAGCTGTGAGTGTAGCAAAGGTTCAGGCTTTTGATGACCTTTACCAACGGCTAGGCACAAAGGAAGGGGAGAAGGACATGTGATGGCGATACCAGTGACTTTTCAATTAACATAGGACTACATCAAGGGTCAGCACTGAGCCCTTATTTATTTTCTCTGGTGATGGATGAGGTCACAAGGGATATACATGGTGATATCCCTTGGTGTGTGCTTTTTGCTGATGATGTGGTGCTAGTGGACGAGAGTAGAGTTAGGGTAAATAGGAAGTTGGAGCTGTGGAGGCACACGCTAGAGTCGAAAGGGTTCAGACTGAGGAGGACTAAGACCGAGTATATGGTGTGCGACTTTAGCCCGACTAGGCACGAGGATGGGGACGTCACCCTGGATGGACAAGTGGTGGCCAAGAAGGATACTTTTCGGTATTTAACATCTATGCTACAGAAGGATGGCGACATTGATGAAGATGTTAGACATAGAATCGCAGCAGGTTGGCTAAAATGGCGTCAAGCTTCGGCATCCTATGTGACAAGAGGGTGCCACAGAACCTAAAGGGAAGTTCTATAGGACAGCGATTCGCCCGGCGATGCTATATGGTGCTGAATGTTAGCCTACAAAAAGGCGACATGTCCAGCAGCTAAGCGTGACTGATAATTTGGGTGTACAAGGTTGTAAAAAAAAATTCAAGACATTTCTACATTGTGGGAGTAGACATGCTTCACAAAGGTACATGACCCCTTTCATCGGAAGCATGACCCGACAATTACATCCATAAGCTATGCCGGGTCATCTTCGCTCCGGTGTGGTCTCGGCCTCAAACTTTTTTCTAGGCGTGCACATGCCATGTGTGAAGGAACCACGATGTTTGAGATTTTTCGGACAAGGTTTGATATTTTTCTCAATTAAATTGAATTTCTGCACGACGAACCCGAGTAATTACACAGGTTGAACTGGGGTTACCCACTAATAGAGCCAGAGTGGTGCCAAAGTTTTCCATATGGTCTTATGTGTCCTAGGAGGCAACTCGGTGTGTAGATTGCTTTGCAAAATTCATAAGTTTCCAAGCTGTAATTAACCTCCTTCTATCACGTTTATCACGTAGAAAAATCTAATAATAAAAATATGGATCGGAAAAACCTAAGATCTTGTGTGGGGGCATAATTTGGGTGTACAAGGTTATAAAAAAAATTCAAGACATTTCTACATTGTGGGAGTAGACATGCTTCACAAAGGTACATGACCCCTTTCATCGGAAGCATGACTGACAATTACATCCATAAGCTATCTTTGGGTCATCTTCGTTCCGGTGTGGTCTCGGCCTCAAACTTTTTTCTAGACGTGCACATGCCATGTGTGAAGGAACCACGATGTTTGAGATTTTTCGGACAAGGTTTGATATTTTTCTCAATTAAATTCAATTTCTGCGCGACGAACCCGAGTAATTACACAGGTTGAACTGGGGTTACCCACTAATAGAGCCAGAGTGATGCCAAAGTTTTCCACATGGTCTTATGTGTCCTAGGAGGCAACTCGGTGTGTAGATTGCTACAAAATTCATAAGTTTCCAAGCTGTAATTAACCTCCTTCTATCGCGTTTATCACGTAGAAAAATCTAATAATAAAAATATGGATCGAAAAAAACCTAAGATCTTGTGTGGGGGCATAATTTGGGTGTACAAGGTTGTAAAAAAAATTCAAGACATTTCTACATTGTGGGAGTAGACATGCTTCACAAAGGTACATGACCCCTTTCATCGGAAGCATGACTAACAATTACATCCATAAGCTATCTTTGGGTCATCTTTGTTCGGTGTGGTCTCGGCCTCAAATGTTTTCCTAGGCGTGCACATGCCATGTGTGAAGGAACCACGATGTTTGAAATTTTTCGAACAAGGTTTGTTACTTTTTTTCAATTAAATTAAATTTCTACACGACGACCCCGAGTAATTACAGGTTGAACTGGATTACCCACTAACAGAGCCAGAGTGGTGCCAAAGTTTTTCACATGGTCTCATGTGTCCTAGGAGGCAATTCAGTGTGTAGGTTGCTGCAAAATTCATAAGTTTCCAAACTGTAATTAACCTCCTTCTATCGCGTTTATCACGTAGGAAAATCTAATAATAAAAATATGGATCGAAAAAAACCTAAGATCTTGTGTGGGGGCATAATTTGGGTGTACAAGGTTGTAAAAAAATTCAAGACATTTCTACATTGTGGGAGTAGACATGCTTCACAAAGGTACATGACCCCTTTCATCGGAAGCATGACCGACAATTACATCCATAAGCTATCTTTGGGTCATCTTCGTTCGGTGTGGTCTCCGCCTCAAACGTTTTCCTAGACATGCACATGCCATGTGTGAGGGAACCACGATGTTTGAGATTTTTCGAACAAGGTTTGTTACTTTTTTCATTTAAATTAAATTTCTACGCGATGACCCCGAGTAATTACAGGTTGAACTGGGGTTACCTACTAATGAGCTGAGTGGTGCCAAAGTTTTCCACACGGTCTCATGTGTCCTAGGAGGCAATTTAGTGTGTAGGTTACTTGCAAAATTCATAAGTTTCCAAACTGTAATTAACCTCTCCTTCTATCGCGTTTATCACGTAGGAGGAAAAATCTAATAATAAAAATATGGATCGAGAAAAACCTAAGATCTTGTGTGAGGGCATAATTTGGGTGTACAAGGTTGTAAAAAATAATTCAAGACATTTCTACATTGTGGGAGTAGACATGCTTCACAAAGGTACATGACCCCTTTCATCAGAAGCATGACTGGCAATTACATCCATAAGCTATGCTTGGTCATCTTCGTTCCGGTGTGGTCTCGGCCTCAAACTTTTTCCTAGACATGCACATGCCATGTGTGACGGGGCTCTCATCTCCCGGCGACGAAGCACAAGAATGCACGCTACTTGGCTCCTGCTTTCCGTCTTAGGAGGTCCATGCAACAATGGCGTTGCACGAGCATCACACCCAACCTTGTAAAAGCAATGTTGTAGCTTAATCTTCAAAAACACCCTTCTAGTACACATTTGTATATACTGTCTACCCATAATAAAATGTTTATGTGGAGAGCTTTCTCCCAAATAGAGGACATATATGTGGATAGGAAAATGGGCAAATAAGAGAAGAGGTCAGCCTGCGCACGGTTCGCCATACATGGCTCTCTGCGCGGGGCTGTTTTAATAGGCGGTGGTAGGTGGCAACAGTGTGATCTTATCACCGTGAGCGGTGGTAGGTGGCAACAAGAATGTCGATCACCGCCGGGTCGGCCCGACGTTTATACCGGCGATGAACCACCTTTGCGTTGTGCCACCGCTCAACCGGCGCTGATTAACTAGAGATATGGGTGCCACGAGGTTATAATTTCACAAGTCATTTTGAACCCCGCGCCATTCGTTCCGGCCTCGGCGATATATATTGGCTAGCTGGGCGAGCTGAAATTTTCAGGTCATTTCAACCTCGCGCCCCCAATCGTTTCCCCACCAGCCGCCACGGAGCACCACCACCACCACACACGCTGCGGCCGTCCGTCGCCCCCCTACTGCGCCCCCACCATTCTCTTCTTCTCCGGCGTCCCCAACACCGCGCCGGCGTCAGGCGCCCTTCCACGGTGAGAACTAATTAGCCATTTAGTTCTTCGAGATTTTGCCTATGAGAATGAGATCTAATTCGCCGTTGTTCTCACCTCGCCGCCCGCTTGTTCTTCCTCCATGTCAAGGGGGACCACCGCTTCGCCCAAGACCGCCGTTTGCAGCCTCACGCTGTCCCCGTCTAGGCCCGACGGAGCAATACCCCGTCGGCGCCCTCTCGCTTCCCTTCTAGGGCGCTGCGTCTCGCATCGCCGAGACAAGACAGAGCGCGGACCGCCGCGGAAGCTTCGGTGAGTGCGTCGGTCACACGCTTTGAGTTGTTCGTTGAAATGCCCGTGTTGATAAATCCAACCCGCTATTTCCCTTTTCTATTTAGATTTTGCTTTCAAACATTTCGAGGATCCTTATATAGTAGCAAAAGTTTATTAATTGGTCTATGGTGAACAAATTAGATTTAAGCATTGTGGTCATTTCTTGCAATGATTAAAGACATACTAATGCTCGAATTGTGATTGAAATAAGATTTTCTGTTGAAATTCATGAGTTTTGTGGTGTTTAAAATCTTATGGTACAACATTTCTGAATGACATAGCATTAACATCCTATTTTGGTTGCATGTATAGGCAAACCATGGCGTGGTATGTAGTGCATGTTGGTCAAGTGCCAGGGATCTATCGAACCTGGGAAGATTTCTCTACTCAAGTCTCGGCTACCCCGGTAATTGTTACAAAAAATACAAGACTTAATTTGAAGCTTTTGAGCCTACTATGGTGAAAACTTTGACTATCAACCAGCCACGGAGATTGATGAGAAGCCTCTCTCCATAGATATGAGGATTAGGAGAATTGCGACTTGGCCTATGAAAGATGTCTTGATTTTCGATTATGGCTATTGTCATTGTTTTCCTTATTTGGAAGTTAATGTCCTAGGCTCAATTTCGTAGAATATTAGGTGGAGTTAGTTATATGTAACCTTTGAACCATGTAATGTTTTGTCGATTTTAATGTATTTATGATGCTTTTTGGATTTAAAAGAGCTGAATTCTACGAATAAATTCAAAAATTTTAAACAAAAACGTGGGGGGTGGCATGGACCCGGCGGTGAATGACATACAAACCGGTAGTGTAACTACACCAAACACTAACGGGTTTGAATTACAAACCGTCTTCTATGACATAAACATCACCGTTTTTGCATTAACCAACCGATAGTCTCCACTCTAATAACTTATTTGTCGGGTTGAAATCGGTAAGACGGTGTTCACGTGAAAGTTTCTTGAGGGTCCAAAGTAAACCGACATTGTTATCTCTTTGATAATCGTCGGCTCAATCTAAACCGATAGTGTTATCCCTCAGTTCTATCGGTTCTTTAAAGCCCGATAGTGGTCTCAATATCAACTCGGGCGGTGACTTCGAACCCTGCATTGCTTGGATCAAAAATGCTGCCTGGTCCGTGGAACACCGACAAGTGTTCGGGGACAATGCGCTGCCGGTTCGATCCTCAAATCACCGCCGGTGTTTTGACTTCGGTAGTGTTTTGAACCCACATCACTACCGCTATGGTTCTCGCCGATTCGCCGGGCGGTGAAGGGGGTTGGCAAAGTGAAGGGGGTTGGAGCCCGTCGCTGATGGACAATTTCACGTAGTAGTGAAAAGTGCCCCGTGAATGATGAATAAAGTTTTATGTAAGTTTTTATTGTGTGTCTTTGTTATTATGAAGTTTGTTAATTGTGAAGTTCTTATAAATGTTTACTTCATCTCTCTATTATCATTTTAGATATGCGTTTGTCTTCACTTTTTTTGTAGAAAAGAGATGAATGAAAAAGACAAGTGTGGGGAGATACGCAACAACACATCCTCTTGGGCAGGTTATGAATTCTAATGTTATTTAACTTATTCCTAAGATGTTTAATTATAAATAATTGTTGTTTAAATTGCACGTATATTGTTTATACTTATACCCGTCTTTGTTAAAATTGTTGCGAAATATCAATGTGGGCTTAATCTGGAGCACAAATCTTAAAGCAAGGAGGGAGAGATTTTGTACACCATAGCAAATCTAGAGAGTTCCTTTTCACTATAACAAGTGTTTCACCTCCCCTATAAATAGGAGGTCCCTTTCACCATGTAAAACACCAGTAAGCCAAGAAGAATCTGAGTGAAGTCCTCCATCTCCTTGTCTCCCGAAGTCACTCTAGTGTGTTCGTGATGGTACACTTTGAGAACGATTTCTTAACACTTTATCAACACGAAGTTCTAGGAGGAGATGAGGAAGGTAAGAATAGTTACGTAAATCGTTCAACCCATGAACACACACAGACAACATGAGCACCTTGTAAAGGATCGTTGGCACATCGGCAACGCCAAACGACATGAAGGCGGCTCGCCGCCGTTGTCGGCCCCCTCCACCAAGGCGACCCACAACGATGATAGGGTGATCCCCGCCAACGCCGCCATGACGAATGCATGTGATGCTAGGATGGCTGTCTCCGCGCCACCCGGTGGTGCTAGGGCGACTTGTCTCGGCCCACCAAAGATCAGGTCCCTCCGCCGCCTAAAGGCAAGTGGATAAGGCATCCATGGCCTAGATCCCGCCACCTCAAGCCGGATCGAGCCACATCCCGCCCTAGCACTCTCAAAGAACCAAAACAGAGGTGGGGACTGAATAGTATATCACTAAAAATCTTACTTGGTGTGTTTTGGGACCGCGGTGTGACTTCACCTCCGCGACACATCTATCCCAAAGTTTATCTATCGGGCGCATTGAAAAAGTCATCGATGCCATGAAGCGAGATTTTTTTTTTATTCACGGGGCAGGCCGAGGATCTGATTTAATCGGAACAAGATTGTTGACACCCAAAAATGGCATAGGCTAAACCACCGCAAAATTCCGGACTTAGCCATATTTTGGAGGTCCAAGTCACCGCAAAATTCGGCATTTAGCCAAATTCTCGAGGAGGATCGAAAACGCTTTTGGAATGTGACCAGGACTCACCGGCGCGCCCGGCCCGGCGTCGTCGATCCGTCCGGCCAGGCGGCCCGGTCAGGCGGACATCGACGGCCGCGCGCGTCGCGGCGTCCAGGCCCGCGTCCGGTCGGCGTCGGTCGGATCGCTACCTGCGGACCTCTCGCCGGACGATCGGCCGGAGCGCCCCGGCCAACCGGGTCGCAAGGGCCCGGTCACCCCGACGCAGCCCGTGTCCGATTACGAGATCGAACGATTTGTTTCCAATCGTGTTTTGGTCGGTTTTTTGGTACTTGGAAACGTCCAAGGACGGTTTTTCCTAAAAAGGATAAGACCACCCTCCTCTATATAATAAAGAGGTTCATGGCCGATTTGATCCCATCTATATCCAATCGTCACAACACATCTACCAAACCCTAAATCCTCTCCTCTTCTTCTCCTTCTTCTTCGCCCCGATGCCATGAGCGGAAGATCGGCGACAACAACGCCCTAGAGGCGGTCGGGCGGCTAGGGCAGCCCATAGCCGCCGCCGCCTCGACGGGGTCCCTCCGGGCGTGTGGGGTTTCGGGTTTCAAGAGACTTCGCCGGCGTGTCTTGCGTATCGGCGCGCCCCGACGAGGCTCCTCCGACGGCGTGTCTGCGTGTCGCGCTCATCGTTGGAGGCACAAGGTCGGTGTGGATATCCCTAGGTGCTTGCCGATCCCCGATTTTTGGGCTTGCCCTTCAGAAGCGATCTAGCTCTTTTATTTGGTGTGTTACCGATTTTATCGTCAACACACTTTTTTTGACTCATTCGGGGAAAGAATTGTTTCGGTTCTACTTTGCGGCCGAATATATCTTTACCCTAGCCCTAATTCATCATTGATCTATCAATTTGTCGCTTGGTGTTTATCACGCACGAGTGAAGCAAATTTGGGCGTGTCGATGCCGTGATTTGAACGACTCCAAGAAAATTACAAAGATCCATGGAGGCGTATCAAGACATTACATCTCAGTATCATCACTCCACGCCCAAGGTAAAACTTGCAAATTCATATGATAATTTTAGTAATTATGTTGCAAGTAATATAAATTCCCATGATGGCATTGCTAGTTATAATAATGATAGATATATATCATCGATGACTTCGTTAACAAAGAGTCAATGTATGCTAAGAATTTATTGAGTTCTAATTCCTCTAGCAATTTGCCACATGCGGCGTTCATCGGCTATAAGTTCACAACATGACATGCCGATGCATGATAAAATAAATTGCTCTACAAAATCAACATCTTATGCGGTATTGATGCTCATGATTCGCTATTCGTATTATTAATAATAATAACCATAGCCGAATCAATAAAAATTCAGTGCCCTATGACGGTGATTATTCTCGTAATTCGGCTTCATTTAATTCTAGCCGAATTAATGAAAATCCAACAAGATGAGAGAAGATGTTGATTATCATTCACCAGTATTTGACTTCCTCAAAGCAAACTTTGCTAATCAACAGTCAAGTCATGCCGTAAATCCCACCCGGATCTTCTAAATGGAGGGTGCCCGCATATACCGGGGCCTTATATGCTATATTATGATTACTTGAAATATCCTAATGATTAAGGGTACCTAAATTTCATATGTTTTGTGGAGAAAGTGGTAGGACTGCCATGGAGCATATTGATGCATATCTCTATCAATTGGGTTCGCACAAGAAAGAAGACTACATGAAAATACGGAATTTTCCGTTATCTCTCACCGATATTGCCTTTGCATGGTTTACATCTTTACCCGAAAACTCGTTTTGGTCATGGTCTATTCTAGAGAAATTGTTCTATGAATTCTTCGGAAGAAGCACGAAAAAAGGCCAATCAAAATTAGGACAATGGTTGAGGCGGGATGGCTAATCGATTATCAAAAGGCATACCTCACTACGAGAAAAGTGTGAGAAAAATCAGAAGCATACTACTCCCGACACCCACATTGAACCCGGGTCAAACCCGACTTGTCGGTCGGATAAACCGATTGCCTCTCATAATCAAACCAAATTGGTCTCTTCGGCACCCAAAGCCGATAAAGCCAATTTAGAAGATTCGATTTTTCTATAATGTGCGTGAAAGCACTTCTAGCGGTTGAGATTGCAATGAAAGAAAAGAATCGAAAAAAACACTAGAGAGGGCGGTTCTATGGTGCAAAAACCTATCCAGCCAACTTGCAAAAAGACACCTTCGATGGCTGAAATTTAGAGGAAAATAATCCGGCCATTTTAATTCGACCAGGGGCAAAGGCGATTCGCTATTGGAAAAAAATATCATAATCGGCGAGCCTAGAGAGCCTAAGAAGAGAAAGCAAAATTCAGATCGTGAGGTGGTGCTAGCAAAGTCCGGTGACAATGAGAAAGCCTCAAGATCACTATTAAGTCTTTCGGGCTTGGGGAACAAGCTCATGTTCCCATTCATAAGCGAGAGGTCAACCACTAGTGTCATTGTCCAAAAGGGATTGCTGGAATCAATTCTTAGAACTAGTGGGAAAAAAAAATCAGCAAGACCGATTGCTCAAATCGGTCAAGCTATTCATAAGCAAAAAGTGCAAAGCACACACATAAAGGTGGAGTATTGGTTCCTCGCACATTAATGTGTCAAGATCTTCACCAAAGGAGAGCGTGTGCTAATGAAACTCAAATTGGGCAGCAGTACTTACCTTGTAGCCGATTGAGCCATGGCCAATCGTGCTTCGATAAGAAAGAGCCAACTAAGTCGGCTAGGCCAACTACCTTACTTGAGATGGCTAAGCCGACCCCCAAAGGCAACCGAGCTGGTTAAGGTTGCTGCCATTGAGTATGAATCGGCATTGACGACTTTTCGAGTCGCCTAAGCCGATTCCTATTATTGTAGATGTTTCGCGAGGTGCTTGAAAGTTTCACCACTACTATGGTGGGCGCCGAGACACAAGAAGAGCCCGAGGAGGAAATCGATGACGTTAGAGAGAGCCCACAAACTCTTTCCAAAGGTATTATGCGACGATGAGACCATCCAGAGCAGAACCTTGGTTGCTACATCTTTTCGTCACTAAGGTACACGATTACATTGGCCTACATGTTGTCTTCAATTGGAAGGCCGATGATAATGTGTTGTTAAAGTTAAAGCTTTTCCCAATGCTTAATGTGAATTATACATATATGTGGATTGCTTTACTTATTTTAAATTCAATTCATACTTGGTCCCGAATGAGATATAAGATATGTAATTACTTTGGGTTTTTATAATTCGGGGCTAAGATTGAAGAATATTGCTCATGCCGATGTTTGTTCTACATTTAATTTCGCATGAAAGATGATTGTAAAGGTGCGGCCGAATGGATTGGTGTTAAAGTTAATCTTTTTCGCTTGCCAAGCATTGAAGCCGATTCTACAAGTAAATTGGCTTGCAAATTTAATGCTCACCTTTGGTTCTATCTTTGTGATCATGTCTTTAACATGTTCTTTGAAAGGTAAATTTATTAGGCATATTGATCACAAGGCTTTGCCATCAATTCAGAACTTGGAAGAGCTTATATATTGCAAGTTGTGTAAATCATTTGATCATAATACTCATAGTTGCAATGTATTTCATCATGAGATCCAATCGGACATTGATAATGACCGATTGAGGTTTTTTGAAGCTCAACAAGTGGACCGATTAGATTCAATCGGGCCCGATAATAAACAGGTTTTGAATGGCTTGCACTACTAGCCGATTCACTTGAAGATCAAGGCTCTAACGCTCAAGAGAGAGATGGAAGACCCTCAAGTGAAGACGTAATTGTTGTCCATAAAATTAAAATTGAAGATGTTTTAAAGGATAGCAATATTGCTCGATGTTAGAGAACACCGGGGGCAAATAAAATCTCTCCATCTCCACCAAAAGCCGATTGATTCCATTGAGCAAGGGAATCGGGGCTGGAGGTCATTTGTTGCAAGATGTTCATCAAAAAGAAGGATGCTCATAAAGCTAATGGAGGCAAGGAGCATGACAAAGAAAAAAGGCAATAGGAGACCGAAGCTTAGCTTCGAGGAGCTCTTAGCCAAATATACAAAAGATAGGGGAAGCGAATCGATTGAAGAAAGCCCAAGCATCAAAAGTTGCCTCCAAAACATAAACCTCAAAAACAACATTGGCAAAGGAAGGTTTATGTTCCGTCATATTTCGGGCCACAACATGTGGAGTATGCAGCTCGAAAAAAGCTTGAAAGAGTCATTATCTTACAAAGACCGATTTGATCATAATCGGTCCGGAGTTGTGCCAAAGGGAAGGTGGTAAAACAAGTTTACCGCGTGAAGTATGATGGACGTAAAAGAACAATTCAGATTTAAATGTTACCATTGAAAAGCCGATTACATTGTTGAAAAATCTGGCTATTGATGGTAAACAAGTTGAAAATTCAGCCATTTATATTGTAGGTACTAAATCTGAACAAAAAAGAAGATAAAAGTACCTAAGAACAAGAAAGAATTGTCACTATCCACAATGAAGACAAAACCGACATGCTTAATCGGGTTTACCAAAGTGGCAGGAAAAAGAATTCGCGAAGCTTCGCGTAGAAGCTAAAAAGAAAGGGGCCTAGCATGGGTTCGAAAAAGAAGCATTGAAGTTAAAAGGGATGATGATCGGGCAAGTGGTGCATCACAAACAACTAATAGAAGGAAAAGATGCAGGACACAATTGCCAAGTTGGAGGTTTGCACCAAATCATCGTAATCATTGGTCATGGCATCATCCATTTTCTCTACTTTGTGCATATGTGGAATTCACCTCAAGGTATGCATGGTTATCCCTCATATTCTTATGTTGATCCTTGGTATGGGTCTTTTATATTATGGAGGGATGTCGAATTATCACGCTTATCAATGATCAAGAGCCGAAATATTTTATTTTGGCCATGCATATTCCCCGTGTGTGAATTCATATGGCCGATACTTTATTATCGCCTCAAGATGCAATATAGCCGATGAATGTTTAGAACCATCGTATATATGAAAGGCCCCTAGGGAATTTTATTTCGATGACTTAAGGCCCGGGGGGGCAAGAAGAAGATCACTTGCATGTAAAATATATGCAAAGAGCAAACTTGCTTGCTCAAGAGGCATCCGGCTTTGAGGTAAAAGAAAATATTTTCATTTACAACATTTGCCGATGCATGAAAATTTGCTTGTTTCAGATTCTAGTAAGAATTCGGTTCAACCAAAAATAATTGGACAAACCGATGTTACTAATGATTTGGGACAGCAATGTAAAGTTCTTTTAAATCGGTCTATCTCTGTTTTTTGGACAATAGTAGCACCGATTTAGAAGATTGGAGAACTCCTCTCTTGTCTTTTGCGGGATCCTAGTACTAAAGTTGACAAGAATATTCGGGCGGCTTGCTTTCAAGTACACATTGAACAATGGTGAGCTTTATAGGAGGACTGCCGAAGACTTGTTGCTAAAGTGTCTAGGGGGCTGATCAAGCACGCAGTGACAATGAGAGAAGTTCATGAAGTCATTTGTGGTACGCATCAATCGGCTCGAAGTTGAAGTGGTTGTTGAGGCGGGCTGGTTTCTACGGCCTACTATGATGGCCGATTGCTTTTCGTTACTACAAAGGTTTTGAAGAGTGTCAGCGGTTTGAGAATATTCAGCTAGTGCCGGCTGCTATGCTTCATCCTATAATCAAACCGTGGCCTTTCCGTGGTTGGGGCTTGGGCTTCATCGGCCGATTCATCCTCCATCTTGAAGGGGCATAAGTTCGTCTTGGTTGCTACCGACTACTTCACTAAATGGTCGGAAGCGGTGCCATTGAAGAACATGACACACGAGGAGGTAATTGAGTTCATCACAGCACATTATTCATAGATTCGGCATTCCTCAAACATTAACTACGGATCAAGGGACGTCATTTATGGCTAAAGAAGTGAAGGATTTTGCCGAATCATATAAGATTAAGATGCTCAATGCATCTCCATATTATGCTCAAGCCAATGGTCAAGCGAGGAGTCAACTAACAAAACTTTGATCAAGCTTATTAAGAAGAAAATAATAGAACATCCAAGAAGGTGGCATGAGGTCTTGTCGAAGCTTTGTGGGCTCATCGCGATATCAAGGCACGGTGCAACTAAGGTTACTCCTTATGAGTTGGTGTATGGTCAAGAGTCGGTGTTACCCGTTGAGGTAAATTTGGATGCATATAGATTTGCTAAACTTATCTCCTACTATGTATCATGATTTGATGATGGACAACATCGACGTGGTAACCGACAAGAGGGTACAAGCTCTAAAGGAGATTGAAAAAGACAAAGCCCGTGTTGCAAGAGCCTACAACAAGAAAGTCAAGAGCAAATCGTTCCAAATCGGTGACTTAGTTTGGCAAACTATATTACCGATAGGGTCGAAGAGCAATCAATTTGGCAAGTGGTCACCCAATTGGAAAGGTCCTTTCAAGGTGGTCAAAGTGATATTTGGGAACTCCTATGTGCTTGAGTCAACAAGTGATGGAAAACGTCAAGATAAGGTGATTAACGGGAGGTATTTGAAAAAGTATTTCCCTAGTGTTTGGCAAGAGGCCTAGTGCTCTCCAAACAATGGCCGATGCATGCATCGCCCTTAGAACAAAAATGGCCGATACGTAGTATCGCCCTTAGTTACTGGACAACCGATAATGATGGGCATTCGTGTTGTTTGGTTTTTCTTGTTTTGTTTTCAGGTTCGGTGCAACTCTCACCGAAAACGAGGGGGCATGTGTTGACACCCAAAATGGCATAGGCTAAACCACCGCAAAAATTCGGACTTAGCCAAATTCTCGAGGAGGATCGAAAACGGCTTTTACGGAATGTGACCGATTCATCGGGCGCGTCGGTCCAGCGTCCGGCCGATCGCGTCCGGTCAGCAGGCCGGCCGGGACACCGACGGACGCGCCCGTCGCGTCCCGGTCCAGCGTCCGTCAGCGGCGTCGGCGTGGATCGCGCCGCAGACCTCCTCTGCCGGGCGACCGGCCGGAGCGGCCCAATCCCCGGTCGTCGCGTCCCGGTCACCCCGACGCAGGCCCGTGTCCGCACGAGATCCGAACCGATTTGTTTTCAATCGTGTTTTTGGTCGGTTTTGGTACTTGGAAACGCCCAAGGACGGTTTCCTAAAAGGATAAGACCACCTCCTCTATATAATAAAGAGGTTCATGGCCGATTTGATCCCATCTATATCCAATCGTCACAACACATCTACCAAACCCTAAATCCTCTCCTCTTCTTCTCCCTTCTTCTTCTTCGCCCGCCGATGCCATGAACGGAAGATCGACGACAACAACGCCCCTAGAGCGGTCAGGCCGGCTAGGGCAGCCCATAGCCGCCGCTCGCCGACGGGGTCCCTCAGGGGCGTGTGGGGTTTCGGGTTTCAAGAGACTTCGCCGGCGTGTCTTGCGTATCGCGCTCCCGACGAGGCTCCTCCGACGACGTGTCTTGCGTATCGCGCTCATCGTTGGAGGCACAAGGTCCAGGTGTGGATATCCCTAGGTGCTTGCCGATCCCTGATTTTCGGCTTGCCCTTCGTAGAGCGATCTAGCTCTTTATTTGGTGTGTTACCGATTTTATCGTCAACAAAGATATGCAAAACAAAATTCATATAGCTTCTTTGCTTCACCATGCTTGAAGGCTATAAACTGAATTCCTTCATTTATTCAGCGCTCATTCATAAGCTAGGTTCTCTTGGCCACACTAGTATTGACATTAACTCTTCTTTGTCAAATAAATAAATAAATAAAGGCCGATGCAAATCTATCTGACAACGAATAATTAATCCTAGGCAAGTGAGTCAAGCCAGTACGTGTGTACATGAGATCCAGATTGCCCTGAGATCGAGGTACATGTATATCTGCTAGTATAGTGCCTGTGCGTATTTAAAAGATGTATTTGAGAATAACGATGATGAGATTTTTTAAAAAGTTTTAATCTAATGCAATTGTGTATTTAAGCTGCTCGGCGGTGTGCTATTGGCGTCATATTTAAGCTGATCGACAGTATACTATTGGCGCCGTCCATCCAGCAGAGCTCCATCGCTCCTCTATCCCTTCCTGCTGCATGGTACTTCTATCACTTTGTGCTGCTCTGTAATGCTTGTGTGCTCTGTGCCTGCCAGTGTGTAATGGACGAGAAGGGCTACACGAGGCTGGTGAGCATTCAGCAGGAACCCGTGCTGCACGAGGCATATAGTACAACACCATGCTATATCAGAGTAAATAATATTTGCGCATCTTTTGATCACCGTGAAATGTTATTTAAAGTAATCTTTTGGCAGCTGTTGCATGGGTCGGCGCCAATACATCGTGCTTGCTGGCGATAATCTGTTAAATCAGGGCATCTTTCTAGTCAGGGTGTTTGGGTCGGAATCTAGAAATTAGATATATTTCTAGATATTGGTTGAGAAATTACTGTTTTATCGTGCACAAGCAGTATTGCAGTATATTTTAAAGCTACGAATTGAATTTGTTTAGAAGCGAGAATACCCAAGTTGGAAATACCGGCTCCGCCACTAACTATGACACTATCCCTCAAATTTCATATGTTTTCGTTTCAAGTAATAGCTCCACAATTGTCCATTGAGGAGAGTGCATGATAGATAGTATAATCCTCATAATGCATGGTAGTTTAATTTGATATCTGTGAGTACCTGAGCACGCTGTCTATGAGCCCAACCGATGAGGACTTTGGTTAAGTGCCGTTGTCAGTGGATCATGCTGCGCCTCGGCCTCGGCCTCGGAGACGGAGCACGTGAAGTACGTGCTTGCGGATGCTGGCCTAGGTCGCCGCGATGTGGTCAGGTTACATGCATGTATGTGCTCCTACTGCTCACATTGTCGTGCTGCCGCTGCCCAGCATGCATCGGGACGACCGAGAGGTGAACTCTACTACAGAACGTCACTATTGGGGCGGTTTTGCGAGCTGCCCCTAACTCTCCATTGCTAATGTAGTTTCACAATAGGGGGTTAGGGGGGGTGTTAGTGTTGCAACCACCCCCTTGTATGAGATGCCCCTACTGTGGTGCCCAGATTTCGTATTTTTTAAAATTTAAAAGAATAGCAAAGTAGCGCATTTGTTTTGTGTAAGATCTACAATTCTTATTTAGGAAGTTTTTCCATCCAAGGTCATTTAAAAAAAAATATTTTTTAATGTCTTATTTCAAAATTCAGGAACCCACGCACATCAATATGGAGCGCCCTACTATGGACCCACGAGGGGGGGCCCGGATATTGAACCACCTGCTATTAGTAGGGGCGCTCAAAAACAAAAACCGCCCCTACTCAAAAAGGGGGCATTCTCATAGTAAGCTTTTGTAGCGTGGAATCAAGATAGATGGTAATATGTACTACCTTCGTTCTAAATTATGAGTCACTTTAATTTTTTAGTCTATCTATTTAATTATGTATGTAGACATATTATTATATCTAAATATATAGCAATGTAAATGTATTGAAAATATCAAAGTGACTTATACTTTGGAACGTCGTCCACGTCATGTTTCAGAGATGGGCAGTGGAAGGCAATCAACCGTGTCCAACCATTAGGAGGTGCGATCCATAGCTTCAGCCGTTGCCGTTGTGAATCATGCCAATATACCATCCAGCAGCACGTACGCACCTCCTGCGATTAGGAAGCCGAATCATTTTTTCCATTATTAAAAAAAACAAATTAATACGGCTCCTGCCACACAAGTTCGTACCATGTTGAAGTCGTCCGTCCTTGTGGCGGTTGCTATAGTAGAGGACCCGTTTTAAGGATGTCAACGGGTCGGGTTCGGATCGGGTGGAGTCTCCGTGCACCCAAAACCAAAACCGAAATCGAAAACCAAAACCGAAACCGAAACCAATTCGGGTGGAAATCCATCACCAAAACCAAACCAGCGGATAAACGAAGCCCGAGCGGTTACCGAAACCAGCGGATAAATCGAAACCGAGCGGATACCCGTAGATATATATACACATATTCACATGTATAAACAAGAGACAACAAATAATAAATATTTTCATGAGTCAACTTTGAATAAATTTAATAATCTAAGTAAATAAGTTATTATTAACATATTATAAAACATGAGTTTTAATTCTAAATGATTTATTTCGGATATCCATTGGATATCCACGGGTGAAAAAAAAACCCCGAAACCAAAACCGAAACCGAACCGAAACCGAACTTGAAAAACCGTGGGTGAAATTCCAGCACCAAAACCGAAAACCCGCCCAGAACCGAAACCCGCGGATATCGAACGAAACCGAACCAGCGACATCTTTACCCGTTTGCGGGTAAAGCCTTGTACACGCTAGAGTATGTAGTCAATAATTTGGGCGTGGTGTCTAGGCTAGGGGCTTCCTTCGTTTGCCACGGCCATGTATGGTTGAGAGGATGGCGGCGAGTGGTGACTTGACCCTATCCGTCCTTAGCATTCCCCCACATCCGTGGTTGGCGTATCTTAGTAAAAGCTGAAGGTGTCGCGGCACGGGGTATAAGTCGGTCTTTCGAAATAAGTTAGCGGTGACCTTAGCTATCTTGACTTAGAATCTCTAACAATAAAGCATGTGTGCATCATTTGTCTTGACATGACTATGTAGGATTTGCCTTATCCATATTGGATTTATTCTTTTTATTCTTTATTTTATCTTTATCCTTGAGGTTGGCTTGAGCGTTTGTGTCAAGTTATCCTATTACTTATCTTATTTTATCCCTATTATCAACATTGATCTACTATGCAGACATGTTGTCTCGACCATATCGAATTAGAGACTTTTACACCATACCTTCCCTTGGGAAAATGTAAATAACGATACTCGAATACTTTCGAAGTGAAATTCTACAATGATAGATCCGTGCGCTGCGGGTGAATATCTGTTATGGCAAGGTCTATCCTTTGTTGATGTTCCTAGAATGATCACCGACATGGTGGTTTCGCTTAGGAATGTCAACGACGCATTTCGGGCACCGTTATTAGCGATGGGTTCTAAACCTATTTCTAGTGGTCGTGCTAAAAATGCCAACAAGCATTTCTCGGCGCCATTGGCGAGGGAAGGCGTTGGTTAAAGGAATGTATTGGAACGTTTCCATGATAATATGCATGTGTAGTGATCATTGTTCATAATAGGTTTATCAAAAAATCTCATAAATAAAAACCAAGGACATGTTTTCAAGTTAGTATGCACCTTCGTGTATTCTTGTCGCTAACCATTTCAGGTGAAGACTAAGTTGAACAAAGGGGCATGGGATGCTCAAACATGGGGGCTACATCAACAAGAAAACTTTGGTACTCTTGGGTAGAGGAACACACTCAAAAGAGGGAGCGGCGACCTAAAGAGGGGGACCGATGGCTGAGTGTGAGGGAGCGATGGTTGAGAAGTGAGAGAGTGGACATGTGAAACCCCTAACTCCACCTGGATATATATGAACCCGATATGGATTGGATATATGAAATTTTTTGCTGGGCCTTGGGATTATTAATTGGCTTCCCACCAAAAATGCAAGTATTTTTGGAGCCTTGGAGGCAGGCTCGACTCGGTTAATGGGTTTTAACCACCTTCGTAGGAATTGATTTTTGCGTGGCGTTTTTACCACCGCGGTTAATGAAAAATAACTGTATCGGTTAGTCAAGGCATTAACCGAGGAAGTTCAAATTCCTACGTGCCTACGGGGATCATTCCTAAATTCCTCGCAAAAAGAATTTTTTGGAGTAGTTTAGTTTCTGAAACAAATATATTAAGACTAATTACTTCTTGATTTGACAATGTGGTGCTCCGATCCATTTACTCCAAAATGTTATATTTTAATTTATCTTTTGATGTATTAATAAATTTATTAAATTCAGATCCACACTATATATTTTGCTGGCATCTGTCCTGATTTCGTAATGATCGAGTAAGGTACATGACATATTAATAAGGTAAATATATTAAAGGGGAATCAAAAGGCACCGTGGAAGCTCCAAGTGGTACACCACCGATTATAGTTTGTTGACACCCAAAAAATGGCGTGGTCTAAGTCACGGTAAAAATCCAGACTTAGCCATATTTTGAAAAGAGCTAACCCACCGCAAAATTCGGACTTAGCCATGTTTTGGAGGTCCAAGTCACCGCAAATTTCGGACTTAGTCAAATTCTCGAGGAGGATCGAAAAGGGCTTTACGGAACACATGACCGGACTCACGAGCGGCGTCGGTCCAGCGACCGGATCCGCAGCGTCCGGTCGGTCGCCCACGATCGGTTTGCAGACCTACGTTAAACCCGATCGGGCCAGCGCCGACCGGAGGACGTCGGTCACCTCCTCCGTGAGTTCGGTCGGTCATTACGGAATCAGGCTGATTTCGGGGGCATCGGCGGAAGCACCCATCGCGTCGGTCAGCGTCCGTGCGAGTCGGTCAGATTGCGCCAGCGTCGGACTCTCGAAGAGCCTACTGGAAAAACCGACCCGGACCCGTCGGCCGGTGCGTCGGTCGGGGCGATTCAGCGTCGGCCAGCCCAGCGCAGCCCGTGTCCGTACGAGATCGAACCGATTTGTTTCCAATCGCGTGTTTAGGTCGGTTTTTCATGCTTGGAAACGTCAAGGGGCGGTTCATGGCGATTTGATCTCATCTACATCCAATCGACAACCAATCTATCTCTGTACCGTTTGTAGGTCATCTTCTTCTCTCAACCCCTCTATCCTGCTATTCGGCGGCGAACTCCGCGTTCTTCGTCGGCGTTCTACGCGGCCACGCTGGTCCTCCCGACGGGTCTTCCCGGAGGTGCGTTCGGAGGTTCTCTCAGCCGTCCACCGAGCTCCACGCGCCCCTACCGATCCCTAGATCGGTTTGGGCTGCCACACTGCGGTGCTCGCTGCTACAAGGTCGGTCGCGACCTTCGTGGGCGCCCAAGGCCCTCCCGGTGTGTTGGTGTGAAGCCCTAGTTTCGCGTCAACATAGTTATAAAAAAATAGTGCCACAATATAATAACCAATTAAGGATAGAAAATGTTCATCATGTAGCTGAGGTCTATAGGGAATTGAAGCCAGTATTTTGAAGGCTTTTGAAAACCAATATAATAACAAATTCAGATCCACCCTACATACACATATATGACAATTTTCATTGGGATTCCTATTGTCTACTAGGGCTCTGGGCCGGCCATACGGAGTATATATTTAGCCAGTTTTATTTATTAAAATAAGGTCTTGCATGGGAGGGCGCAAATACACATGGTTTGCGGGGGTGGGGGGTGGAGGACTGGCCCCGTACACTAGAATTTGATTCGGGCATCTTTTGAATTACATCATAATAAGTACGCATGAAATCATAATTTTCCACATTGACTAAATATAACTACTATAATTTTGGAAACTAAAAAATTATTTTTAGGAATGGTGGACTTAACAAAACCGACCAGAAACATAGGGTTTTTTATGGTGTTGTCTCAAGAGAACTGCCCAGAAAATTGATTTCATGAAACAAATTTAAAACCGTCTCTAAAAATCATTTCTATTTACAATCAATGGCATAGTAACCGTTTTTTCAGAACCGACCCGCAAGCAAAAACTATTGCTCCAGTATGTGGCAGGGACAAGTCAAGCAAAATCAAAGGGAGGCCACAATGGAAAAGACGTCTGGTGACTCACATGGGCACCCGGCGGTACGCACTAGTAGCTGCAAGCTAGGTGGTGGAGACCAGGGGCCGAAAGAAGGTTACCACAGCTTCATGTCAGGGGCACAATTTTAATTTCATGAACTTTTCAATTTTTAAGCGGGGAAACCAAATGAAATGATCAAACACACACTCATGCTACAACATGGCAGTGCACACTACTGTATAAACTACTTTTAGGGGTGGCTGGTGAGCATTTGTTGGGTCATAGTTAATCCATTAACCATCGCGAGCATTATTTGTCCGCCTCGATTAACATTTAAAAAATAATATACAGCAGTGGTATAATATATGATGGAAACTAGATCAACCCATCGTTGGGTCAAAGAGAAGTTCGAGTAAAGTTCATTCATTTGAATTTGAATTCACATCAAAATCAGTTTTCACAAATCATACACATATGTATATACACAAGGCATTCACACATCGTCCATACACATGAAACGGACAAAATTGTAAAAGTTCTCACAGACATATGTATCGATCACATGGACGGAAAACTTGAAGTTTTCACACTCGTACATGGTACTTCATGCTTGCTATTCCAAACATCGTTGGATGAGCGTAAGCTCAGACACTAGTTTTGAGATTAACGCTTCCCTGTAAAAAAAAAAAAGGGCCGACCCAATGCAAATCCATCGGGAAACGAAAAGTAAATGGTAGGCAAGTGAGTCCAGTCAGTGCTCGATGAGATCCAGATTGCCCTAAGATCGAGGCCGGTACATGTGCATCTATCTATATCTTCAACACCGGTGAGCTCGCAGGAACCCGTGCTGCACGAGGCATCTTCCACCTACCGTGGAGGCCAGCCCTGGCCTGGCGTGGGCGTTCTATAAATAGAGTTGCTCGGTCCCTTCTTAAGACACACATCACAAGCTAAGTGCATCTCCTCATCTTAAGTCCTGAGTGCATCGCTCCTAGGCTAGCATGGCCAGGCTCCAAATCACTCCTGCAGCCGCGTTCACTGAGTGGAATGAGCTTAACTTCCAAGGCCTTTACCTGTTCCACACGCCCTTAGGCCCAAAGGCCAACCAAGCTCACGTCATAGACAACAAGGCCCCGCTTGGTATTGGTGCCATCTTAGTTAACAACTGGGAAGTATATGACGGGCCAGGGGCAAACGCAAAGCTTGTTGCCCGTGCACAAGGCTTGCATACCTATGCCACGAACTTTGTCAATTCCTTCACCTTAGTGTTCGTGGATGAAAGGTACCTAGCTAACATATACTAGCTAATCTGTTGTAGTCTATATATTTTTACCATTGATCATGCATTCTCTGTTTGAGCAAGCTGCTTAGCCCATTACTAATACATGCATGGATGGTGCAGGTTCAGTGGGTCCACACTTGAAGTAATGGGGATAGTAGTTGAAACTGGGGAGTGGGCTGTTGTTGGGGGCACCGGTCAGTTTGCTCTGGCAAATGGTGTCATCTCTAAGAAGTTCTATGAACAGAGAAGCGATGGGAATATCATAGAGCTTACGATCCGTGCCTTCTGCCCAAAGCTCAAAGGAACAAGGGTAACATGGCTAGCCACACAATAGCTATATGTTTCTTATTAAAATTTTAGGAGTTGGGGGTCACTATATATACATGTAGTTGTTCATCAACTTTGGTAGCTTTATTTGATTCTGACAAAATAATATATACAAATTCATATTACCTATATATACTATATACATGCAGTACCCTGTCACAAAAATTGGGCTTTTCGGTGGGAGTGGAGGGTCTCCAATGGACATCACAGAAGCACCCAAGCGTCTGGAAAGCATCACCGTTTCCACAGGCGTGATCGTGGACTCCATTGCATTCTCCTACGTTGACAGCAGTGACCAGAAGCGCTCTGCTGGTCGCTGGGGCGGTTCCGGTGGACAGCCTCACACGGTAAGTGGACCGCGTGCGTGCATTGTTAGAATACTCGGCGGATTCACATGCGAACAAAATATATTTATATATATGATCAATATGCCAACCAATTAACATAATCCACCCTTTTCTCCCCGGCCTCTTGGTGTTGATGCGTGCAGATCCAGCTCGCCGAGTCTGAGGTCATCACACAAGTGTTTGGGACAGTCGGCACCTACGAGGGTTATACCGTGATAAGCTCCATCAAATTCATCACAAACCATCACTACTACATATAGCTTCAATAGGGGCGGCTCAAAAGCCACATTATGGGACGGTTTTCATAGCCGCCCCTAACTTACCGTTGCTACAGCCGGATTTGCAGTAGGGGGGCGGTTGGTGATGCAACCGCCCCTACTGTATGAGCCGCCCCTACAGTAAAACTGTACCAAATCGCGTTTTCAAAATTCAAAAAAAATACCAAAACATTTTTATTAAACCGGGAATTTTTCCACTGCCATGTGCCCGCCCGTCTCCGTCGCAAGTCGTCGCGCATTTTTCGCGTAAAATCGCGCTACGCGGCGGCGGATTCGAACCAGCGACCTCGTGCTTGCGCGCGACCCCACCCTACCACTGCACTACACACTCACATGTGTCCATATCTCATTCAGCGTCTCCATATATTATACAAATCCGAGTGTAAATTGACTATTTGAGGCCCTAAATGGATTCAAACAAAAAAAGTCGTCAACTACAAAGTTTCATAACTTTTCGAGATCTACATTTCATATGTAGAAAGTTTTCCCATCCGAGGTCGTTTACGAAATTTGAATTTCAAATTTGAGACTTTTCAACACAACTTTTGCATGACTAGATGATTTCAAAGTAAAAAGTCGTCAACTACAAAGTTTTCGTAACTTTTCGAGATCTACATTTCATATGTAGAAAGTTTTTTCCATCAGGTCGTTTTACGAAATTCGAATTTCAAATTTGAGACATTTCAACACGACTTTTGCATGCCTAGATGATTTCAATGTAAAAAGTCGTGAACTACAAAGTTTCGTAACTTTTCGAGATCTACATTTCATTTGTAGAAAGTTTTCCCTCGTTTACAATTTTTTAATTTTTAGTGCCTTGTTTCAAAATTCGGGATCCCATTTGTAGGGGCGGCTAGAGCCGCCCTTGTGAACCGCGATAGGGGCGGCTCGTGATTGAACCGCCCCTAGTAATAGTAGGGGCAGCTCGTAACACCGGCCGCCTCTAATGTGGTCACTATAGGGCGGCTCATTTGGGGTGTCGCTATCGGGGCAGCTCGAAAAATGAACCGCCCCTAATGCAAAGGGGCGTTCTCTTAGTAAGCTTTTGTAGTAGTGCTTAACAACACCTATGGGCCATGGGGGGGATGGGAAGGATGCTCCATTCACCATCCCTGTGCAGCTAGGCAGTGCCATCGTGGGCTTCTTCGCACGTGCTGGGAGTTACCTCGACGCGATTGGCGTTCACGTACGGCCCCTCTAGACTATGAGAAGCAGCTCCTTCATCAGCTTGATTGCAGCTTGCATCTCATTTCCTACTAGTTCCATGGTCGTTAAAGTTCTTAGTGTGGTCTGTTTGCCCTTCTACTTCAGGTGGTCGCTAGTTGCCAATAAAGTGGCCGGTGTGGTGTGTGTTGCCTCTGTCTTGAATTTCGACAAATAAAGACCACGACTCATGTTCGTGGTTTTCGCATCAATAATAGCTGCCTCCGATGTCATCTACATTTTTTGTATTACTTTTGTTTCATTCAGACTGAGATACAGACATCTAATCAATGGGCCTCTAACAGCTAATATGGCTAATTAAAGCATTTGCGATTCTGAAACCTAAATGAAATTGCTTGGTGGTTGTAAATATCTTATCACATTTCTTAAATTTTGACTATATACATGAATAGGTTGTGAAGTTTATATATACTTTGGAAACATGAAGTGGGGATTACCTCATACACGGCCTTCTAAAAATTTTTACAATGAATAAGGTTTAGATTAAAGTTTATTATATATGATGATTCGGAAACATGTAGATCATTTACATAGAACTAGAGATTGCACCACGAGTTTTTAAGGAAATAATCCCTTACCAGAAAACCATTCTGAATCCCATAGAAGGAAATAATCCGTTACCTGAAACTCATTCTGAAACCCATATGCAATTGATGTATAAAATATAGAGCAAGGCGAAACTACAATTATTTGTATAACATGAGCTTCACTATCATAATCCCTACAAGCAGTGAAGCAATCTATCATAGTTCAGTGCGCTGGCTTTGTATTGTGTTTGATCAGGTACTGCATCGCTACTGCAGCGTGGAAGGAAGCTCCTACAGGCAGTAATAAGCTATAAACTGAAGTTTAGGTATTAGAGTCACATGTGGGTCGCACGAGTAAACACGAATTGTGTCGAGGTAGATCCCAGCGTGCGAAACAACCAACCACTGCCTGGTCCTCCCATGCTCCCCAAGGCCCATAGGTCTTGAGCTTCATCACGAATTTGATGGAAGTTATCACGGTGACACCATCGGCATTGCCGATTGTCCCAGCCACTTGTGTGAGCACCTCAGACTCCGGTGGGTTGGATCTATGAGCACCTCGATCAGGTTTACAGTACTTAAAGACACTCGATCTCTATCTAGACATATTTCATGGTTCTAACACCCATTGATCAATAAGCGATGATTATATATTCTATATACATCATCTCTAACTAATTCTTGTAGTCTCAAATACATAATCATGCCCGTAGCTCACAAGTTTGGAAGAAGGAAGAGGGAAAAAAAAAACAAAAACTAACGAACATAGAAACTGGAGAAAAAGGAAAGAGGAACGACAAGAATAGAAGCTTGTGGGCCTCCACCATATAAATGACAAAAGACCTGACGACCAAACTCCTTCATTGTGGGCCTGATTGAATTTCCTCGAATATGGGCCGGCCACGACCATGGCCAAATCCGCTAGTGGAAAGCCTTTCCGTGTTCTGGATGAGGTCATCGGCCCGAACACACATCTACGTTGACTTTCAGTCCGCCAGCAACATGCGTGAGGCTACATTGAAAGAAAGAGCCTGTTCGGCTGGCGATCTTTGTGAGATAAAAATCTTGGCTTTACCGATCTTTGTGAGAGAAAATACTGGCGGCCTTGGTGATAAGCCAAACGAACAGGGCCAAAGAAGAGGCACACGGATATAGCCCATATAAAGACAGAAACAAGCACTAGGTACCTAACCCAGTTCTATGCTTTCCCTGCTATTTTACCCTGCATATATGTGGTTACTTTCCTACATCTTGCAGTTCAGCCTATGCAGAAACAGCAGCATTTCCCTGCAAGAGCGTGAAATTTTCTGTTTTGCAGCCACCTCCAACCATACTCGTTGGAGACATGTTTTGCTAATACATGACCAACCTGTCCACTTGAGGATGTATGTAGGTAGGTCCCAAAAATGTGTGGTACAGCACAAGTTTCAAGATGTACTCAGAACAAAACTTCTCTGCACCACGAATACAGCAAAGATTTTGTAACCATTTACAGATTTAGAAAGTACATTAATTGTACAAACTCCCACCAATCGAAAGATTTCATCAATAAATTTACAGGATAACTTGGAATAGGCTAGACAACAGATAATCCGAGAGTCCAAACACAGGCTAGCCTGATGGAGACTGTACCTTGAAAATCCATTACTGTCTGCTCGTGATCTCACGGTAGACTAAGTCGACGAATTCATCGTTCTGGCACAAAAATAAACTTCATGTCTCAGATTAAGGAACATGGTTAGGAACAGATTAGTATACTATTACAAATCAAAGAGAAATATGACAATATCTACAAGTGTTATCTAGTTTGATGTCGAACTAAGCACAAGTCTAGCAGAACTATGTTCCAAGCTTCTCACGGATATAAGCTAGATACCAAAGACTCAAAAGTAGACATGAACAAGCAATATATTCAAATATAAAATTAAATAATTGCGCATCATAATAAGAAAAAAAGAAGAATACAGTCAAATTATACAAGAAAATAAAATAAACTGAACTGTGTACCTCCACAAGTCTCAGTAATGCATCTCTGACTTTGTCTCTAGACAGTGCTGGGCTCAAGACTGGTGCAGACGCAAGAGATGGTGACGGATTAGGTGGTGGAAACGGTTGAAGTAATGGAGTCCCATATGGTGGAGACGGAGAAGCTGTAGGTAACGGAAAAGGCTGAAGCAACGGAGCACTTTGCGGCTGCTGAGCAGTCGAGGATGTTGAGGTGGAGCAGTTGGTACTGCAGGATTACTGCGTATCATTGTTGTCTGTGAAGATGTCAGTGGTGAGAAAAGTGACGGATTTACAAGGCTTGTGGACCTTCCTATAGATCCAGTTCCACTATGAGCATCAGCAGGCATCCCAGAAACCGCTGAGGCTTGTGAAGGAAGCAAAAAATGCAAGCCTGGCGATTGTGCTGTAGTGATACTAGTTGCTGCATGTGTAGCCACCGGAGTAGCACCAAAATGTTGAATTGGTTGCCTTGCAACAGCTACAGCAGAGTTACCACCAGCATTTGCAGCTGCCTGTTCAAAGAGATGCACATTTAAACATAGAAAATAAAAGCTAAAGCTTCTATATACTGGAAAACGTAGACTTGGATCAGAATACAATGTAAAATTAATGACAAGAACAATTTCCATACACTGAAAAATGCAGATAAAGGATCCTCTTGGGCGTGAGTAGTAGCTGATATGATATTTGGCGTTTGCGGTTCGAGAGGACCTTCAACCAACACAGGTGCTGCTTCCAGCTCTTCAAATTCACTGAAACATGATTAATTAATGACTGTAAAAACCACCCCCACCACCAAAAAAAAGCTTTTACATTATATAAGATGTCATGGCTCAACACTAAAAGTAATGTGAAGTGTCAAATAAGTTCACTAAAACAAGTAGTGTCAATGCAACATCATTACAACTTGTTTGTTTTCACATAATATGCTAATAGTAATTGGAGTACAAAATTGTATCTCATATGATGTTGTGCAAACAGAAAACAAAATGTTGTCTGGTAACATAACACTATGCATAAGCCTGAAGTAAATTTTAGTTTTTCACAAGCTATTTGATGAATTAAAAATTGAAGGATCGAAACATCTAAAGAGTAATAAGCATTTGTTGCTAATACAAGTCCTGGAAAGGTCCATAATAAAATTAAAGGAATATGCTGCAACATGTCTAACTGATTAGCATGTCTCCCACCATAACATAATGCACAACGTTTCAAGTACCTTTGAACAGAGGGAATCTTCGGCTTTGGTGGCACCTTCGAGAAAGCACTCAAAATCCTGCGCAGTGTGATGCATTGGTCACCAAAGGAATAGAAAAGCTCTGAGAATTTTGGAAGACCACAGTTTTGAAGACTGTACTACTCAGTTCTAGACATACAATAAGATAAAGCAGTAAAGCACTGATGTGGCAAAGAAATAACAGTACATGAAGCTGCTGTAGATTGTATATACACTCATATTGCTAAAAGCTATCACATCTACAAAGGCGATCTCAAAACAATATTAAGTGTTCACTTGCATATTTATTGTTTTATTAGTTGCTAAAGTTTTTACATTTGGGAACATTAGCACAACACATGGGCCTACCAACTTAAATTAAGTAGTGTCTTTATTCAAGTTCGGGGCTTCAATGCAACATCCTGAAGAAAGATTTGAATACTTTCGATTTAATATTTAAAATGTTACCTTTTAGAAGGAGTCACCAGATGTTTTTACCAAAGTGTAGAAAAGAATTCAGAATCTACCACTGTCACATGTCTCATACTCTTATATCGACGCGCAACAAATATTAAGCATGTAGAAAGCTCAGTAATTGACACTTTCATATCAACAATGTCTGAGATTGGTGGGGAAGAGATGACTGGACTAATATATATCTCAGTGTTAAACTTGAAGTTGCCTTTGCTTATTGCAATTCATGACAACGAGAAGGGCCCTAAAGAAAAAAACAACGGAGTAATAATTACAAGTTTGCAACTGATACCTGCTGAAAAGGTTTGCAACTTCTTGACACTCTTGAGAATTGTAAAACCAAATTCCTATAACTTCTTGAGCAGCATTGCGGTACATTATATAAGGAGCTTGGAGTTGGTATTCAAAATCTCCCAAGAGATCTTCAACTAGATTATCTGTTAACAAGTGGAAGCCAACGAAATGCGAAGAAAACATTAATGGCAATGTGAAGATACAAGCAGGGTACTTTACATAATAAGCTTCTGCCAATCTCATTTGAGAAGAGTAATTGAAAAATAAACATGCAATCACCAACGAGTTTAAAAAGTAACCCATCACTCTGCAGCCAAGTTTACTTCAACAGTATAAATGTGGATATTATAGAATATTATGGAATAGAAAAATATTAACATCATTTTGAAGGTTTTGGTTTGTGTCAATGGATAAAGTATAGAGAATGAGTGAAATACAAGAGTATCAATTTAGCATATATTAGTTTGACCAAATAAAACCAGCACATGCTACTTTCTCAGCTGGAGAACTATTTCAGTGAGAACATTACCATATAGTTTTATTACGTTTGAAGTATTAACAAAAGGGGAAGGAGTCAGCAATATCAATAACAAATGATGCAAAGAAATATGCTTGATTTTCCGCTGAAAATTGAAAGTCCGTGATCTTCCTGAGATAAATTGTGTAAAATCTAAAACTATTTTCTGTTGGGCAGGAACAAAGACATATTAGCAAAGATAACTATTACTCACAGAAAGTAGAGTTCACAAAGATATTAATTAAAAGTTTCAGACTGCCAGGTTGATACCGAATATCATGTATGCCACATGAGTGAGCTATTCTCATGTGAATTTTTTTTCCAAAGGTTACACATACCCAATAATGAGAATTTAATCACCAGATTATACAATCATAAAAAATGCATGAAAAAATACCTGTATTCCTGCGATTCATGACAATGAACTGAAATCTGGGTTGAGCACTCCTGCAAGAAACATACACTTTTTGTTGGAAAAGACACAAATGGTATAGACACAAACAAAAAATGTGGACTGCAAAAATTTGATCACTCTTAAGGCCCACAACATTTTAGGTAGCTTCAGAATAAGAGACATATCTACAACTGTAAGATTAAACAAATAGAAATATGAACGCAGTGTATTTTAAACAACCACCGATATCTAGAACTGGAAGATTAAACAAATAGAAACATGGGCATTTGTCACTAGACTAATACTTGGATATGCAATTGTTCCACTAGTAGAGAGTGAGTTCTCCCTGTCCGAGCTTCGATTCATTTTTGGCGATTTTAGAAATCTTATTAAAGTAGTCCAACATGGTAATTTATGGAACTTCAAAATAAACAAATGAAGAAAACCAGGTATGTATCTCTCAAAAGGCTGCAGAGCTGAACTAAACAAATTCCTAGTCTAGTACAATACAATGCTTTAAACTGGGAAAGAACAAAAAGAAAGAACAAAAGGCATACTCTGCATCTAGGATAACAGAGAGAAGCAATTCACGGCACAACTGAACACATTTTTGCCAGTACAATAATCAGCATATTCTGCATTTAGTTTCCTACTAGGATCACCAAACAACCAATGTGTTTATGATTTATTAGTAGATAGAAAAAATTGCTAGAACAAACGACAATTACAAACTTTAAAGTTACAAATTGTATGCAAAGTGCATCCAATTAGGCCTGTGACTCTGAGAAAGAGACGAGACGGACCTCTTGACGACGAACAGCGACCCCTCCACGTCCTTCCGGCTCTGCATAAAACGCACAACACGGAGCACACCAATAAGGCCCAACCCAGGCAAAATTCTTCACCCACGAATCGCAGGCTCAGACAGGGAGAAAGAGGCGCAGGGGCAGGGGCACGCACCCACTGGCTGACGTCGGTGTCGAAGTCGTAGAGCGTGACGTGAGCGGCGGTGATGAGGATGTCCTCGACGGCGGGGTCGAGGCGCTGCAGCACGGTGAGGTTGAGCGTCCGCGTGCCCTCGCCGTCCACCGCCAGGTTCGGCGTCACCTTCGCCCTCCCGCCGCCGCCGTGGGCCATGGCCGCGCGCCGCCGCGGGCTAACGGACGGGGCGGCCGCACCGAGCACTGCCTAGGGTTTGGGGATTGGATCGAAGGGATTCGAGGGGACGACGCGACGCAGTGGAGACGAAGAGGACGAAGAAAATAAAGGGACTTTTTTTTTTCTTTTCGGTTTCTCTCGTGTGATTCTTTTTTGTTGCCTTTTCCGTTTTCGGTTGCGGAAAACAGGATGCGGGGCGGAATGTTGGTGGTGGCTGTATCATGTATCAGGGGGTTTGGGTGGATTCGGCCGCACGTGACAGCTCACGTTTCCGTGCACGCCCTCACGCACTCCAACTGTGCTTTCTATCACAAATTCCCAATATAATCATTTTAGAGCAAATATAATGCAGCCAGCTCAGTCGGCGAAATAGCTAGACACGTAAGCACGATGTGACGTGAGGGAGGGAGAAAGGATCAGAGAGAAGAGAGCGGGCAAGGTGCAAAACGTCGGCAAAAAACGCAGCGAGGTTCCATGCTTGTAGGGCCCCGCCATCTAGATCCTCCGGCTCCCATTGGTCCAAAGTCCAAAGGGTGAGTGGAGCCCACCCCACCACAACCCGGTCCCCTCACCTTAGCGACCGGGCGCTTATCGATGTGGTGGGGATTTCCGGACCATAGATCCCACGCGTGCAACGGGTCAAGCACCGCTTGTGCAATCTCGCCCTCACGGACCTGGTGGGGCGGCAATGATATAGTGCGCCGAACCTCGCGCTTCCGCCGACAGGAGCTCGCATGCTGCCATCACAGACCTTGCGTAGCCCGTAGAAGCTAGTGAGGTCCTCATGAACGAACCATGAGCACGGTTTCAGCCACGCGACCATAGGCATACTTGCCCCGCAAGATTTGAAGGATTAGGAAAAGACTATTAGTTTGTTTTTTTCTTGAATCTGTTACGAAATATGCTTTGGAGAGTATAGTTTCTATCGGTATTATTCTTGCAACATCCGTAAAGACAACACATGCCTCATGCACACAAAACACCTATAGCTCGATGGAGGTGTGTGGAGGTCACTCGAAGCTCAATGGAACAAAGCTTAGCGCCATGGAGCATGGCGGTACCTATAAGGTAATGCCACACAAAGGGTAGCATAGGGCATGGCACAAACACAAAAGGACATGTGGGGGCCGATGGTAGCGGCGCACAGGCGAGAACGTAAAGAACAGGCGGGGTAGGTGGTGTTAGCGGCGTGCACAAGCGTTTAGTGACAGAGGGTCTGCCCTTACGGGCACTCGGGCCTATCATTATCGACAAAAAAATGGTTGAAGATGTAACTAACAAATCTAGTACACCTATATATAGGGAACCCTCACTCAGTAATTCTCTGAGTTGTGGTGAAGCCACTTCACCGCATTAACCAGGAACGGAACGCTAGCAGGCCCTGTCTTTTGGCCTGTAGGAACGGATCCCACTACCCTGAGCCCAACCAAAATGCTCCACTAGACATTAACTATGCATTGCTTTGCCTTCACCATTTATGTACAACCGATATATATAGACACCAGCAAAGCAGTGAGTTGTGGATCACTCGCGTGGTGCACCCCCGTTGGCCACATGCGGTTCGTCTCCTACGACAGTGGTGAGCTACAGAAGCGGCAAGCACGAAGCGCTCGAGTCCACGCCACCGGCACCACCTAGCTCCATCTCTGGTGTTGTGGCTCGATCGAATCCCCCACGACCGGCCCCACGTAACTCCAACTCCTGGTGGCACCATGGCAGTGACTGTGAGCTGTGGGAGCGTATGAGGCGGTAAGGGGTAAGGCTCTACGGCCCCACGTGATGCACAAACTGCTAGGCTACTACATCTCCCACCTCGATCATGTCCTCGTCGGTGGTAGCAGCTTGCATATGTGGCACTAGAGACTGTGTGGGAGAAGACACAGGAGGCTGAGAGGAGAGAAAAAAAAAGAATACATGAAAATTGCTTTGGAATCTTCTATTCTACCCACATTCCTACCACATTCTTATATTTTTTGTTCCTATGTTTTTTAACATTTCTATGTTCCAAGGGCCCTTAACTATAAATTCTTCCTATTCATAAAGATTTTTAAATCATTATTTCCTAATTCTTTAGCTCCTCCTTGCACCATGACATCCGCCAGGTCCCACTATTGTTCTACTATTGTCTTATGAAGTCACCTCGAACATAGCCATTATGTGTGCCCCTTAAATTTCACCTTTTCCGCATTCGATGAAAATCTCCTCCATACCCGCTGCAACGCGCGGGAATCCTCCTAGTTGTATTCTATAGAATAACTCTAGTAGGAGCATCTAAATCATGGTCTCTACTTTTGATTTGGGTGCACCCCTACTTTTGTTAGCCCGATCTTTTTCTTCCACACCAACAACAGCACTTATTCTAGTAGACACTAACAAACAAGACTTGTCTGTCATTCTCTATTGTCAGCGCCCCACTGCTCCTCCCATCGCCGAAAACCTCATCTTCTTCCATGTTGTCACTACTGCCTCAATCCTTCAGGGCCCTTGTCCTCTCCCTGTGCTGGCGCCACCACCCAGCGCCACCCCAGCGTTGTTGGCAGCGTCGTCTTGAGTTTCCTGCATGCCACTGTGATTCATCCTCTAGCTACGCTAGTCGGCTGTAGTTGGTTCCTGCCGCGTGCGGCTTTGGTTGGCTCGGTTATGGGTTGCTATTGTCGTGCCCTATAAACCTAGCTAGCTATGTCATCGAGGAGGATGTTAGTTGGCGAGCCCCATTCCGTGCTCTCGCGGGGGAAGAAATGGATAAGCTCCGTATCTAAATCATGGCCTCTACTTTTGATTTGGATGCTCCCCATATTTAGGTACGGAAGCTCAAGAAACTACACTCTGTTGTAGTTGTGATTTCTACCCATGTTTAGGTACAGAGGCTCAAGAAACTAGCGTTGTTCTAAGGATGGTCCCAATAGCAAGTTTCATGACACATTTGCCAAGTTTATCGTGTCATTTTTTTTATTCGTAATTGTGACAAATTATGAAACTCTCTCTCTCTCCCGTAACTAACACGTAAATTTAGAAAATTTGTTGATGTGTCACGACATTAGACGAGAATGAAATTTCTTCCATCGAGACTCAGTGGAGGTTTCATGTCCCGTTTTGAAGATATCAATAACAAACGTACAACTACAAAGTTTTTGCCTTGGGAAAGAGGGTCGACACAGCTCTTTTTCCACACCCACATGGGCAAGAGACGGAGTCCCAAAGAGGTAACTCAAGTTTTAGTATAAGCACACAGTAAGCATGGGTGTGGAAGCTTTCAGTTCAAAGTAAAATTAAACACAGCTTGTACGGGTCATCGACATAAATTTGTGCGGGGTAATCATGTGAATCTTGCCAATTCCCCAAGGAAGGCCTCAACGTGCTCCTCCCTAACACAGCGGGTGACCATGTTGGCCCCATCCTTCCCCTTCCATGGCAGACACACCACGCAAGACGGCACGGTCATGTGTGGCACACGGGCACGGCACATCACCCTCACCGGCTTCCTGCCGGCAACCTCGACCTCGTCGAGGCCGATGTTCCTCATGCTCGACACGCTCAGCAGGTTGTAGTTGTACCGAAGCATGTCCTCAGGCTGCGGCTTCAAAGCCTGCGGCTTGTCGTCGCCACCACCACCGCCATCGTTCCCCTTCAGCTGTTTGGTGATCTGCTCCTTGGCATGCCTGATCATCTTCACAATGTCCACGGTGGGTCCGTTCGCCACCGAACCGCTCGTCGCGACGACGAGCTGCCCAGTGACACAGTTACCATAGTAGCCGTCCTTGGCCCCGACGTGTTTCCGAACATTGGCTACAATGAACAGCAGGGAGGGGGCTTCTGGATCAGATTCAGAGATGACCACACGAGTGCGGCACTGCCAGAGCACAGCGGTCACCGCTTCGAACACAGTGCACGGCAGCTGGCCACCACCACCACCACAAGCACGATCGTTGAACTCATCTTTGATGCGGTTGATCAAGCTCGAAGGAATGGTGTACTCCAAGCAAGCGAAGTCCCTCGGCGCGAGGCCCATCATGGACCGCTGCGCGTAAGCGATCACCGGAGGGAGCACCGGCAGCGAGCTGTGGCACCGGGTTGGGACGACAGACGGCGTCGGCAGCCCGCTCGCGAGCTCGCCGACGGCCTGCAAGAACTGGGCCATCCCGGCGCCGTCGGCAATGGCGTGGTTCCATGTGACTCCGACGACGAAGCCACCGCAGGAGAACACGGTCACCTGCATCATAAGCAGTGGGTCGGCGCAGCCGCCGCACCTGTCGTGCGGGTAGTAGACGGCGAGGTCGTCTGGTAGCATCGTCGTCGTTGCACCGGATGATGGAGGGTTGTTGTTGAAGAATTTTGCTTCATTCAGGGCACAGTCCGCGGATGCATCCACGAAGACCACGCCCTCGCCGTTGCACTCGACACGAACCTCGCCGCTGCCGACGCCGACGCCGAATCCCGGGGCAACAAGACGCCCGGCGATTGGGTAGTAGTAGGCAAGGGCACGGGACAGGCCCCTTCTTATGGTCTCGGCGGGCTCGTCGATTGGGTGCTCGAACACGAGGAAGCATGTGGCTGGCATGGCACTGAAACCCCTGTCGAAGGATGAAAGGTCTATGCTGCTGGTAGTCATCATCTTCATCTCCAGCTCCTCCGACGCTGGCCTGATGACCTGCGGCAAGGATTTCCTCACCACGGAGCTCATTGTTCTGCCGTGATTTTTTTCCCCTTCTTTTCTTGCTTGCTGTACTGTGAGGACTTTATGTATAGCCGATGCTGTTCTTTTGAACATATATATGCCTCCAGCCGATACTATATATATATATACGTGTTAGGAGCACATGAATTTGGTTGGTTCACAAGGTTTGTGTGTGCTCGACTATTGCCGTGTGGACTACAGTATCTAACATCCATTCTTTCCCTCCCTTATAATTAACAAACTCTAGAGCTCCAGGTTCGATTGGTTACGTACCTCAAGTTGTTACACAACAGTTACTAGATAAACCCGCATAGCATAGCCTTTTTCTAACAGAAACAACTTGTTTCCGTGAAAATGTAAATTATTCCTTCTTATCGAAATGACTATACGGCAGTCGGGGAGGCTGTGTGAATGCATGGGTGGACCTACAGTTGTGCCCGGGTATTCCCGGGCATACCCTGTATTTTTGAGGAAAACAATAGTACTTAGTAAGTATATACACATGTATAATAAAGATAAGCTTCTAAATTACTGATATTTGCATCTTATTCATCAAAGAAGCCTACTGACGGACGCGGCCCATTCTTCTCCCATCCTCCAGCCCACCAGCCACTCCCGAGGCCCAACATCCCACATTCCTACCACATCCTGACTCCACCAGGGGACTCCACGCGGTGTCGCCCGTACCGACCAGTCCATCCAGTCCTGCCGCTCCTCCGGAACCACCTACACCATCCTCGGTTGCGTTCTAGTTGCTGGCGCACAGGCTCGGTCGGCGCTGCCGGCGCCTTCGGTCTTCCTCTCGGCGTGCATAACTCGCACAACCAAGGTGGGCGCTAATGTTGGGGTAGCACCGAAGCGTGCGACCCAAATAGCCAAATGGAGTAACCGATTGGACAAGCACTCAAAGGGCCGAATGAAATAGAAGCTCTTTATATCAATTTTCCATCCATTTACACAGGTCAATTCAAGCCTTATTTATAGTCGTCTGTACACTTTTACATGACCAAAATACCCTCCTATCTACTCTGATATTCCCTCTAGGGCGAGGGCCTTTTGGATATTCATGCTCCTTCTCCTAACCACTCCGTCTAGGACCACCCTCTACTTCGACACACTGCGATGAAAGCCCATATTCGATACTTGTTCATTCGGACCACACAAACAAAAGGTGAGATCAGCCACCTGGACCCGAAAACAAATTATTCGGTGACAAACGTTAAGGAGCCCCGCAAATGGCGCACAAAACCGAAAACGTGGACCCGACGACCGGCCGCATTGTCATATCGCGACCACCGATCACGCCGCGGGCGCCTTCAGTCCGAAAGCGACTCTTTCGGTCCGGGCTTAAGGTGTCGAAAAGCGCAATCGTGCACGATGCGCCTCCGCACCTTGGTGAATCCGCCGGAGGCCTTGCTTCGATTACCTCATGAACCGAGAGCGGAGCCTCCGGGTTTGGCCCGACCACTATTCATTTGTCGGGCGGCCGGATAGGGGTGGCTAGTCCGACCGCCCCCAACAATACCGAGGGAGGTAGGAAGCGGTGCCGTCGGCGAGTGATATGCGGTTTCACCGCGCCATGGGTGGGAGCGGCGAGCCGCACCACTTGCACCAATGTAAATTGTCACATGCCTAGCTTCGACGCCGCCGCCATGCATGGCGTGGCGGTTTGGTTTAACGCGGCGCCATGGCTTATGGGCCGTCCAAATGTGCTACTTTTGAAAATAAAAAAAACTTGTCGTGTCAACAATGTAAATAGTTTAAATAAAAAGTGCTAAAATAAAAAAAAATCTCCCCATGCGTTTTCAGCCGGGCTGATTCGACCACCACCAACCGTGCTTTCCTCTCACAAGAAATCAGCACCACCACGGCCGACCAAATAGCGATCTTTTCTCTCACAACAAATCAGCACTAGCGAGCTAGCACCAGCCCAGCCGAACGAGTTATCAAACTCGAGGCGGATGTTCTTGCGGCTTGTGGGAGGAGAAAGAGATAAGCTCAAGAGTAATAAAAGACAAGCAACTAGAGGAAAAGAGGATAAGGATAAGGTCAAAGCAGTACTGTATATAAGTATATGTCATGCGGGTGGTAGGCAGGTCCACATGCCTTTGGCTCACGGAAAAAAGCATGCAAATGTCCCATTAGTCTAAGCAAACTAGGGTTCTAAATAGCTCTTTCAAATTCCTATTTTTTGTTATTCCTGTGTTCCAAACACCTCAAAGGATTTATTTCGCGTTTTTAGAATCCTATAGTTTTTTCACTTTCCACTCTATCCAACTCTTTGTTTTTTTCCTATGTTCCAAAACAGGCCCTGCGGTGAGCACGTAGGAAATTGGTTTATTCTTTCTTTCTTTTGGGCATGGAGCATCTTTTTTTTTTTTCGAGACCCCGCCCACCTAAGTTGGCGCGTTTTTCATTAAGAAGAAAGGCCTAAAGAAAGGCGGTAGGGGGGATATCAAGAGGAGACGCGAGTAACCCCGGGTTACCCACGAAATCTCGACACAAACAACGAAAGAAGAAACGAAAGGGGGAGGGATGAGGCGGACCCTCCAACAGTTCCCCTTTTTTTTTCTTCTAAAATTTGTTATTTAGCAACTCCTAAAAAGTATTAGGAGAAAAAAACATCTCCAATAGTTCCAAATAATTGACTTCTAAAAAATAAAAAAATTAGGCCCACTTCAATTTTATTGTCTCTATTTTTTTCTGCGCGAAGCCCTTCCTGTTCTGTTTTCCGCGGCAAGTCGTTCTGTTCTCATCTTTAATCTCTCTTTCCCACTGAATGTGTTCAGTGTTTTACTAGGATGAGGATGATCTTCCTAGTACAATACAATTCAAGTGGTAGCAGTAAACAACCCAATGAATAATCAATGCAACTACTGATGGTTCCAGTCCAATGGCGGAGGGGAGGGAGACCGGGTAGTAGCATAGCAGTAGCAGAAGAAGAATCTTATGGATGGAACGAACCGACTGATGACGACGACGACGATGCAGGCAGGAGCAGCTTGAATGAATTCTCATTCAGAAGATTTTGGTGCCGGCTCATCCGCTGTGGAGCAGGTTGTGCGCGATGTCGTCTGGCCTTGGTGGCGCCGTCCGACCCGGGGTTCTCCGGCACCGTCTCGTTCGTCGGCGATGTCGCAGCGGAGCGCGGGGTCCATCCCCTCCCCTCGCGACTCGCAGATGTTGTGGAGCACGCAGCAGGCGCCCAGCACCACGGGGAGGTCCTGCAGCTTCACCTTGGCGCGCTTCTGCAGGCACGCCCACCGACCCTTAGTCGCGTGAAGGCATCCACGATGAAGTCATTGCTCGTTGCTATGTCTGCTTGGAATCTTTTGGGCTTAGCAAATGCTATTCAATTGGATATTCAAAACTCAGTCCTGTCCTTCAAAGCTCAGCTACACAGCCCTATCTTCATGGAGATTATTATTGCAATGTTTTGGTCAATTTGGTCGGCAAGAAACAACAGTATTTTCAGACACATTGCTCCTTCTCTACGATCAGTTAAGCAAGTTCTCAGAAAGGAATTGTCTTTGGCTAAGCTAAGGGCTGCTGCTCCTCGTTCTGCTTTGTTTGATCAATGGATAGACCTTCTTGTGTAACCTTTTTAATTTTTTTTTCTGTACCTTTTATGTTTCCTGAACTTTATTTGTAATTTGGTTCTTTGTAATTTGGTTCTTTGAGTTTTTAATAAAGCACAGTAGGGGATCCACCCCTCCTGTTTTCATCAAAAAGAAGTCATTGCTCGTTCTGTTTTCCGCGCCGGAGGGAGGATATGCGCCACGGAGGAACGCGTGAAAAGTTACACGGAACGACGGGAATTTTCCAAAGTTCCTAAATTTTAGGAGTACATCTTATTAGGAGCGGTTGGAGAGGGATTTTTCCTTATTTTTAAAAACTAATTATTAGAAGCAAGTTTAGGGAACTGCTGGAGATGCTCACAAATCACGGAAGATCATTCTACTTAGAAGATTGCACATCTCGTCATGATAAAAGTCCAAGGGAACCTAGAGAAGATGGAAAACATTGTAAGAAACAATCCGCAGTGGCTAAGTCCAAGGGAACCTAGAGAAGATGGAAAACATTGTAAGAAACGATCTGCAGTGGCTAGACACAGACCGGGTATTCTAACATAAAAAGGATCTTCTCATACAAACCGAGAAAACTCCCGTACCCCTGCTAGGCCCATACACAGCGGTACTGGAGCTTCGTGAGATGACACTGAAGGTTTTGGAGCTGGGCACTATATAGAAGCGGAATTGTCAATGGAGTAAACAAACATAGATTGCCCACTCGGGGAAAGGCCCAATCCCCCTAAAAAACTAGTTCAATAGGGGAAGGGTGGCTTCCTTTTAAGGTGTCTTCCTTCTCCCAAGCTAAGTAAGGTGGGATCACTTTCGAGGAGGTTCACATGATCGTCGTCCGACTATAACTAGGATACTTGGCTATTTTTTGTTGCGTCTTTGCGAGCGGGTAATAGCGGAGGATGTCCTCATCAACAACAAAGCCATACAATTGCCAAGTAGCTACTCCCTTCGTCCACAACCGGTAGTGATCTGCATTAGTGACTACTAGTCCATCAACCCGTGCATGCGCACGAGGGCGAGTGAGATCTAAACTTTTATATTCCTTATTAATTGTTTATGTAAAGGAAATAGATTATTTCTTACTTAATAGGCCCCTCAATTAGTATAGATTGACTATAGTTTAGAATCTTGTGACTCTATGGAACTGTTTATTTTAAACCCCTCAATAAGTAAAACCATTTGCTCCCTCTATCAATGGTTAGGACCATTTTTATATTAGGAAAAAAGATAAGTGTCCACATGCTTCTAAGAGTGTTCACAAATCATCATGTGATTATAGGTTTACTCCATCATTTGTACTGATATTACAATCACAAGGAAGGCATGCAACTTAGTATTGTACAAACCATACTAATCAAGGCATATATAGATCTAAAAGAGCTAAAATGTTCACTCACACATATTAATCAATTTGCTCTAGCTTGAATGCCTGCCATAGTTAGAAGCATTGTTAAACATAATTGAGTGTGTGCTCATAGTCCATAAATATACGGAACAATCGAGCAAGAGACCAATTAAAGCTTTGTAATTTCAACTGCAGTATAATAAGAAGAAATTCATGGATTGGTCATATGCATATAGTATTACTGTACTTGTTTGTATTTTTAATTGTTAATTGTATAACATATTCTTTGTTACCATTAAAAAAATAGCTAGTTGATCTTACCATATCCAGTACATTGATAATTAATCTCGTGACAAACTAACACAATAGTAACCATATGTTTATATAGTTTTGTGTATTGGTATAGTTAATTTCTATTGTTATATTTTGGGTCCACTAACAAACTAAAATATGATGAGATCAGTTTGGATCAATTTGGGTTATAATAATTAGGTAAAAAGCTAATTGTGATCGAAAACACGGTAGAGTATGGAGTGGTTATTATAAGCAATATACCAGATTACAATAATTCTGTAATCCATCGAAGACACTTTATTGTAACTTATGTGTATTTTCACTTTAACCAATAATCTAGGGATCCAAACACTCTGAATATTGTTATAACATATCATCCATATTATAATAATCATTTTCTATAATATAGATGATGATAATCCAACTATGATGCGATCAACTCGAGACTTAGTTAATCCCTCGTTTCCTCATTTAGGATGTGCATCCTAACCAAAAATTCTCCCTTAAATATTTTTGTCCTATATTAGTTCAACAATAGTGATAACATATAGGATGTGGACAATATGTCACCCTAAATTCAAGGATAGGTTACACTAAATATTGGATGTTCGATAGATGAACCGTTGGAGGGTGGTTCTTTTTGTGCATACACCTTAATTGTAACTTTAAGAAGTTGCTAGATAGGGATACTCTAGGATATGATGCTCTACCTGCCTTCTTGGTTCTAGGACCGGCACAAGATATTGGTTCAGCATGCAGTAGGTGTCTTAAATTCTAAGTGACCTACAAATAAATCATATATGAATGTGCAGCCTTTCCCTCCCCCCTCTCTCCCCAAAAAAAAAATAGGTAGGAAACTGAATACTTGAACTACATTGTTTTATGCAGAGATACATGGATGTATTACCATGATGAGTGGAACCCTTGTATAATTACTTCAAAATCTAGCATGAAACATGTATCTTCCGCTCAAGCTCTCATCTTCGAATACATACATCAGGTTGACATTGGATATTGCCTGGGAAAAGAAAAATAATCATAGGATTCTTGGTAACCAAAAACAACATATTACATGTAGAAAAGAATCATATATTGTCTCGATGAGTTTTCTTGGTCTAACCTAGCTCTCGCAATTTTGGATTATTAGTGAATCTCATTGCCCGTCTTGGATGTCTTCTCTGGATATATATTCAACCTTCACATCAAGTACCTTAGTTTGAAGACGATCAAATCCAAGAGACAATGCAACGAAAATAAGATATCTACACAGACGATGTATGTTAGCAGTTGCAATCTTCCATACCTTTACCATCATCTCGGAGATTTATATACAGGGCATGTATGGTCAGATGTATGTGGCCTTCCAGCTCTGGCACACTCCAGATCTTTGCACCAGCACAATGCCATGGCCTCCTCACCAGTACCAATCGGCTACTTGTCGAACCTGAGAGGCCACGCATGTAGGTTACTCTACCACCATCCCGAACGCAGCTGTTGATGATGGCATCCTTGTATCTGTATGGCATGCCTAGCGCTGCTCGCAGATTGAATTGCTGAATAATAATCAGTTATGAGTTCCCACGTGATTGCATTATAATACCCACAACAAAAGGAGAGCATCGAGTCTATAATTACCTGCGTCGTCGTGTGCTAGAAATAACCTTATGCTGAATTTGATCACAGTATCATCAGAGCTCACCAAAACACCTACCCACCACTCCGGGATTCTGGGTAGGCCAGTGAGGAACACTGCAAGGCTCTAGGACGCGATCGATGTTCGGGAGAAGCAAACCGTTGCGCTTCGTTCAGCAGGTGATCGTTCTGCTGTTGTGCGCCTAGTTGCCGACATAGGCAATCTGAGTAGGCCGCCACCGTCAGGTGAGTTCGATGGCTGCTGCCTCATCGTTGAGATCGGCGAGAAGTAGCAAAAAAAGACGATGTATTATAGGGTAGATTAGATAGGTACGATGAGTTCTCATAAAACACACGTAAAACATGAGAATTCTAATAATAAAATAATTAGGCAGATATTTAATTCATTTTATGTAATGGCAATGGTGGGTAATTATTTCGAAAACCAAATTGATCTAATGGTCATTATTTGTTGTGACGATTGAACCCTATTATATGGATGGCTAAATGTTTCTGATTTCTGTGAGAATTTATATGATTTATCTTTTTTTTCTAGAGCTTCCTGGTGAGAATTAACGTGGATTCTTCATTGGAGCCTCCAATTTGTAATAGTAAGATTTTGTTTTTGTTAATCTTCTAATACAATATAGCTACAATAGTTACTCTACAGTTCCTATCAAAGTGTGATAAACTTGTCTTGAACTAAATGAATCCGTGCACTTACACGGGCTAGTGATATGTAAATTATACATTTCTTAATTCTTTCTATAAAAGAAATAGTTTTCTTACGTAATTGGTCATGAACAAATATTCATCACAAATAATAATAAATCATAAGAATGACACATGCAAATGAACATTCTAGAAACCATACAAATAAAGTCATATGTAGATCTAAATGAATAGCTAAAATATTGACTTAGACATCTCCATTGGTATAGTAGAAGCATGCTCATAATTCATAAATATAAACATGCTCCCTCGGTCCCAAATTATGAGCCATTTCAATTTTTTTTAGAGTCAAAATATATCTAGTTTGATCAAATTATTATCCAACAACTTTCCTATCTCAAGTAAGTAAATAACATATAGTTTGGATAACGTATCATTAAATTTAAAGGGAAAGGGATGAAGATTTAGGGTAGGACTTAAATGTAAGATGTTGGATATATAGAGAAACTATTAGAGGGTGTGTTTAATTTTATTGCACAATAGACCTTTTGACTTTAAGAGGCTGGATAGGAAAGCACTTGGATCGACATGCTTTGCAACCATATCATTTATTCCAAAAGTGGCTACACTCTATTTGGTTCATCTCGGCTGATCAGTAAAGCACTTTGTATATTGGCATCGTATATTGCCTGGGGAAAGAAAAATAAACATAAGATGGTAACAGAACTTGTTATTTAACAAAAACAAAGACAAATATAGTCATCTACATCACATATCTAAGACGGGCACCTGAAAATGACCATGGTCTGGATGTGTTTCCTACTTTTCACATTCTAAACAATTATAAGCTTGAAATTTGACAATGGTGCATGGCCTTAAATACGTACCTCGGTGGTCATCATGTCTATACACAGGCGGGATGCAACCTTCAGTCCAGCATCCCAACCGTAGTAGAATTGTAGAAAGCTGTCTTTTACCAAGAGACAAAGGAAGTTGTCCTGGATGAATATGATCCACTGCGAGATAGGCAATTCATGGAACTCGATTCTTCCTTGGCCTCCCAGGATGCCAAGCAGTGAAGTATGCATATACATATTTGTAAGATCTAGATTGTACTGCACACTTTACAGTTGCAGAGATTGCCACCGCCCATCAGATTTTATTCGATCGGCGGATTGTATAAGGGCACGATGTGTGGCCTCACAACGCAGGCATATGCTGGATCTTGCACCTGTTCATTGGCCTCATGTTGATGATGCTTTTCCCTAGGCCTTATGTGTAGATGACGATGGCGGCGTCGCCAGTACCAATCGCCTGCTTCTATCAGTTGAGACGTTTGTGCCGGGTGTCCCTATTGCCTTTCGTTTCACATCTGCATTGCGCCAAGCTGCCAATGAAATTCTTGCACACTCCTACAAATCTACAATCAATGTTGACGAAGCCATCTTTGTATGGCATGGGAGAGCAACGGGAGAGGATGAAATTGCGATGTTCTGGGATAGATTAGATCGGTTCCAAGACGTACGGGACTTAACGATAGATGATTTACACAAATATTTTATTTTATTATTTATTCTATAATGGCAGTGGTGGGTAATTTTTTAGAAAACTATATAATTTACTTTTTTTTTCTTTTCAATTATATCTATAGTAGGTCAGATTTCAATAGTAATGGCAGGTGAGTAATCCCACGTTACATTCCATAATGGCATATGGGTAATTCTTTTAGGAAAATAAAACAACACGTTATATTTCATAATGGCAGGTGGGTAATTATTTAGAAAAAAATAGAATAGATCTAATGGTTATTAATATAAATGGCGATCAAATTGATGGTCGGATCTTTTCGATTATTGTGAGAATTTCTAGGATTTATCTCTTTTTCTAGCGCATCGGTGAGAATTAACGTGGAGCCTTCGTTGGAGCCTTCAATTAGTAATAGTAAGATAAGATTCCCTTCCTCTATAAAAAAAAAATGGAATTCTCAAGGAGTCAAATAATTCAAACTTCGATTGAAAATTATATAAAAATACGAAAACTTACGAAACAAAAATAAGTATCATTAGATTAATTATAGAATATATTTTTATAATAAATTTACAAACAATTCAAACTTTGATTGAAATTATATAAAAAATACAAACACTTATAAAACAAAATAAGTATCATTAGATTAATTATAGAATATATTTTTATAACAAATTTACTTGAAAATATAAGTGTTAATATTATTTTCCATAAATCTGGTCAAAAGTGAATAGCACGCTTCTCATAATTACGTTGTTTTGTGGACGGAGTGAGTAGAATTGATCGTGTACTGTGATTCAGAAAGAAACATGACTTGATTGCACAGCCAACTGTACCACACAACCTGTGGTGAAGTAGTGCCGACAGATTATCGATCACATTAAACTATCATGTACTAGGATTTTTTTTTAAAATTTTACCCTTTTTCAAAACAAATTTCAAATCTATCCCTAGTTTGAAACATTTTACACCGGTATCCCTTTTTGTCGCGCCAAATGCGTCGGCGTGACATTTACATGTCATGCGGCGCCTACGCATGTGGCGCGACATTCCCCGCCATTTGGGGCGCGGTGGCGTTGACCGTCTTTGGGGTGGCGGTGGTGGGTCCCACCGCGTCGCGCCTGTGCATCTTGGCGCGACAGGGGGCCATCGCGCTGATGCGTCGGCGCGACAAGGCCCGTTTAGGGTTTCGGGTTTGGGCCTCGTCGTAACCGTGTGTGGTCCCACCACGTCGCGCCCACCGGCGCCGGGCGACGTGTTGATATAAATGCATCCACCAACTTTTTCTCTCCCTCTCTTCTCCCACTTTCTCCATTCCACTGTCCGACAAAGAAGAGGTCGATCTTTGCATTTCGAATGTTCTCTTCCCCTTTTGTCCTCCTCTCCATGATTTTCATTTATTTTGTAGTTTGAAGCTTGTTTATGCTTGTGTTATGCTAATTGGGCCTCATTTGTGGTTGATTTTCTTTGTTAATCTTCTATTGCTTAGATGAAACCTTGTTCATGGCAAATTGGTCATGGCAAAATGGAAATCTTGTTTGTGATGTTTATTTGTTCTTGTGCTATACTATGTGGCAATCATATGTGGTAAAACTTCTTTCTTAGCAATGATACGCTTAGATGTAATTGTCCTCTCAAATACCAAACCCTAATTCAATTATTATTGGTCATGGCAAATTGAAAATCTTGTTCGCTACTACGTAGATGACTTCATTGTGTATTGAAGATGTGTTCATGTTTTGGGTTTTTGCTTAGGGTTTATGAATAATTGCATAGGGTTTGAATATTTAATCATGTTTTATGGTTCAATTATGATTTGTTACCATCTAAGGAATATGTTAATTTTTGGTTTGAAAAATGTTCTAGTATTAGTTGTTTATTCTATTTTGCTTTGTTAAGAATTTGTATGAACATTAATTAGATTGAAATAATTTGATAATAATATTCGTAGATGTTACCCATCCATGCTTTGTTGTTTGTGTTTGCACATTTGTTTTGCACATAGGTGACATTGTTTTATTTTTGCTAGGTGTCATGGATTTGTCATTTGTTCGTGCACCATCCGGGAGGACCATGATGGGAAGGGTCCATTCCGGCTTTTCGTGGCGGCGCCGACTTGTCACCGTCGGTGGCCGGCCAATGTGAAGCGATCCGGGCATCCTTTGTCGCGGGCGTGCTTTTTTCATTTGCCGGCCTACGGCGTGGTCCTCGACGCGCGGAGATGGGCGCATGACGAATGCAATTTCTATCGGTGGATCGATGGTGAAGAATGGGTGGATCATTCCATCATGTTGTTTCCTTATGACCCTTTGAAGACCGTTCCGCTTGATCGGTTTAAAGCGGTGGGTGCCTCCGCCTTCGAACCCACCGAAATGACCGAGCGGAGAAGGTTGACGCTGCACCGCACCGTCTAGAGAATCCTCCTACATGCCATTGTGGGGAGAAGGCGTTCCTCCAAGTTCCGAGCCGACCGGATTTGTTCACCCCTTTCTATCGTTGTGGTCGGCGCGATTTGGTAAGTGGTCTTTGCGATGCATGTTCTTTGTGAACTCATTTGTGTTGTGCATAATGTAACCTTGCACCTCATATGTTGTCTATTTTAGAGAGGTTTTCCGGCTTGTGACTTTGAGGAGTATAACTATGGACCAAAACCCGCATGGCCTAACGAGAGGTTGCAAGAAAAGTATTCCAATGGACGCATGCCATGGCCATGCCTTGGTCTTAGGAGAAGAAGTGCAAGTGCGGCATCAAGGCCCAAGAAGGAGTTGTTCCTCGAGTATGGGATTGGTTACCCTTTGTGGCAATGCTTATGGAGGGCCAAATGAGTTCTTTGTGAGTATAACGAACTTGTGCCTTGCATGCCTAATTTATCTAACTTTGGCAATGCATAATTATGGTAATGTTTATTTATGTTTCACTTAGGCTGGAAAGACTTATGATTGGGAGGATTTCCCAGGGTGCGGTGAGGTTATGGCCAATTTGTTTACTCGCAAGTTCAAGTGCCCCTTGGAGAAGAAAAGGATGATTATGAGAAGGCAAAAGTTGAAGAGACAAGTGAGCACGAAGGCCGGTGTTGCAAGACCTGGTTCTAACACATGGATCACGCTCGGTGAAGACTCTTTGTAAAGCTAAAGGAAAGACAATAAGTCCTTACCATCGCCCGGTTTATGGGCGACGAGCTCCTTGATGCGGCGGAAAACAAGGAACACTACGACCGCCTCGGCGGAGGAAAGGAGGGAGATTCATGAGATGCTTGAGTGGGCTCGCGAACATGAAGCTCAACGTCAACGGGCCGTAAATGCGTTGATACGAGCTTTGTGAGCATTTCTTGTTCTTCCAAAACTTGTTTTCACATTTCGTTACTTATTAAGGTCGTTGTAATGTTGACATGTTTGTTTCTCATAGTTCCTTCGCCAACACAAGAGGGACGAGGGTAACGAGGGCGATGGGAACCACGTGCACGATCGGGACAAAGGGTAACGAGGGCGAGGCCAAGGATTATTTGGGTGGACGATGATGATTTTAGCTGGCCTTGACTTAGCTATGAGGAAGGCATCAGTGGCCTTGACTTAGCAACACTTTTGTTCGAACCACGAAGTGTATGATGCATGGACCCTTTAATTGTGGGTGAACCACTTGTGTAACTCATTGTAGTGACTCTTCTCTATGCTTGGAACAATTGTGATGCATGCGAAGTAATAGCTAGGTGTTGGCATTTCAATCTTTGTACATCGTGTCTGTTCATTATACTCAACCACGAACAACACTTCCTACTCCGAGGAAAATAAAAGACCAACACCGTACATAATTGTTGATTAAACAGTCAGTCAACTAGATAGACACTTCATTTTTGATACATGGTTCAATACAACAACTAGAGATACAACTACTAGAGAGCATAGTTTCGTACATGGTTCATTACAAATAGATTAGACATTGTTCCATACATATGGTAACAAATGAACGTTGCACGCCGTAAATCGTCGTCCGTGCCCCAATCCGCCGGATATTCGTCGTCCGTGCCCCAATCCTCCACATCTTCGTCGGGCGTGTCCCAGTCCTCTGGATATTCGTATCCTGGAGTAGTACAGTAGCCTGAAATGTAGCCATCATATGGTTTGTCTTCGTCCGTGTCCGAATCCTCCGTTGCATATTCGTCGCTTTGGCTATCAGAAGAGCATGAAACATAGGCCTCATCCTCTTTGTTGTATGCGTTGCATCAACCTCATCCGCTAGCTTCGATGCCTCCTCCCGCATTGGTCCTCGCTGCCCTCCCGCAAATGTGCCAAGTCCGGCACAATGTCCTCTGGGACGGGATGCACAACGGGAACAAAGTCGAGGGCATGTAGTATCCGATTAAAGGCGGTTTCGGACGGGGGCAAGCCGGCGGTACCGCCTTTGCACCGGTGTCCTCCGGGGGCACTTGAGGCTTTGTTGGAGCATTGTCGGCCTCCATATTTGGCACCGCCCGTCGGTGTCCTCCCGCACGAGAGGCCCTGTGGGGACTTGCTGCGGGGGCTTCTTGTTGGGCTTTCAAGTCGCCTCGGCCTAAGGCTATGAGCTCATCCAACCGTGAGGTGTCGTCGTCACCCTCAACATTTTCACTCTGCATCTGAGCCTTTGCCCACTCAGCCTTGGCACGGCGCGCATGCTCCAGCTTCCTCTCCCTCTCATCCCTCTTGACTTGAGCTATCCGCCTTTCCTCTTCCTCCTGCAGCGCCTTCTCGGCAGACCGCTTGCTTCATATTCTCCTCGGACCTCCGTTGAAACCATGCCCTAAACTCCTTGTGGCCTTCCAAGAATTTCTTGTGTTCCTCACTGATCTCAAGGTCGATCCACTGCATAAAATCACAGAGTGGAGGTGGGGTCTGCAACACAAACAATTGTCAGGAAGCGAATATATACTCATCAAACAAAGGAACCAAAACGAATATACGCACCATGAAACTGCGTCGTTGTTTCGGGCCTGGCTCCCATTGATAATTGGCACACATCCAATACTTCCGCATGTAGGTTTCATCATCTTCATCCCATTCAACTTTGCATGGATCACCACACCAACAGTTGGGCACCGGTTCACCCGGTGGGAGAGGCTTGTGGACATAGGGATCCGCGGGTTTAAGTGCGGATTGAAGGCCTTCTTTTTACCACGCCTCGGCATGCGGCAAGTGTAGCTACGAAACAATCAAACATTCACGGGGAGGGACTAAATATTTGTAATGGTAATTTCCATTTGTAAGAAATCACACCATTGTCTTTCTTTTCTTACAAATCACACCAACCTCATTTGTAATGGTAATTTACATTTATAAGAAATTCACACCATTCTCATTTATCACGTGGCTTACTAATGAACAATATAACCATGACCAAATATAGTAATGGAGATACTAATTAACAACTATAGCCACATGCCATGCACAATATACAATGAATTGAATGAAGAAAAACAAATCCAAACCACTTAATAATCCACAACGAGGAGGGGGCTTCGGGGCTTGGCAGCCTTGAAGAGTTTGGGGGAGGATGAGAGGGGCTTGGGAGGGAGGAGGAGCCTTGGGGCGGTGTGGGTGGAGGAGGAGGGGGCTAGGGGGTGGGGGTAGTGGGGGGTGGAGGAGGAGGGGTTTGGGGGCTTTAGAGGTGGGTTGGGGGGAGGTTGGAGGCGGGTTCCACGGTGGTGGTGGCGGACCGGCGCGAGGGAAAGAGAGAGAGGGGGGAGAAGAGTGGCGGGAGGAGGAAGAAGGCGGATCTTACACCGCGACGTCGGCGCCGGATATCGTCGGGCACGGCGTGGGCGTCGCCGACGCATCGGCGCGACGTCCACGTGTTGTCTCGCGCGTTGGATCGAAATGGATGCTCGTCAGCGCCCGAGGTTCCGGCGCGATCCGTCGCGCCAAAGATGCCCCGGTGACGATTTCGGCTAGGTCGCTGGTTCTTCGCCGGCGCTAGACCGTCGCGGCGACGGTCGCGCGCCCGGACCCGTAAGGCGACGCGTCGCGGAAGCACGGGCCCGGATTGTCGGGCGGTCGCGCGAATCGTGGGCGTGACACGCGGGGACACGTGGCGCGACGATGTCGCACGCATCGCGCCCTAAGTCTTTGGCGCGACCCGTCGCGCCAGGGAGAGCCGAGGTTCGGTTGGCCCGGGACGAGGCTCTTTGCCACGTCGCGCCGATGGTTCTGGCGCAAGCCATCGCGCCAAAAGGGTGGGCGGGACTATGGGGACACGTGGCGCCTCGGCGTGTCCGACACGAGTGGTCGTCACGCCGGAAGAGTAGGTGCGACGCCATTGTACAAATGACGCGCCGCGCCTACCCTTCCGAGGCGCGAGGTTTTTTTTTTTTTTTTTTTTTTTTTTTTTGCAAAGCCTCTTTTACGGCACATAATTCCATATAATACCACATAGTTCATACATAATAGCATAATACGAGAATTCATACATAGCATCATACCACATTTCATAGATAATTTGGTTCTGAGATAGCATCATACCACATAGTTCATACATAATTTGGTTCACACGTAGCAAATATCGACCACAATTCACCATAGAGTCTACAACCATAGTTCACACATAGATCACCAAAGTGTGGTGAGCACAATTCACATAGTTCACCCAAGTTTCATGACCCTTTGTTGACACATGTTAACGTATACTTTTAATTGTCAACTAAACATGGAAAAGGACTAAAATATAATTAGATAACCTTATTAGGGGTTTATACTAATGATTTCCACGAGTTTTGGTAAAGTTGTGATTTGCGGGGACTTAACGTAAAAACACACGGTAATTGGCGTGTCATACGACGAACGCATAACGTAACGCAATCCAACTCGAAACAAGTCTAGAAGGCTCCGGATTACTCCCGACGTGAACGAAACTTGACAATCGAAGAAAACATCATCTAGAAGACTCCGAAGCCACGACGCATCGCGGGGGGCCCAGGGTGGGACCCACCTCGGGCCGATCGGCCAATAACCGGGCCGATCGGCCCGGCTTGGCGGCCAAGTTGCCCCTCTGTCTCCGGAAGCTTCCTCCACCGCCTCTAAGACGCAATCTAAACCGGTCGTATAATGTCGGTTTGATCCAATGGTCATCGTTCATTGTCAAGGCCCATGAAGATTAGTACCATATTGCTTCTGCCGAAGGCGAAGAGACATAAGAAGACCCATATATATAGACCCCTAGGCCCCCGGGCTTCAATCATCTCGGATCAACTCATCATCATATATCGATCGAGATCCGGCTCTAGTCGACGGCCTTAGCTCTAGTTCAAGAACTAGAAGTAGAAGATTAGACACGATGTAGAACTAGAAGCCCTAGATTAGAGTTGAGAGTAGAGCTTCAAGTTGAGAGAATTAGAGCGCGGTTGAGGCGGAGTTGAAGGAAGGCCCTGAGTCGTCGGCACCTCCATCTTCTTCTTCCTCCTCGGAGTTGGTGCCATTGGAGCGCAACTCGAGATCTTGTGGATTGTTAGACTTCCATTCGAGTAAGTGGTATTGTCTCTATTGTTCTTAAGGTTCGTATTTCTTTGATAAGATTACTTTGATTCTTGGTTGCTCTTGAGTTGAAGTTGTTAGATTAATGTAAGCGTGGTGCTTAGATTGACTAGCTTATTACGAATACCTTCTATAGGCCGGGGTGAAGACACTTGTTAAGGCTGATCGTGGTGGTGACAAGCGCCATTGAGTCCTTTGTCACGCCCTTTGCCCCGTTTATAGAAATCGTAGGAGCCCTGCGTTGTTAGCGTAGATTCCCTTTATTAAGAGTTTCTTCATGACAACCCCTCTTAAGAACAATGTGCAAATGATTTACTTGAAATGAGAACAAGACCTTCCTAATAGAACTTCTTACCCTCTCTTTTAATCTAGTTTTAGCCACTGGATTTAGCTATACACTTCGACGTACTCTCTTACCTTCTCCCCGTGGATTCGATATTTAAAGCCCTATTCAGGGTGAAGTGCTCACCGGTATCCGTTCGCTTGCGGATTATCCATCATAATATTCCTGTAGGTTAACAAATACCAACAAGCATTTCTGGCGCCGTTGCCCGGGAGAACGGTTTGAGACCACGTTGAAAAACTATAGCTGAATCTTGTACCATACTTTTATCTTTTTCTTTTATTCTATCTTCTCATCTTTTCTATCTTCGTGGGATCAATTGATTCCATATTTATCTATCTTATATCTGCACCCTTAAGCGGAAGCTCGGCCACTAGAATCCTTAAATCTCATCCTTACATCGGCCATTAGCTACGCCTACGGTTGATCAAAATGATCATGAAGCAATACTTCGTGAGTGAGAAGCGGGATCATATCTTCTATGGTAGGAGTCTTTGCCGACATCATGAAAGTGTTGTGCGCATGATCATCATGCAGTTTTTGAGGAACCTTTTCTTTCCCTTTTTTAAGCAAGGTTTGCTTTGACGAACTCGCGGGTGAAACCCATATACTAGCATTCTTTATGACCACCCAAAGGAAGAAGAATCATCCTCCGGTAAAAAAATAGAAGTTCGATAGCTATATCACCATCACACCAATCCCAAGACTTAGCTATCGACCCCAAACCATCAATGCGCTAAAAACCTTTAAGGGGAGAAGAAATTCAACCCTTGGATATCTCTTTAGATGATGAGTTTCATGAACTTCCGGCTTCACAAGAGACTTTTTTTTTTTTGAGCATATATAATCCAAACCTCTTTTGAGATAATCTCTTAGAAAGCACCTTTATTGCTACGCAAGGACATTGGGGAACCTCAAGGATGGCATATCTAATCATGCCATAGGAAGAGAGCAAAGCCATTAAGAAGCCACTCTGTCTCTCTCTTTCTATGTTCAAATTAGATAATTCTTTTTCGAACCCATCTTTAACCACATCCTTGAGCCCAATGAATCCTCTTGTGCCCTTTTCTTGCGTCTCCCTCACGATCCTAAAATATTATGAACGATCTAAGGAAGACCAAAAGGAATGCATTTTTCGGAGAACATCAATGAGCATAAAGACTACTTCATAAATGGAACTTTTCCACCTAGTCCATGCTCATTTGAAAACTCCTAAATTGATTGCCATCTCAATTCTTGCCGCACATGAGATCTTCAATACTCTCTTTCTTAAAAATTTAGAAAGGGTGGTTGTTGATGAATTTTCCTACGGCTTGAAATTTTGAGGCGGCAATATAAGGGAAACCACTTCATCATCTTGATTCATAATTTGAAAGTTTTCCAAGGACGAGCTTTTTGTCCTAAAAAACAAGCACTCTAGGGGAAATACTATAAAGACTTATATATCACTATATACCCCTACATTATGAGCATATGATTATAAAAATTTTCCTTCGGGTATTCTTGTCACTGACCATGCCAGGTTTGGAGTAAAGAAGAACGAAGGATGACAATACAAGGTATGTCCAACCAGTCATTATGCAACATTGAAATTACATACATAGAAACATTTATTATCGTGTTGCTACACTAGCTTGGCTATCTTTACCTTTATACATGCTCGATCTGTTAAACACTCATCATTGCTCTATCATCTCTGCTTTTGAATAAATCTCGCAATACTTTCATGCTACCGTTGTTTACTATAGTATGCTTAGGTTTTGAAGTATTTTTCATACACCTTTTAGATTAAGCAGGGTGCTTAGTTTAAATTGTTTTCATGGCTCGAGTTAAACATGGTGTTTAGTTTGATTCCTGAAACCATAAGGTGTGGTGATCTTTCTTCTAAAGGCTTTTAAATTAAGCATGGTGCTTAGGTTAGAACGCCTTCCTAAATCAAATTAGACGTGGTGTCTAGGTTGACTTTTGAACCATAGTAAACTATAGTAGATCTTTGGTATATTTTGGACTAACCCCCTGCAAAAAGAATAAACTTTGAAACAAACTTGGGGGAAGGTCGAGATGAACTCACTAGAGATGGAGCAAGATACGAGAAGAGAGAGAAGACGGATTCCCAATGAGCCAAGAAGAAGAAGAGTGACGAAGACAAGATCCACAATCAGAAGCACTCACTCATGGGGGAATTCATGGGTGATAGAAGCATCAAGGAGGGAGGCCAACTCCATTAAAGATGATCAAGCCATCCTCTTCCTCCTGACATGCACCTGTCACTCCACATGCCACTCAAGAAGGAGAGAAGGACCACCACAAGGTGTAATAGCGCCATCATATTCCAATAATAAAGGTAACACCTTGAGGTAAGTTGTCGTTAATTCCTCTTTACTATGGCATTCTCATAAATGAAAAGTCAAACATGCTAAAGTTATAGTTTCACATGATTCAATCTTGTTAACTCAACATGTTAGCTTTTAAAAACTGTTTCTAGCATCATTTTCTTGATCGCTCTTTATTTTGCTAAAAAGATTTACATGCTAGATTTATCTTCTGATCTTACCATCCTTGTCATAAATGAACTTATACATTATCTTTATCTTGTTCAATGTGCCCACAAGGTTAGAGTAGAAGTAAATGAAATTTTGGTTACGATGGTGTTTTCCCACCAACATGAGCCCATGCACTTGATCTCTACCTTGTCTTTGCAAGCGGGACCCACCTTTGCGCAATAAGAGGAGAAGTCTTACTTCCCCAATTCCTACAAGTGGAAGTCCCCGACCTACAAATATGCACACTAAACAAGACGCCGCCATTTTGCCACCATCCAATCTTCCTTCAAGCAAATGAATCAGCGAAAAACATGGGCAACGCCATCACCAAGTGGCTATTAAGATCGATGATGCACTTAAAGAGTGACCAAGGAAGATCAAAGTGAGCACGACATGATTGGAGGTGTAGACCACTTGACAAGAGTAATGGGTCAACATTCATCCCCATACTCCATCAAGAGGGCCTTACACCACCACTATTGCCTACCTCACCACAAGACCCAAGAAGAACAAGACGCTGAGACGCCGCTAAAAGTCACAAGACCGGTTGGAACGGAGTTGACGAACAAGGAAGACATTAAGAAAGATTAAAGAAGTTCGCTCAGCCCCGACCAACCTGAACACTCAAAGACTCGCCACTCCAAGAAAGGTCTCCTTCGAAGAAGCGACATGGAAGAAGAAAGAAGCATCGCCTATCGAAGAGGGACGTCAAGAGTACACCTTCGAAAACCTACCACTACCCGCGTCATCAACCGAACAAACATTATCTCCATCGGCCACCTCATCTACGCCACTCGCCGAGATCATTGAAGGAACCATTTCGATTACCACGACATTCCGACGAGATGCCATCGATGACGACGCCATGGGAGTAAGTACTCAAAACTCGCCGAGAGGTAACTTCGGTATTTATCTCGCATATTTATTTTTTACGCACGGCATATTTAAATTAACATATTTCCTTTAGCATATTTACTTTCCTATACCCGCATAAAAAAATCATAAAAATATGTTTCTTGCTTTCTCGCATCAGTTTCTTTAAGCCCCATGCAAGTACCCCCTTGTTGTGGCGGCATAAAAAAATAAAAATCCAAAAATATTGCATTCATATGTTTTTGCATCATCATTCTTTTGCATAGAAAAATTCCTAAAAATATGTGGGCACATGAAGGTCCACGCTTTTACGAGAAAAATCAAAAAAATACGTGAGCACATGAAGGCTCACAATATGTTCCTAGAATTTGTTCCTTGGTATGTGCTTGAATTAATATTTGCAGGGGAGAACATTTAAGGAGAACCCGAAGGCGAACAATTTCAAGGACGAATCAAAGGACTACTTCAATATCCAGCTTGGGGGGAGAGCACCTTTGATTATCACGATAGGTATCACTATTCTATCTTTTAAATTATTAGCTAGTTATTATATATGTTTGCTTTGATTAGAGTTAATAAGTCTTAGCGTTTAAGTCTTAAAGTTAGTTCGATTAATTCGGTTAGTTCGGTTTAGTTAAAATTAGTTTACTTTTAAATATTAGGATTCGAATTATATAATAAAGTGCTCTTATGGAAGTCATCCACAAGCTGAAGTCAATTATTCTCCATATATTTTCGGATATGTTTTTGTCTCCACCATGCTTTGTATGCAAGATAATGTAAAAATAAGTGTGGGGAGATCCTCGACAACCAAACAGAATTTTTCGCGACAAAAATCAAAAATTGAACCAAGACGGAACCATCGACTTCGCACGACGAACCGTGCCCCGACACGGTCCGGTGGGGAGGTCGACCGCCCACCTCTCTGCCGACCGGCCCCTGCCTCGTCCCACTCGTGCCCTTCGCCGTCCCACCGCCGGTTTGCTTCCTAAAACTTTTCAATTTTCGCAAATTACTTTCCGTTCGAATTAAAATAAGTCTTTTTCGTTATGGTATGTTTTCCTATATGAAAAAGATGTCTTGTTAACCCATGAACAAAGTTTTGCATGATTAAATTCCTACATATACTGTCACTTGTTGGGATGCCTTAATTGCTTAAAACATGAGAAAGAATAAAGTTAGAATAATGAGATCCTCTTTCTTTTATCTTGTCTTTGGAGAGTTATTTATTTCAAAATATTAAAATCATTAGTTATGCTTCTCCTCTGTGATCAATGATACATCCTAATAGAGCCGTAGCAATCATTAAAGATATATCTAATTAATTGTTGCTTTCTTGTGTTGAGCTTTGTCAAAAACCACGACCCATGTTGAAATTTGTCTAAAGTCTAAGATCAAGATTGCATACACTTGCTTTCACTAAAGTATCCATGCTCTAAAAGTTTTAATCTCTATCTCCCATAATTTTAATTGTTGAAAAGGTACAGCTATAAAAAAGCCAAATGTTCAAAAATTCTAAGAGTGGAGAGAAAAGTGAGAGAGAGGAGAAAATGAGCAAGTGTTCTACGGGCGGAAGAACCCCCTCTCTAAGAAAAGAAAAAGGCAAAAATGAAGAGAAGAATAATGGACAAGTGTCCGAGGGTGAGTAGGGCCCACTTCTCTAATAATTGAGAGAGTAAAATGGACAAGTGTCCGAGGGTGAGTAGAACCCACCTCTCCACTAAATAGCCTGGTTACCTCGCTTGGAAAATAAATAAATAAATATAAATGTTCCAAAAAGGGAGATAGACGATTTCCAACTAGAGAGAGCAAGTGGTAATAATAATCTTAACTCACATACACATCTTGATCTATGACTTATGACATCTATCTCCATGGATCCACAGATTGACTTAGCAATAAATACAAGGTAAGTGTGCTACATGTTCTTGAGCTCCACATATGATATAATAAATGAACCGTGAGGATATAATATATTTTGAGAGACTTGAGAGTGTCACAAAGGAGTAAGTAGAGCTATGTTTTCTTTTCAAAACTTATGCAAAAATCTCTCCAAGTGACTTGGTTTAAGAATTTAAGGTGATCTGTTTCTAACCATTTCATGCTCGAGATATCCCAAAGTGTGTATGACCATGGAGTATAATTATGATCCATTCTTTGTCTCTACTGTTACTTTAAAGTTAGACCATCCTTTTATCGAGGACGAGTAAAAGCCTAAGTGTGGGGAGTTTGTTGACACATGTTAACGTATACTTTTAATTGTCAACTAAACATGGAAAAGGACTAAAATATAATTAGATAACCTTATTAGGGGTTTATACTAATGATTTCCACGAGTTTTGGTAAAGTTGTGATTTGCGAGGACTTAAATGAAAAACACTGCAATTGGCGTGTCATACGACGAACGCAACGTAACGCAATCCAACTCCGAAACAAGTCTAGAAGGCTCCGGATTACTCCCGACGTGAACGAAACTTGACACCGAAGAAAACATCATCTAGAAGACTCCGAAGCCGACGGCGATCGCGGGGCCTGTGGTGGGACCCACCCGGGCCGATCGCTTCAATAACCAGCCGATCGGCCCGGGCTTGGCGCCAAGTTGCCCCCTGTCTCAGGAAGCTTCCTCCACCGCCTCTAAGACGCAATCTAAACCGGTCGTATAATGTCGGTTTGATCCAATGGTCATCGCTCATTGTCAAGGCCTATGAAGATTAGTACCATATTGCTTGCTATGGTGAAGAGACATAAGAAGACCCATATATATAGACCCCTAGGCCCCTGGCTTCAATCATCTTAGATCAACTCATCATCATATCAGATCAGATCCAGCTCTAGTCGACGGCCTTAGCTCTAGTTCAAGAACTAGAAGTAGAAGATTAGACAAGATGTAGAACTAGAAGCCCTAGATTAGAGTTGAGAGTAGAGCTTCAAGTTGAGAGAATTAGAGCGCGGTTGAGGCGGAGTTGAAGGAAGGCCCGGAGCTGTCGGCACCTCCATCTTCTTCTTCCTCTGGAGTTGGTGCCATTGGAGCGCAACTCGAGATCTTGTGGATTGTTCGACTTCCATTCGAGTAAGTGGTATTGTCTCTATTATTCTTAAGGTTCGTATTTCTTTGATAAGATTACTTTGATTCTTGGTTGCTCTTGAGTTGAAGTTGTTAGATTAATGTAAGCGTGGTGCTTAGATTGACTAGCTTATTACGAATACCTTCTATAGGCGGGGTGAAGACACTTGTTAAGGCCGATCGTGGTGGTGACGGCGCCATTGAGTCCTTTGTCACGCCGCCCCGTTTATAGAAATCGTAGGAGCCCCCTGCGTTGTTAGCGTAGATTCCCTTTATTAAGAGTTTCTTCATGACAACCCCTCTTAAGAACAATGTGCAAATGATTTACTTGAAGTGAGAACAAGACCTTCCTAATAGAACTCCTTACCTCTCTTTTTAATCTAGTTTTAGCCACTCTGGATTTAGCTATACACTTTGACGTACTCTCTTACCTTCTCCCCGTGGATTCGATATTTAAAGCCCTATTCCGGGTGAAGTGCTCACCGGTATCCGTTAAACTGCGGATTATCCATCATAATATTCCCGTAGGTTAACAAATACCAACAACCACAACTCACATAGTTATGACCTAGTTCAAACATAGTCCATACATTCATAAACATAGTGCACATGCAGCCATCCGCTTTCGAAAGAGCAAAGCACGGAGTCCCCACAAAGGTCGCCGGGATTCCCGCACACATTGGGATTGTAAGGTCATGAGTTATGTATTGTAACTTGGCTTTTCCCCAATGTTGCTTCTTATTTGCCATATACGCACCTTCTCACGGTTGGGGCGTGTATGGTAACCTAGACGACGAGGAGGGACGGGGCTGTTGGAAGGACATTTGGCGTGCCAACGTCCGAGCGGTCTTTAGCTTTGCATTTAGGCCGGGTGACGGCGCCCGGCTTGAGGTGAGCTCGAGATCCCCTTACAAAACCCAAAATGTCATATGTGCTGCAAATGTATATATACGTGAGGTGACAACAAGCCCAAGTTGAACAAGATAGAAGAAAAAAACACGAGTTTCGGTCACGGGAGGAGCATCATATAGTTGAGAAGAGCCAATGACGCCCCGCTCATAGCTTGGATCATCATCTGTCTTCACCACCGCCTTCACCGCCGGCTTCGGGCTTGTTTCCGAGGTGTTTGTGCAATTGATTTTCCCCCCTGGAACTCCGTCTTGCAGGAGGCCTCTGTTGTCTCCCCGCGGCCGCTCTTGCTCACTTTCAGCTCCCGCACCGCAGGCCTCTCCTCGATCTTTGCCAGGCACTTCGTCATCATCACCGAAGCGGCTCAACTTACGACGACCGAGGCGGCGGCGGTAATTTCTTCACTTTTTGCGATCGTTTTTTTGGTGAGTTAGGACTACACAAACAAACACATGCAAGTAACTAGAATGATATTGAGTCGCGACATACCTCCGCAAATTCTACAAGCTCACTACCTTCTTGGCCCCCCGCGCGCCCTATGTATGCTCCAGCTTCATTTGAAAGGTGGGCTAGCTGCGTGGTCTCGTGTACGCGGAGCAAGGTTAAAACTTGAATGCGAATGAAAGGTTGAAGGAAATGAACATCAATGCTTACCGTGTAGTTAACGAGAGGGGCTCTCTCAGGCTGCCGGCCTCCCCTTGTTACCCCTGTCATAGGGGTCCTCTTGGTCGCTCTCTCCATAGAAGACTGGAGTCACCGAGACGGGCTCGTGGAGACGCACTCTAGTCACCCGGTGTAGGTACAGCGGTATGCATGGAACTCTCTGGCCACCGAACGAGGCCCACTATCGGCCACACTCTCGGCGCTCATCCACTGCTGCACATGTTCCGCAAGGATGGTGAGCCAGTCGTTGCTGCCACCAAACCTTCTCTGCCTCGAAACACTTAAGCATTGATTGTTAGTTTTGACTACACAATTAAAAATACGGGAACGAAGGAGGCGAAATCTGAGGCCGACTTACTCGTGCAAAGCATCCGAGCTGAAATCCGTGATAGGGTAATCCCGCTTCCTCCCGAATCGCTTCATGACCCTCCTCGGAAGGTGGTGCTCCACAACATAGAACAGGATCATGGGGGCATTGCTTCTCCAGTATGACTTGTCATCATCACTCAGGGGGGACATTCAAGTCCCGTCCATGGTCACGCTCATATGGAGTCCACTCCACCCGAAAAATTGAGACATTTAGACAAGTCCAACGGCTATTTTAAAGTAGATAACAATATGTATAACAACATGACTCACCCGACCGTAGGTCAACAAGTCCAAGTCATTGAGTACCTCTCCCGTACCTCATCTCCGACTCGCCCTTGACCATCTTGTTTTCGTGCCACAAACACGGCAATGGGGCCCGATACTCGTCATATGTCCATGCACGCAAAAAAAAATGAAAAACACATGACACGTATAAGAACATGAATATTAGATAGGGCAACTAAGATGAGAACATGAATATTAAGACATGTATGAGTAACGTCACAGAACCGCCTTCCTATAGTCCCTTAGGTGGGTATGCGCTCCCAAATCCAGATCTGCAGGAGGTACACGCAGCCACCCACGTTCGAGGTCTTTTTCACCCTCCTACGGGCCTCACCACATTGCCGATACAGCCATGCGAAAGGCGTCTTGAGCCCCAAATAGAACGGCCGATGTCCTCCCAATCCTGCTGTAAGATTGGGAGCACCATCCAGGACAAGGTGTTCCCGGGAAAGACCGATAAGGTGCCACAACCACACCTTAGCAAACCTCTCGACCACTTCCTCGCGGGCGTCGCGGGGTGGCAAGTATTGAAGTGCCGCTTCACCCAATTAGATGACACACCCGAAGTCTTGTGCTCCTTCTTTCCCTCGGGAGGTGCTTCAGGGTAATGTCAGGTGAACGGAACACCAACTCCTTCGATTCAGCTGTGTCGGCGGCACTCCGACACCGGTGGACCGTGCACCTTTAGGTCCAAGATGTAGCTCACATCTTCTAGGGTGATTTGTCATCTCTCCACACGGCAGTGGAAGGAATGGGTCTCCGGACGCCATCCGGTCCACGAAGGCGCCACTGGCCGCCTATAATCTATCTCCGGAGCCCGCCACAATGGCTCGAGCAAGGCCCGGGAAGCCCGCTCTAGCCGTAAGGCGTCTGCTCGTCCCAACGCAGGTGGCTTGTGAGCTCGAGGGGACGCGGCGGCCGATTCTCGAAACAAATGAAGGAATGTAACGATTACATATGATAAACGAAGACCACAATATTAATTTCCAAAAAATGAACATGGGAATTACTTGCCTTGCCCAAGTCCACCGCTGAAGTGCGATCGGTGGTCCTTTTCATAGCAAATGCTACGAAGGGGGCCCAATCCTGCTGCTCCATCCCGAAAAAGGCCAAAAAAACACAAGATTAGAAAAAAAGACATGAATTATAGTAATTAAAACAACAATGCATTACGAAATTATTACAACAAGGCGTGAAGAAATTATTACAACAAGGTTAAACAAACAAAACCTATGTACCTGAACACTATCGGAGTGGTCAGCTGCGGTGTGACCGGTCCCGTGGCATTTAGAGCACGGACCGGAGCCATGGCCTCATCAAAGTCTCCATAACCATACATATCGAGACCATAGCCATTTGAATCATACACATCGGGGCCATCGGCATTGGAATCGTCCATAATTCCTTTTAGGCATTTTCTCTTCCTTCTTCCAACCTTTTGCTTTTTTCTTGATCCGTGTCGGGGACATAATCCAATCCATAGTATGGAGGCCCTTTGTGGAAGGATCTAGGTACGGCTCAAGTTGGATTCCCACACTTTTAGGGTGTTTGATTTGAGATAGAATGGAGACATGAAAAAAAATGATCTTCATGGTCTAAACCCCCTACACTTACAAGCGGTGATCACGTGTGAGCAAGGCACATGAAGTAGCTGCAAGGAATGCAACAAGAACACTCCGGTTTACGGAGGTCCACCCTATAATTTTTGCCACCGTACTTTCTCACACCCCGGATTGGTTCCTCCCGCCGACATTATGTTGTACATTAGCCTCGAAGGTCCGTAGGCATCACCAATCTGATTGGAACCTATGGCCTCCGCAATTTCTAGGTGTCTCCTACCGCCCGGCCCCATTTTTCTTTAGAAGCCTTGGCAATGTGTTTCGTTTAAGAAAGTATTCGTTGCACTTCTTAAACGAGTACTCCACAATCTGGGACACAGTGTACGCACGGATACCCTTGAACACTTTGTCAAACGATTCCGATGAATTCGTGGTCATCACGCCATACCTAAGGCCACCATCATCAAATGCGAGAGCCCACTTGTCCACATTACTCATCTGGCCCCGAAGCCAAGTCCTCGCAGGAGTGTTTAGGACCTTGTTCAACTCGAATAGCTTCTCCTTAAACCTCTCCTTCGATGCGACAACAACACACACGACCTTCAACTTCACGCACGACCTCCTTCTTCCTTTGTCATCTTTTAAATGTTGGCGGCAAAGTGCCGCATGCACCATCGATGCTCAAGAGGGGGAAGCCCATCTATCTCCCTCTCTAGCGACCATGAGCAATCCATTGTGCCGATCGATATCATGCAAATCCTACGGGACGTACAACGGATGACATGCATTCTAACAAGCTTCATGAACCAAGACCAGCTCAAAGTGTTCTCGCTCTCGGCCAAAGCAAACGCTAAAGGGACAAGCTGGTTCTCCGGATCCACACCGACTGCCATCATCAGAACACCTTTGTACTTCCCCGTAAGGAATGTTGCATCAACAAGCACTCACAGCCGACAATGCTTGAATGCCTCGACCGACCGGGGAAAACACCAAAACAACTGCGGCGAGAACATGTTTAGGCACGCCGTCCATGTCATCCACTATCCGGCCGACAACAGGGATACCACCTAAGCCCCGGATTATAGTGTTTCATGGCAGTAAGGATCCTAGGAGCTTGGTTGTATGCCTCCTTCCAATCACCCCACAACAGCTCTATAGCATGCTACTTTGCTCGCCATGCCTTCATGTAGCTCACTTTCGATATCCGGTCCACCCCATATGCTCTCGATCGGGGAGGCAACAGATATATCGCTATCGGCCTTAACAAGGCCGACAAGGCAACGACTTCGGATAACGGGCCGTGTTTTGTGCGTGCACCCCCTTAGGCTTAGAAGACCGACACGTGTGAGGTTGCTTCACATTTCGAATCCTCCAAGTCTTGTTTGTCGCCTTCCTCGCCCAAACTCCCCGGTTCACGGCAAAGCATCGCGGTACCGCTTCTCCGGGTCACATTGATCAACATAGTAGGGCCTTGGATACCTAACGGCGTAGTCCGCAAGAAAGAACTTGAGATGATCCAATGTGTCAAAGACCATCCCCTTCTTAATCTCCATCTCCTCGCCCTCTGTCCCCTCATCGTCCAACAATGACAGACCGGTGTCACACACCGCTTCATCAACCATACTAATGTCCATGAAGTTGGGTACGGAGGGTACCTCAACATGGACCTCCCTCAACTGACTTAGCTCCACATCAGTGTACTCCATTCTAAATGACCCATCAGGTGGGTGCAATATCCCCCTATACTCATCGCTTTCATCCTCCGTACTAGGTTCCGACCTATACTCGTCCTCTATAACCTCCTCAGAGCTACTTTCACTAAAAGTGAGCTCATCTCCATACTCTACATCGTCCTCTGATCCTACAAACATGTCGTCCATAGCACCAATCTCCTCCTCATCGCACTCTTCCATACCTACCATCACTGCATTATCATTGTCTCTAACAACAGCCGCTTCCAACTCTTCCTCCTGAGTAAGGTGCTCTACGGGCTCCTCATCGACGTTCTCAGCCGCAGCCACAACAACAGGGTTCATCACCTTCTCCACAACAACTTCCAAGCAACGAACACTACTACCCTTCACAACCTCCACAAAGTTCTTCCAATCATCTTCACATGACAAAGGCATCAGTGCATAGTGTGCTCGTTCCTTCCCACAGTCAAATCGACCAATCAAGCTAGACGGCCATCCATACTTGTCACGACAATGGCCGACCAAATCATCGAAGCTAGGAGGTCTACCAAAAAAATGAACTTGTTCATGCATGTTCTCAAACTTGCCATCCCCTCTAACTTTGCCACCAATATAAAAGCGCACTAAACGGTCCATCTACAAATTATTCGGGAAATAAAAGCTATAAGTAAAACAACCATATTGCCAATATATATTAGAAACAAACTCAACACCTCCATGCAACAAAGAACTTTATTCATGAAAATTCTAATCTAGGTGAAATCCACAAAGAAAAACATTTCCTAAAAAACGTTTCCACGCACCACATTGCATCAATAAACGGTCAAAAACACTTATAATTTCACATTGGAAAATAGAAATAATATCAAACCCTAAACCTCCATGCATGCATCAATGAACTACTTTCATGCAACTCGTTCTCTTAACCAAATCCACGACCAAATCGAATCCTAAACCGATTCTACGAACCACATTGTACCAATTGACGCTCCAATCACAAACAATTTCATATTAATCAAAAATCACCATGAAAACGAGGAGAAGTAGGAGATAAATGGAGTAATACCTAAACAAGTTTTGGAGAGGACTTGGGGGGGATGGGAGCAGGAGGGCGCCTTGGTGAGGGGCGCCGCCCGCCCGGAGGTGGTCGGCGCCGCCAAGGCCGGACCCGGCGGGAGGACGAGGGTTGGCGGCCCTGCCCCGCCCACCCGCCCCTACCCATTTTTGTGCCCGGCGGTGGAGGAGGTCGAGGGCCGGCGCCGGAGATCGAGGAGGAGCGGGGAGGGGGCGGCGGCCGGGCGGCGCGCCGGCCGCGGAGGCGGCGGCTTTTTGTGTGTGTGAGGGTGCGGAGAAAAAAAAAAGGAGAAAGAATAGAGAAAGAGAGAGAAAGCGGCCGACCTAACCTAATCGGTGTCGTCGCGCCTAACCCCGTGGCGCGGCGTGTGGTCCCACGCGGTTTCGACGAGGCCCAAACCGGAAACCCGCGGGCCCGTCGGCTGCCGATGCATCAGCGCGCGACCGTAGCGCTACGCATCTGTACGCGCCGAGCTCCATGGTGGGACCAGCGCCACGACAAGCGCCGGGTCAACGACGCCGCCACGGCGTGGCGTGACACGCCGCGCCACATGCATAGGCGCGACATGTAAACATCGCGCCTATGCATCCGGGCGCGACAAAAAGGGATATCCGGTGTAAATTGTTTTAAACTAGGGGTAGATTTGAAATTTGTTTTGAAAAAGGGCAAATTTTTTTAAAAAATCCCATGTACTATGAATCAAAAGAAAAAATAATCCCTCCGTCCCAAAAAAAAAAAAAAATATGACGTTTTTTATTTTTAGACATCGTGTTTGACCGTTTCGCCTTATTCAAGAAATTTATGTAAATTATAAAATAATTAAATCATTATTAAAGTATCTAATAGAACTAGATGAAATTTATTAAGAAAAATTGAATAAAATGGATGGTTAAATAAGATGTCTAAAGAGTTCATCTCTTTTCTGAACGGAAGGAGTACAATTGATCGTGTATATTTGATTTCTGTGGTTCCGAAAGAAAACTAGAATTCATTGCACTGCCAACTGTACCACAACTTGTTGTGCTCTGTTGTAGTGACAGATATGATTGTGCTGACAGATTATCTGTCACATTAAACTAGAATTGATCGTGTACTATGATTAAGAAAGCAAACAGCAGTTGATCGTGTACTATGATCATAAAGAAAGCATATTTGATTTCTTCTTCTACCTGTACCACTTCATTAGCATCAATGACATGAGTACGTGTTTTCCTCTCGTACAGATGCTCAGTCACGCCATGACAATAACAAGCCAAGAATTCTAGCTCAAAAAAAAAAAAAAAAAAAAAAAAAAAAAACCCGCTTAACTACTACACAGTGGCAATCATTTCAAGTCTCTGTTGCAAGGTCAAATGCTATAAATTGACTAACGGTCAATACTAGCATCCTCAAAGCGACAGAGAACCCATCATCACTGATCTGTGAGACCGTTTCAAAGTCCTAAGTTTTAACTCCTGAGGTCTTGCTTGATACTTTGTATTCACCTCAATCCTTATGTATTGGGGTAAATTGAGATGTAAATTAGTTTAAATTCCACCTAAATCCACCCCGGGTTGAGATAGATACTAACCGTGTGTTTGGTTGCGGGACTAGGAGAACGGAGTGGCTCCGCCCCCTAGTTTTTGGGACGGAGCCGCTCCGTTTTCTGCTTGGTTGCAAACTTGATTCGGGGACGGAGTGATTCCATCTCATGTTTGGTTGGAGGGAGTGAGGAGGAAGAACGGAGGGAGCAAGAATAACACCGTTATTGTTGACACTTTGTATTAGGACCCTTAAAGTTTAATTAAATCTATCGGGGTTATATTTGAAATTTCTTCTCTCTAGTATTTTTTTACGAACCTACCCCGAGAGTGAAATAAAATTCTGTTTAGGTCCCTTCTTCCTCCCGGTGCCGGCCGCCCGCTCGAGCTCGTGTCGCCACCGAGCCACCGCCCCTTTGCCCACCGGCGCGGCCGCCGCCCTCAAGGCCCTGGGCCAGCGCCACCCCGGGAGCGCCGCCGCGCCCCGCCTCCGAACCCAGCTGGGGCAAACCGGGGGCGCGCCGCCCCTGCCCGCCGCCGCCGCGCCAACCTAGGGCCGCCAGCGCCCCTGCCCGCCGGTCGGAGGCCGAGGTTGCACCCGCCGCCCACATCCCCCCCTCTGTAGGAGCGCTGAGGCCCGCCCACATCGCGCCCCGAAGGAGCAAGAGGAGCGCGGGTCGCCGCCGCCCGCCAAATCTCGCAGCTTTTGTCGGAGTGCTACGCGGAAAGGAACGGAATCGCCCTCGCCGAGAACGGAACCTCGCGACCGAGAAACGGGGTTCGCTCCATCCGCGAGATTTCGGGGCCGATGGAGCCAACCCGCATCCGGGCGGAATATTCCCTCCCCGGGTCCAACCCAACCCCCTTCCGTCGCAACCAAACACCTCAAAAGCCGGTTGGCTCCAACCAGGTTGGGTTGGTTCCTCCAACCAAACACACGGTAAGGGTATCCAAACAAGGTCCGAGGAAGTATTGCTTTTCTAAAATACTAACATATTGCTTCCACCTCCGTATCTTACTCCGCATCATAAAACATGAGCAAATTGCACTCGCTATACAACAACTATCCAATAGGTGCACGGTAGTCTACCATCTTGTAATCTGTCCAATTTAATGCTGCAACTATCTAGGTGGGCATATGCTGGTCCAACATCATGATATATAGTTGTTGTCTGTTTAATTAGATGTGAGAACTTGGTTCATTGATGAATATAGATGTGCGAACTTGGGTTATTGATCAATATAGATCATGACACATGTGTTCGATGTCATTAGGAGCTATACTAGCGTGCTTAGCTCACCGAACGCTTAGCTCCAGTCGTTGGGATAATCAGTACGCCAATAGTATTTGTAGGGGCGGCTGATGTGCATTTGTAGCCATGATTTGTCAGCCACCCCTAAGCAACGGTGGCTAGAAATACCCGGCGTGTAGGGAGATTGGCCAGGCTAATGGTTTGTATGGGCGGTTGGATATTGATCCATCCCTACAAATCAATTTCTAGAGAACACAAAAGAAATTGCTAACAAAATAGCAATTTTGTTTTTGTCTGGGAGGCCTGCACTAGTTAGCCACCCACCCTTTCCATAGCCCGCGGTATTTTTTTTTGCAAGATCTTTGGAGATTTTGCGTGAGCTAGGAATCCGTGACCACACCCTCATGTGTGTCTTCGTTTCTTCGTATCTTCGTTTCACCACACCCTCATGTGTGTCTATATTGTATTTTCTTTCACCACATATTATCCCACACTAAGTTTAAATTGATTGTTGGAGGCCCTAAACGAATTGAAATGAAATAGTTGTCAACTACAAAATTTCGTCACTTTTCGAGACTAACAATTTTGATGAAGGAAAATTTTGGGCTAGGACACCAAAGAAATGTGGTTTTGGCTGCAGCACACCACTAAATGTGTTATTGGCCAAGAAACACTCTAAAATCACGTTTGTTTGCTTTAACACAACCCGTATTAAACAATGTTTCTCTTAGTTTTGGAGAGAGAACCTTTTGAAGCTCCTAGTTTTCGAAAGATGACTTTTTGGAAGCCAGTGAAAGTGGTTGAGCAGCTATGGGTGCGTTTAGTTGGTAAAATATATTGGGTTAATTTCTTATAAAGACTTTTCGTTTGTATTTGGTGGACTAACTAAGCTTAGGGTGCCCTTGGTTGGGCTTTTAGCTGCTTTTGCTTTTAGCAAAGCCAAAAGCCATAAAAAAGGGCTCAAAACTTTTTCTTTAAAAAAGCAGCTTTTACTCTAAGACAAATGAAAAACAGCCCTCCTCCCTACTTTCAGCTGTTTTGGGACAAAGAATTATCCACTTGTCACTAGTTATGAAACGAAACGTTATTTCTTCTATTTCTGTTCGCACCTTCCGACGACACCGACGCTCGACCAGCGGCAGCGGACCCTATGCTTCCTCAACACCAGTCCGCCGGCGTGACCCTGCGTGTTCCTCTGCTCCGGTACGGCGGCGTGTCACCAGGCTTCTTCCTCAGCTCCGACGAAGCTTGCGGCCCCTTTTCCTCTCCCTCTCCAGCGCCCCCACAGCCTCTTGTCTGCCCCAGGCGCACCGGCGAGGCCCAGGCATACGGGAGCTCGGCCCGTACCTCCGCCGAGGCTCCAAGGTTGGCTGCGCGAGCTCACAGGTCTAGCCGCGCGAGGCCCATGGTTGACGCTCTGCATCTCGGGCGGCAGCGCGAGATCTGGCTCATCCCTATCGTGCGTCTGGCTTGTCCCCATCCGGCCCTGCTGTCCGGCCGTGCAAGCTCCCAGGTCTGGTCCGCACCGTCAACGGTGAGATGGCCACAACGCGAAGTCGTGAAGCAATTGGTTGGGCCGCGAGAGTGCAAGATGTTCCGATGCCTGGTGTGTTCCATGGAGAACACGTGATGTTCTCTGGCCGTTTTCATTGTATAGATAGAAAAGTAAAAGAACAAATATACAATACAAATACAAGAATTTTGAGTACATATTCATACTTGCAGGAATTTGTGAACTTAGAAAGTTTTTTTTTTTCTTTTTTTTTTTTGCGATAAGAAAAAATTCCATTGATATTAAGGGCGTGTTTGGCGAGCTCCAAATTTACGAAAAATAGCTCAGATTTGTAGATCAAAGACGCCTCCACCATGGAGCAGCTCCATCGTGGATCTAATATCCCCAAAAAAGTGTTTGGTACGACTCTAGATTTTCCACTATCCCTATGACATCTATGGCCCGCATGTCGGAAGAATAAAAGAAAAACTCTACGGTCATCTTTCATCGGGAACCTTGAGAGTGAAATCAAATTGCATTTTGGTCCTTCTCTTTTTCCTCTTCACGTACGTACAGAGAGCACGATCGTAGCTCTTGCCGGGCGGCCTCGGCATCCATGCCGGATCCGGGGCACAGCCGGGCGGGACAGGGGGCAGCACGGGGGGGTGGGACGGGGCTAGGGGCGGCGCACAAGTTTTCGGGCGGGACTCGGAGCACGGGACGGGGCTCGGGCGGTTCAGAGGCGGCGACGGGGCTCGGGGCGGCGCAAGTTTTCGGGCGGGACTCGGGCACGCGGGGCGGGCTCGGGCGGTTCTAGGCGGCGACGCGACGTGGCGGGCAGGGCGAGCACCGAGGCCGCCCCACACCGGCCTTCTTCCCGGCGGCGGGCGCTCGAATCAAGAGCCGGACGTGGACGGGAGGCGGCGGCGATGGCGATGGGACGGCCCCGGCTGAAATCACCGTGGGCAAGAGCGACGAAAAAAAATAAGAAAAGAACAAACCGTTCATTTTCCACTTAGCGGTGGCGTAGTGGGTAATTTACCCCAACTCCAGAAATATGGATTTGGTGGAGCACCACCTTGAGGTACTCCACGAAATCCATAGATTTTTTGGATTTTTACGGAGCGGATCTTCGATGGAGTTCTTGGAGCTAGAACCGTTTGGCTAGAAAAATATGGAGCGGAGCTGATTTTTGGATGAGCTACGTGGGAGCTCGCCAAACACGCCCTAAAGCAAGTTACATCCTCTCATTATAAAATAATTATTTTTAAATTTCAAAATAACCATTTACATGCAATAAGTGAATGGAATAATTAGCAATTTGCATTTGCATATAAACCGTTTTCACTGCATACAGTTCCACAAGCTGCTCTAATCAAAAGCGACCTTGTTTTTCCCACGGTTGCTTTCTCATAGGCGCTTTTACGTTGGGGTTAGTCTCACATCGTTAATTGATGGTGGGAGAGCACAACATATAAAGGCGTGGCGATCCTCACCTATCGGACTAGTCTTTTGGGTTGAGTTAGGCCCGGACCTTGATATGTGTGCTTGTGGGCTGTGTAGGTGCCCGGCTTCGTCTTGGCTGTCTGCCGGGGCGGACGAAAGCCGAGCCCAGTCTCGGTTCCAACACTTCGTATCGAGCCGTCAATAACCCACAACAAATCTCGGTAGGATCACATACTGGACATAGGAGCCCGCTAGAAGTTAGGGCCGGACCGATGTGTGACTCGGGAGAGATTGTTAGGGTTAGTCCCACATCGTTAATTGATGGTTGGGGAGCACAACATATAAAGCGTGGCGATCCTCACCTATCGGGCTAGTCTTTTGGGTTGAGTTAGGCGGGCACCTCGATATGTGTCCTTCATGGGCCTGTGTAGGTGCCCGACTTCTGCGGCGTCTTGCGCGATTTTGGGCGGACGGAAGCCGAGCCGGTCTCGGTTCCAACATTTTCCACGACCCGCGACCCCACAACACCTTTTCCAAAAGCCATGGCCAAAACCAAACACATCCTTAAAAAGACTCGACTGCCAACCAAATTATGCAATTAGTTTTTTTATTTATCTACGTTTAATGCTCCATGCATATGTTAAGAGATTTAATATGAGGAGTACCGTAACACTTTTTAGGTTTACTTTTTCGTGAACTAAATAGGTCCTATATATGGCACCCGTCCGATTTTCTTGCTTGCACCCGTACGGTTTGTTGAACCACGACAAGTAGCTTGCGTCCTCCAGGGCGGGAGTGGGAGCTGCAAGCCTACTTTGTTATTGAAAAAGCAGCTTTGCCTCTTCTCCGCCGCCGGCGAGAAGGAGATGCGTGTTGCTCTTTCTCGACTTGTGGTTGGCGATGCGTGTTGCTCTTTCTCGACTTGTGGTTGGCGACCCTCTCTTCTTGGCCTGGCGCGGAGGATCTCGCGAGCTTGTTTTCTTGACTTCTCGTGCCGAGGGCAGCAGCTTCAGGCCCCATCCTTCTCTCCTTGCCGGAAGAGAGACGGCGGCGGACGACGAGGACATGCGCGGCCGAGGCCCTGGTCCATAGGGTTGGGTCAGACTACGCTGAGCCGATCGTCCGGTCAACAAACATTCTCTCTCCAAAACCATGGAAAAAAAAACATTGTTTAGTGCGGGCGGTGTGTTACGACCAACAAACACGCACGATTTCGTTGGGTTGGGTTTTCGGCCAACGGATTTTTTTTTTTTTGTCAAGGCGGCCATCGTTATTGGCGGTGTGCTGCAGCTGAAACTGTGTTTCTCCGTTTCGCAAAAAAAAAAAAAAAAAAAAAAAAAAAAATTGTGTTTCTCCGGTTTCCTAGCCCAAAATTTCCCTTTTAGTTTCGGTAGTTTCTCCGTTAGAGGTCGTTTATAAAATTTTTTAATTTTAAAAATTTGAGAAATTCAATCATAGTTTTTCTTGATAAGATGATTTCAAATTAAAAAGTTCTCAACTACAAAGTTGCTTAACTTTTTGAGATCTAAAATGTTTGCCCATCCAAAGTCATTTAAAAGAAATTCAAATTTCAATCTTTATGAAAGTCAAACATAGTTTTTCTTGATAAGATGATTTTAAATTAAAAATTTGTCAACAACAAAGTTGTACAATATTTTGAGATTTACAACTTTCATTTTGTACAATATTTTGAGATTTACAACTTTCATTTTGGTTGCTTCTCCATCCGATGTCATTGAAAAAAAAATCCAAATTTTAAATTCGAGAAATTCAAATGTAGTTTTATTTAATAAAATAATTTAAATGAAAAGTTGCCAACTGCATTGTTATATAACTTTTACGAGATCTATAACTTTTTATTTTGGTTAGTTGTTCATTTGTTCATCCGACATAGTGGTACTAAGAAACCACAACAATTAAGTTTTTGTGTAGTAATGCCATTTAATATTTCAAAATGGCATTCAAAAAGTTGCCACAGTCACAACAAAAGATGAACAAAATAATAGATTCAACAACATAATAAATTGACAGAGTATGATTTTTTCTAAAAAATGAGAAAAATAATATAAAAAGAAGAGGGTTTCTTCGAAGCTACACTGATGAGTTGGTTGTGGGTGCAGGTGATCTCCCAACCAAATCATTTCTCCAACTATAGTACATATACCAGATGTGACTATAGTACATACTAGATGTGACTATTCTACCTCCTCTCATGAGCTGGTATTGAACCTTAGAATAATTCAGCTGCTAGTAGCACCTATATATATGGGTGCAGCTTCTGCGTGCATTCGCCAAGCACAACTGAATTAGATCCTCACACGGATAGATGGAGCTACATGTGCTAGAAGTTGTTCTCTATTGCATCTTTACAGTAGCCCTGGGACGGCTCGTTCACTTGATCTACAGGTGGAAGAACCCTGCATGCAATGGGAGGCTTCCTCCTGGCTCCATGGGTTTACCTGTTATTGGTGAGACACTACAACTCTTGAAGCCAAGCCCCTCTTTGGACATTCCAGACTTCTATAAACTGAGGTTTAAAAGGTGAGACATCACTTTTTGATAGATTATCTTTTCGTACGTAGATTCAAGATTATTCTTCGAGCAAAAAAAGAAAAGAAAACTTATTTTGACCACGCATTTGAATTACGGGCCTGTCGTGTAGTAGTAGAGTACTAGAGTCCCTCCATCGTATCTTGGACCTCATGAGCTTCGAATCAACACCTTCTTGAATAATAAACAAAGGTATGACTGACTAGAAGATCATGTGTCCTCACACACAGTACCACACGTATGGCATGTTATGCTTCCTTGATTTCAAAATTCAAATGATGCAATTAACGTGAATAATAAGAAATATATATAACATAGAGACCATTTTCCTGCAACTATCATGCAGTCAAGTTGTACCACTAATATATAGTCTCCAGTAGGAGGTGAGTTTCCAGAATTTTTCAATGTGTATGTATACAAGAACTTGATTCTTGACTCGTGATCAGCACAAGAGAGCCTCTGCAAGAGTTCCCAACAATTTTATTCCCAAAACAACGATGTTACCAACTTCGCCAAAATTTCCAACACTACCGAACTCGCCACCTTTGTTGAGTGCACGGCGCACTTTCGGCAAAGGCTTTGCCGAAAGCTTTTTGGACTTCGTTTGCTTTTTGAAGAATTTCAAAACCACTCGGGCATGCTTTAATGGTCATGTTTTCTTAACATGAGGTTCGAAATTTCTTTTCATTTTATACGTAAGGCCTTAATTTGGGTTGAATAACATGAATATTAATATTCTACTCCATTTTCATATATTTCAATCACTTGCAGTTTAAACTTGGCTTGACTTTAAAAATTGACGTAGAAGAGATTAATTAGCTAAATATACCCAATAAACTCAAAAAACACAGCAAACTTGAACATGGAGTACCATATGATGTATGTGGAGAGCAGAAAAAGTTTGGAGGTCAAAGGACAAAAAAATATTTTTGCCGAGAGTCTGGGTTTTCACTTTCGGAAAAAAGGCTGCCTTTTCGAGCGCAGAAAAAACATTGCCGAGTGCCGACAACCTGCTCTCGGCAAAGGCTCAAGCACTCGACAAAGGTGGGAAACCGGTAGTGCAAGGAGGAATATATAAGACCATCTCTAACAGTTTTCAATAATTGAATCCTAAAAGTATAAAGACAATTTTACATCGGAATCCTATATTGTCTCTTTTTTTTTTTTGACCGAACGGGGAGTCCCCGACCTTTTTTTAAAATTAAATGAAAGAATGAGAGTTACAGCTAGAACAAACAAATTACAAGGCAACCAGGCCCAAAGAAAACATAACTGAACAAAGAAGAGAACTCTATGCTAGGTTACTTCTCCAGGAAACTAATCTTGTTCTTGTCGATGGCTTCGCCTTGATACAAACCAAGTCGAAGTTCTGAAAAGAAGATTCTTTTCCATTCTTCCACTTCCCTCCTTGCATTATCAAAGATTACTCTATTTCTGTTTTTCCGGATCGACCAGCATGCACAAATCACGATCTCTCTAAAATGATATTCTGAAAGTTCTCTTTAGCTTTGATGAACATATCTAAATCCTATATTGTCTCTAAATTATCCCGACAACTTTTATATATGGGGATCACTTACTTTTTTATATAGGGGATCACTTTTCGGGAAGTGAACACCCCAATATTCTCTCTCTTGTGCATTTGCATTAGGAACTCTTTTTCTACTCTTTGTTGTTTTCCATGCGCTTCCACCTTTGGATTGGCTGATGGATACACACATGCGAGACGCGTGGATTAACGGATTCTTGACTGTTTAATTTTCTATTCTTGCCACAAATCCAAGATTGGGAACTCTTGGAGATGCTCCATAGGTGCTCCATGCCGGTGTGGATTAACGGATTCTTGACTGTTTAATTTTTGTGCCCATATAGTGTGTTAGTTTCACTAAACCAGGTAGAAGATTGTATCGGAAGTTAACTAGTTTATGTTGTATGCCGGTTATAGCGCCTTTAATTTGGTCTTGTTTGGTTTAAGTCTGTCTGTTAACTAGTTTTTATTACCATTCATCCATTCTGACTGTTGGATGCTGGAATATCTTCACATTCCTTTATCTGAAAAACGTTATCATCTATTTTCTCAGGTATGGCAGTCTGTTTAAAACCAACTTTGGGGGCATGCCTATGGTTGTCTCCATGGACATGGATTTCAACCGTTTTGTATTTCGTCAAAACGACAAGCTGTTTCAGTTATGGTACCCTGAATCAGCGAGGACCATATTTGGCAAGAAGACCATGGCCACAGACTTTGGTCAGATTCACAAGCATATGCGAAGAATCCTTGGTCCGCTCTACGCACCAAAATACCTTAAGGAAGCTTTCATTTCTGAAATGGAACGCATCATTGCAGAGTCCATCAGACTATGGGCTACTAAGCCTAGCATCGACGTGAAAGAGGCTCTGACGGATGTAAGTGCGAGATTTCAATTCCTTGCATTGGTACATACTAGTACATCTTTCTGAGATAACTGTTAAACACGTTTGGTGCCTCTAATGATCTCCACTGAAATAGTGAAATTAATAGTGGATGTACTTGGCATTTGTCAACAGTACTATGGCAGATTGAGACATGATGCATTATTTTTATATGCTGGAGAAAACATGTGCATCTGTCGATGCAACTTAAGTTTTCATAGATTACTGAAGTTCGAAGTGCTAAACCTGCTTGGCTGCACAATTATTGCATCCACGCACATCTATTTTAATAAATAAAAAAAGTAACAACCCTCGTCAGTCTTTCTTTTTTAGAGTTTTAAGGATAAACCCCTGGTTTTAATTAAACAGCCAAAAACATTATAGCATCTCATGAGGTCTCCATCTTACAACCAGTGCGAGCCCAAAAGGACGGCAACACCAGAAGAAAGAGTCTCCAAAAGTAAAAGAAAGAGTAAAGTGCGCTAGCGGTCCTCAAACTTGCGCTCCTATGTCGTTCCGGTCCCTAAACTCTCAAAACAGTCGTATAGGTCCCTCAACTATGTTCGGGTGTCAGAATAGTCCAAACGGGTTTAGACATGGACTAACGGGCTAACTGACAAGTGGGTCCTATATGTCATCTCCTTTCTCGACCTCTCTCTGCATCTCACGACGTGGGCAGAGCGAGGGCGCGGCAGCGGGCTATCGTAACGTGGAAGCAACACCACGGCAGTAGCGGTGCAAACGTGATGCAGCAGCAGGCCCCGGACTTCCCGAGCCGTCGCCAAGCCTTAACCTTGCCTGGACGCCGTTCAACTATAAAAGCTGAAAAAACAGAACCATGTCCGCCCTTTGCCATTTTACAAAATTCGTCCACCCCAATGCCTCCGTTTCCAATTCCCTGCAGCCATGAGTGCGCCTAGTTGTTTGCTAGCTTCTGGATGTGACCCCGTTGCAAACCATCAACTGTATGCGATGAATTTTAATTTCCCCAAAACATGTCCGCCATGGATACCGGAGCGGAGCTCCACGACGCCGGCATCATCTTTCGCTTCCTTTGTCACCTTCGTTGTGTTTTAGAGTCTGCTTGACCTCCTTAACCTGCCGTATGTACATTTTGGGAAGAACGTTCTTGTTCGTCGGGAACGCCATCGGACGCCATAGCCGGGAATCAACAGCTCGCCACGCACACGAGCTGACCAACCGTCACCTTCTCCGTTCCCCGCTTGCCTGCCCCTGATACGAGGAGCAACTACGTAGGCGCGGGCAACAGCTCACCACCGCGGTCGCCCGCCGCCGCGTCCCGGTCCCTGTCCACGCCGTGAGATGCAGAGGAGAGAGGTGGAAGAAGGAGATGACATATGGACCCCACCTGTTAGTCAGATCTAGACCCGTTTGGACTATTCCGACACCGAACATAGTTTAGGGACTTATACGATTGTTTTGAGAGTTTAGGGGCCGGGACGACACTGGGGAAAGCATGAAGTTTGAGGGACCCGCCAACAAGACTTTACTCTAAAAGAAACGACTCCGGCTTAGACCTAACAATCAAAGATGTAGCCATTTCCCACTTTGAAGGCACAGGATAGCCCAACCTTAGACCATCACGGCTACCTTCCTCAATTGCAAATTCACATCTTTCCATCCTACCCTAAAAACCAAACGATTCTTTAGTTTCCAAAGCCCCCATAGAATAGCATATATAATTCACAATATTAACGATATAAAATTATCACTCTGGGAGAATTTTGGTTCTTTCCGAAAAGTGCCGTGCTTTCGACAAAGGGCGCTTTCGGGAAAAAAATTTTACGGCGAAGGCTCTTTTTTCGCGCCATTTTTCGGCACTCGGCAAAGCCTTTACCGAGTGTTAAAAGGCAAACCGGGTTTTGGAAGACAAAACAAAAAAAAAAAAAGAAAAATCCATCGTCGAGCTCGTCGAGCCCATCGCCGCTGCGCAACCACCGGATCCACCTCCGAGGAGCTCATTCGCACGGGATGCGCCGTCGGGGAGGAGCTGCCGCAGCCCGCACGTTGCCGATCGAGTCCACCTCCGGGGAGCTCATCCTCGTCGGAGGCGCTGCCGGGGAGGACCTACCGATGCTCGAGCGCCGCCGGGACAAGCCGAGGCGAGTGTCACCGGGGAGGAGCTGAGGAGGGCGCCGGCGAGGGAGGATCCAGAGGAGGGCGCCACCGCCGTCAAATGGAACCCGCGCTGCATCCATTGTGCCCCACGCCGACCGCCTCCTCCTCACCGGATCCGGCTGGGTTTCTTAGACCACGGCGTGGGAGGAGCTGGAGGAGGGCGCCGCCGCCATCAAGTGCACCCCTGCACCAGATCCACCACGCCCCCTCCGAGGCCACCAATGCCGGTGCCGCGGCGGCCCTCCTGCTACATCCTCCTTTTCCCTCTCTCAGCGCCACGAGCCACCGTGCGAGAGAGCGCGTGAGAGAGTGAGTGTGTGTGAGAGAGAGAGAGAGAAGGGGGGTTGGCCTATTTGGGTGCGGCATGCGAGGGAGGAGGGTGAGGTAAGTTATATAGGTAGGGTTTTAGTGGGTTGGTGGGTGTGTGGCGTAGGGAGTGGCTTTGGGTGGGCTGGGGCGAATTCATGGCTTTGGCGAGTGTCGGATGGGGACACTTTCGGCAAAGATTTTTTTTTTCTCTGTTTTCTTTTTTACTTCTTGTTCTAAAAGGCGATATGCTCTTTTTGCGAGTGTTGGGTTGCGAGACTCGGCAAAGTAAAACCTCTTTGTCAAGTGTCATGTAGGCGGCACTCGGCAAGAGAAGGTTTGCCAAGTGTCAAAGCCGACACTTTCGACAAAGTAATTTCTTTTTTTATTTTGACCTCCAATTTTTTTTTTTTTGTACTCCTCTTACAGTGCTTGGTACTCCATGCTCAAATTTGGTAAATTTCTGGGTTGTTTGCTATATTTTTTAATTTATTTCATCAAATTGATTTTTTTGGGATAAAGATAGTTTGAACTGCAGGTGTATCGAATGTTGTAGTTATTTGAAAGCAAAAATGATATTCATATTCATGAGTGCAATGAGGCCGTATTCAGGAACAGACTAGAAAATTTGAACATCTTGTTCACGAGACATGACACATACTTGCGTCGAATTGTTTTTAAATTCTATAAAAGCAAATGAAGTCTGAAAATCATGAAACTTGTCAAGATGTGCATGATTTCATATGTGGAGGCTATGATAAAAATTTGACAAGGTTTCGTGCAAGGTGACACATACAATGCTACAAATGTTACAGTCATTCTCAACTCTCGGAATCTTCTACAGTTCAGAGGTTTGTAAGCATCCTACATGTCAAGATTACGTGAAACCTTCTCAATTTTTTATCATAGTCTCCACATAGTATATCATGACATCTCGACAAGTTTCATGATTTTCGGACTTTGTTTACTTTGTATAGAATTTAGAAACTATTCACCCACAAGTGAATGATCATGCTTCGTGAATAGGATGTTCAAAATTTCGGGTCTATCCCTAGATACGGCTTCACATAAGACTCAATAACACGGATATCATTTTTTTATTCAATTTTTTGCTTTCTTCGAATGACCAGCTCAAATTTGACTTATAAAAGAAAATTCAATCAAATGAAATAAATTTAAAAAAAATATATAGTAAAAGGTCCGAGTGTCATTGTTTGTTGAGTGTCCTTGCTTTTTACCGAGTGCTTATCTTTGCCGAGCTTTTTCGGCAAAGAGGCAAGAGTGCCCGAAATTTGGCACTTTCGGCAAACGAACTGAAATCCAGTAGTGTCTTATTGCTTAGCCATAACGTGGCAATAGATAAAAGTTTGCCCACAATTGAAACCATTATGTATTAAATTATGCTCCAAAGCTTTTTGGCAACACCACAATCAAAGAATAAGTGGTGGACAGACTCTAAATCACTAAACAATAAGCAGGAGAGAGCTTCCCGTTTTTGTTGTCTCTGCCTAAAACTTTGTTTTTGGAAAGTAATGAGAGGAAAAATGCAACTCCCCGGGGGGTTTCAAGTAGGTCATGTGGGAATAAATTATAATTAACTGATGTAGTATTCGTTTCCAAATATAATCATGCCCATATAAATTATGACTTCTTATTTTGCGTCGCTGTAGGTGTTGTTTGATATTACAGTGAAGATGATTATTGGCTTCGAACCTGACAGCCCAATGTCAAAGGAATTGAGAAAAAGTTATGCATTGTTCTTCAAAGGCCTGATATCGTTCCCACTTTGTGTTCCAGGGACAAAAGTTTTATCAAAGCATACAGGTGGGTGCACATGCCTGCGCAGCAGCTAGGTTGTACTTTTTATTTTCACTATATATAACTTCAGTCCATAGACAAACATCTTTAAGTTTGTGTGATCACAAATAAACTCCAAGTCCATTGATAATTATACAGGCAAGAAAATACGTACAAAAGGTCATTAGAGACTTGCTGAAACAACGGATGTGTGCACCACAAAGAGAAAATAGGGACTTTTTGGAGACAGTTGTTGAAGATCTGCAGAGTGGAGAAGCACTGGTAGACGAGGACTTCATGGTGGATGCAGTTGCAGGATTCATATTTGCTGGCATTGCATTAGCACCGACAACCCTCGCCCTAGGCATGAAATTTCTCTCAGACAACCCAAACGCTGTGGAAGCACTCACGGTTGGTACTTCTTCTAGTCGGAAATAACTTTTTTATCCTATAATTTTCATTTATGGAAGCCCTAGACATCAATTTTATTTTCAATTACAATTGCAGAAAATCTAACTTTATCGCTTTTTAGCTTTTGTTTATGACTAGGATCCGATTACGATTCAGTACTTGCATATCTACAAGAGTACCGGTTGACTTGGTACAGGCTATCAGTAAATGAAGTTGCTGTTTTGTAGGAGGAGCATGAGGCAATACTGAAAAAACGAGAAAAGATGAATTCTAAAATTACGTGGGAGGAGTGCAAATCGATGACATTCACTAATCAGGTAATTTATCTGTGATGTCTGTGGTTGTATTCTGTTGACATCAGATATTATTATGCTTTTTTTTTTTTCGTGAACATGAAATTTTATCTGTATTTCATTAAGAGACAGAGATATACAGTGGTACAAGAACACGCAGGTGGGCAAGGTTAGCATGGTTTGGTGTACGAGTGACAAGCCCCGTTTCCAACTGCACCAAATCGATATTATTATGCTATAAATAATTAGATGATCATGAGCTCTTTTATCGATAAAACACACTAATTATAGATCCATAAACTAACATTCTGGCTTTTCGTAAGATATATTTGAAATCAGTCATTGTTTCATCTAGGAGTAATACTCTTCTCAAAAGTTCGGTTTTTTCTTCTCTATCACAAAGAGATGCATTCGTGCAAATATATACAGATAGACCCAAGGAATACTGATATCGATTTGTTTTGGTGAACTTGTTATGCATGTAAATAGAACAAAAGAATTTATATTATGGGCTTTGCTAGAGTTTTGTATTACTCAACCATCCATTACTACATTTCATCTTACAACTGGCTTTGAGCAGTTCACAAAAATCAAATAAAACCCGTAGACCAACATACTAAGTATCAGAAGACCCATGCTTGGCGAAGATCTCCATTATTGCAATAATCTCCAACATTCAACTTGCCCATTTCAATTTGGGTTTTTTTTTCTCCTTCTATAGAATGGACCATGACTACAACCAATGATTAGTCCTGAAAATAACATGTAAATAGAGTATATAGCACTTAATTAACAAAACTTGCATCATTTCTAGGTAGACATATAGAACAAAGGATTGCATTTTGTCTAACACAAAATTGATATTGCAATATATGGTTCACTTTTGTAGACATACATCAAGAAAGTGTTCCATATTTAAGTAAATGTTTCTTTATTGTTAGAAAAACAAGAATTCACATCATGTTTCCAAATTCTCTATAGGAGATGGCATTTTGTTAGCATGACACCCTTTATTAATAACCCAACAATTATTTTAACTTTTATGGTAACTTGGGGTTCCAAATTGATTTATTTAAAACATTGTAGTTTTGTTTACTAAAACCTTATACATGCCTAAAAACCCTTGCCTTGTAACAACCCATTTGATAGAATCAGGTTGGCCATCAAATTGCTTAAATGCTATCATTTGTGACAACTCATTCGACTTTTTAATAGGTGTGGTACAAAATTCTTATAGCAACTCATTCCACTTTTATAATTTTTTCACAAGGTTTGTTTTTCATGTACTTTACTTAGAATTTTTTTTTCCAAACTCCATCTTCACCAATAGTACAACCATTTATTAAGGACACGGCCATTTTGTATTTCAATATTTGTAATTCCTAAAATGCCTTGCTCCTTTGGAAGACACACATACCCCATATATTTTGTTAATCTGTTTTTTTTTTCCTCTTGTGGTCACCTAAAGAAACTAGATCTACACAAATCTTGCTTATTAATAAGAATGTACCTTGGATATTGTTTGAGGGAAAGAATCAGTAGCCATAAGACAATCTTTTTTGTTTTTAGTTGCTTATAGGTTTCTTATCAAAATGTTTTCGAATGGCTTTTTGTTCCTTGTTTTTCAGCTTCCTATTATTCATTAGAAGGCCTAGGTACCAAAAGGATATTTTCAAGACTATAGCCAAAAATCCATGAGTATTCTTCCATATGATTCCTTACCACTTGGTAGCAATAGCTCCCTTTTGTGGAAGTTTATTCTAAATCATGAGAGTTCTCAAATGAACAATAAAATGTTTCCATGTTTTTTTGTTTGTTCAATATTGTGCTCCATAACAATATTGTGCCACTAGCATACTACAGATCGAATTGACATGTCATCATTAATTCAATGTGGGATAACACCTAAATTTGGCCATCCCTGATTAGCACTATTGAAGTTCTCGTCACACTTCTATTTCACATATCTGTATGTAGGAACAACGAAAAAAATATAATTAATAATATTTCAATCCACCTCAAGATTTTGTTTGCATTATAGTGGCTCATAGAAACTCATCATGAGCTTACATATAATTTACATGCATCAAAACACTATACACAAAGATAGCTATTGTTGGTAATTTTCTCCAAGTTTTATTATTTTTAATCTTTCACAATGTACTATTTAACTATTCATATCCATTCTTTTTATTTAACTTAAGCCGATAATTTCTTTCTTCGGAAGGTTATCAACGAGATAGTTAGTGCAAGTAGCCATGCTCCTGGAATTTTTAGAAAGACATTGAAGGATGTCCAAGTAAATGGTATCTTGTCTTTCGTGGTGATATATTGCCTGCATGACATTACACTTTCGGTTTTTCTTCATTAACAAAAGAGACCACATATTTAATTATCTTTGAAGTTTTTCTAGTGGGTCCACATCAGATATTCACTCATTTTCATATCCACTTCAAGTATATAGACCGTTTGACATTTAATGTATTCATGATACAGGCTACACAATTCCAAAGGGATGGTTGATCGCGATAAACCCCATGGCAGTTCATTTAAATCCTTCAAATTTCAAAGATCCACTCACTTTTTAATCCATGGAGGTGGAAGGTTAGCGAGTGTTTCTTAAAATAAACTACTTCATCCTTTGCACTATAAATTTTATGTGTGCATCAACATTGAAACGGGGAATTGGATGCTAACTGGAATTTACCATATCAATAAAAATAAATGCACAAAAAAAGTGAATGGAGAAGGGTCTTAAAGGGTCAAAAACATTAGAATTTATCACTACTTAAGTTACACTTCTACATCACAAGAGTAGAGAATGAAGAAATAAGATCTATCAATTTCATATTGATGAATATATGTTAGATAGGAAATGCAAAATGATTGGAATGCTACTCATCCATATATGTATCCTTTACTATATGTCAATAAGGAACATTATTGTTTTTATGCTAACCATATTTGTCAAGCATGATCAATATATTTTACTAACTTGATCAATATATAGAGTAAATAGATCACCTTGATGCTTCCCTATGTTTGTATATGCATCCTTATGCTTAAGATAAAACAATTTCAGTTAGTATTTGAGGAGTTCGAGCTTATTTTATGACATAGGTAAACTCCTACACATAAGCCAAAAATATCAAAGATTGTCTAGTTCAATTTAGAAGGATAGTATATGATGTGGTTATTATGCCACAACATTACCAAAACCAAAACCCGGAAATACTTCTCAGTATATCATAACAATGCAAATTTAACTATATCGGTATCACACTCGAAAACAATGTGTTAAACAATGAAATAATTAACTAGGCACCTTAATGAGTTCAAAACGTAAAAATGCTTTGCTAAAATCTATAGGACGCCAATGGGAGCTCCTTAATGAAGAATTTCATACCATTTGGAGAAGGTGCAAGGTATTGCATGGGTGCTGACCTCACTAAGCTTCAGATGACAATGTTCCTCCATGAATTAGTCACAAAATACAGGTACAAATATATCCGACTACAATATGCATTTGTGTTTCATACAAAGTAACTATTTTGATGAAATGCATACAAAGTTATAAAAACACATATATGTCCTTGAGAAAACATAGAATATGACATACAAAACTCGCATGGAATACATCAACCATTGATACAAACATAGATACTCCTTCCATTAATTTGTTATTCTTTGGTGTTATGAGTGCACTACTACCTCTTATCATTTTTTTATGTCTTAAACAAGAGCTTCCTTCGCCTACAATATTCAATTGTCTTGTCGAATTGGAGGTATTATATTGATTCGTATTCTTTTTCTGGGCATGTAGATGGAAGGAGATCAGTGGAGGTCAAAGCGTATCGTATTTAGGATGTTGTATTCCTACAAGACTATCGCATTCAGCTTTTCCCAAGGTTCGATTGTAATAAAATTGACGAATGAGCATATGCACAATATATGTACTACCTTGGGTGATTGTAGTGTAATATGGGGATCAATAGTATGCCTTTATTGCAGTTTGAACATCACATATACAATACGTTATGTAATGCGTACTTGTTTGTTTATGTGTGGGTTTGTGAAAATTTGTGGCAATAAATATGGTTGCTCATGTATGCATCCATACAAATGTATCTACTTTGATGTACTCATGTTTGAACAAATGTAAGTCAAGTTGATTATATGTACAACTCAATTAGTATCGATTGGTTGTCCTAGAAATTAAGTTTCACCGAAATTTGTAGAAAACATAATTTATATTAGAGTTCAATGCATGAGAGGTTCTTGAACTTGTCATGAGGTGTCACTTAGGTCCTAGAAATTGAAAAGTGCATCTTTTTTGATACATGAACTTGGCAAATGGTGCACCGTAGGTCCGCACTTGCCATGTGGCGGAAAAATATGCACTTACCCTCTGAAAAAATATTTCCCTAAACAAGTTGGCCCAAGATGGTGAAGACGAAGTTGTATTTGCTACTCGTGGGCGATGCTAGCGTCCTTTGTTGTTTGTGTGCGCGCCACCTCCCTCTGCTAGGTCCTCACCAAGGCTGTCGTTGTGATGATTTGATGGTATAAAACTTTATAGCGACCAATAATCTGTCCATATGAACCGGCACAATCGTATCTCTAGCTACAAAAGTCTGGGCGATTTCTCGGGGCGGGCAGCGTGGTCGCGTCGCCGATTAGCCCCACCGGTTGTCCGATTTGTCGAAGCTTACGATGCCAGCCCGTTCGATTGGCGGATCGGTTTGGATCTCTACCCGTTTGTTTCCCAATCGAAACCTCGGGAATCTTCTCGAGCTCGTCCATCGAGCGAACCGCCCGTGCCGCCGCCCAAAACCACCAGGCGGAGCCAGCGGCGGCCGCGACACAGTCCATGCACCACGCCACCGCGCCGGCGCCTCGCGGCGCCATGCGGACGGCCGGCGGGGGCCTCGCCATCGCCAAAGCATCGTGGGACTGGTGGCGCCGCTACGCCGCTTGCCCAACACGCCGGCGGCGAGCTGCCACGCGCCGCCCGCCCGCTGATAGAGCCACGCCGCCTACCTCGCGGCGGTCCTTCCGAAGCTCTACGCCGCCAGATATCGCCTCGCTTCGGCCGCCACTAGGCTTAACACCGCGTTCGCCGACCGGGGAGCTGGGCTTCGACTTCGAGCGATTGAAGCCGCCGGCGGACCTCGCATCGCCAGGCTCTTTGTACAAAGGCGCCACCGTAGCGAATTCACGACTCTTCAACGACTCCGTAGCTAGCTCATGTCGCGTTGCTCACGTCAAACGCCATCGCACTTTGCTTGCGCTTTGATGCATTTGCAGACCGACGCCCTGTGCACCGCTGCCGCTACCGCCACCACCTCAAGTCTTTCCTAAATTGAAGCCATCCTCCCATAGCCGTGGCGTCGCCGCTTCCCTCCTCGCAGAGCGCCCGGACCTCTCTCGAGTGGGACCGGCCTCCGATTTCCCGAACCGGCGACACCCAAGCTGAAGGGGATGGCGGCCATGGCAGTAGCATCTACCAGCCACCACCGACCGGGCGCCGGATTCGATGTTATCATCATCATCATGAATGGCGTATAGATGTTCGATGGAATGCCCATGAGGTAAACAAATGGTTCTTTGCTTGTATGGCCGTATTTGCTAGCCTGACTGTTTCATCGATGCATGTTGTATGCTCGTAGTGTGGCCAAGCTCAAGATGATGGATGACTTCAAAGGAACAGATATGCAGATTTCGCCTGCCAGCGAGCAAATGAGGCCGTGCAGCAAAAGTCCGTTGTCATCAGCATTACTAGGCTGCTGGCTTGTTCCTTTGAACTTGATTCCATTTGCATCCTTATATTGTTTCAACAATTTCCTAAATCTAAGGTTCTGCTCGTACAATTCCCATATGCCTGCATCCTTATATTGTTTCTAAGCTATCCACAATGCTCACTGAAGTTAACTTTGACCCTGGATCAGTAGGGAGAAAAATATGTAGTAATTTCTAATGTGGGGCATTCTACAATTCACTGTAAAGTTTCTTTTTCTTATTTATGCACATTGATTTAAAACGTTCAGAATCTAATCCACCGTTGATGCCAATGCCATATTAAGTGGAAGGTAGTAAGCAAAAACTACAATATATTCTACATATATAGGTCCAGATGCTGCTTCTAAACTTATTTGCTTTCGATGCTTTTAAAAATGTAAACAAAATATTTGTGGTCTTTTTGCTGTATGTATCCAAAAGAAAGAAAGGAAAAAAAACTCACACCACAAGGCGAGTACCGTCGGCCTATGTTTCTTTTTTGGTCCAATATTTCCTGCTAAATGCAGAAGTGTGCAAGGGCAAGTAGTTCTAAGGAAGAAATAACAAGAATATTTCTTTTGTCTATGCAAGTTATAAACAGAGACAATCTTTTAAGCTGTCAGACCATGTATGTGAGTGAACCATGTTTATTAATCTCTACTAGAAAGGATGGAAGTCAGTTTGGTCCTTTGTATGTTTTTTGGTTGTACGCATTTTTGTCCAGCTTATTAAATATACTCAACGAATTTTGCATCTCTTACTACAAATCATCAGCTATATGATAGTGTTTCCAATTTGGTATTTCTTTCTCTGATAAATCACTATTCTGTAATCAAGCCACTGACATTACTTTGACATAGCCCTAGATCGAGAAGGATGCTGGCTACAAGTTCCGTCGAATCTACTCCCATCCAATCCACATTTCATCACGTCAGAAATCCATTCTGAAGATATTAGCTCAATCAAGAAATCACTTGTTTCCAATCTTTTTGTAGCATATACCCAAGTGGGTAGACTGAGAATTTGGTATGATTTTATATATATATATACGCTATTCCTTGTTCTAATAAATTTCTCAAATTTGTGATGACGAGGTACCTCACTTATAACAATAGTAATTAACTGTTATTGTTCCTTAGTCTGTAAATCTCACTGCATACACAGCAGTGGCAAAGTTCATAAATAAATAAAAAGATTTATAGAGTGAATTGTAGAAATCATAAATAAAAAAATATGTGTACAGTGAACTGTAGAATGCCCCACACTAGAAATTACTACATGTTTTTTCTCCCTACTACTAGTAGTAGGTGCGACAAAGAAAGCGCGCTACTTTTTTCTAGTATAATATTAATTTCATAACGACAAGATTTCAAACCTAATAAAACATATATGACATGTCACATTATTCATCGACCACATACATATATAAAGCATAGTTGCCCACAACACTCAATAACCACATTGCAAGATAAAGTTATCTATTATAAATTATATTTCTCAACAAAAAAATCATTTAGTTATTTTCATGTAATAAACTAGAGTTTATGAGAGTTTGTTCCTAAACCTATTTAAGTGATGATTTATTTTAATAGAACTTGTCCAAACTAAATTTTAACTATTAGTTTTCTTAAAATAATCATGTTAAAGGTATGGGCAAGTTTCAATTTGAGTTGGCTCGTTCTCTAGTTCAAACCAAGCTATGCTTATCTCTTTCTAATTTCCTATAAGTCAATTTGTGCTGTATATGCATCATGCATGTTTGTGTGTGCCTTGGATTTTTTGCTTGGTTTTATTTGGAGTTAACCCTTTTGATGAAAACCTTACTTTTTTTTTCTTTTGATTGATGGATTGATGAAAATCCCTAGTAAAATGGAAACCTTCCTTAACGGGCAGCTGGCCAACAGGCTCAGTTCGGAAGACCACACTTGGCCCGAGCCCGACCCCCACTCGGCCCAGTTTTGTTTTTCCTTCCTTTCACTCCAGCGGCCCATGCACGGAAACATGCACATGGCCACCGGTAGCTCACTGAGGCATGTGGTTTGGATGGACTACCGGCTCATTTCATATTGGGACGGCTGGACTATTATTGGACGATGTGCACCAAAACTTTATATTTTTAAAAAAAAGAAGAAATATATGTCGTAGTGTGTGGACCACGAGAAAACAAGGAAATTTATTATTTTTCCTTTTACTTATGTAAAAAAAAAAAATCAAGTCTTTTTGTGTTTTTTTTTTTTTTTTTTGAGAATATTCAAGTCTTTTTTTGTGTGGCAAGGTGTTGCCATTGTGGGCCTCAAATGGGTGCTAGGCAGTGTGTTCATGCTCGTGTATATAAGAAAGCATATGGGCCTGTTGGGATATATTGTAGGGAAAAAATTCATGTTGCTGCATTTTTTCTATGAAATTGAACTGGATCCTATGAAGTTCATACAGGATTTGTGTGAAATTCATATGCTTCGAACAAGTTGTAGAAGTGGCATGTCCTATGTCTTCTTGTTTTTTTTTTTTTTTAGTTTTCTGAATATAGCTAAGAGAAATTCTTATGTGCATTCAATAGGGATGCAAGACATCACTGATATTACATCTGTTTTCATGTTTCCATTTGGATTCGTATTTGAATACGGTTACTGTCAGCTATGCCGGACATGCTATGATTGAGTATCAACATTGACATTACAAATATGTTATGTTATCTGAGTATTTTGATACGGATACGATATCGGATATATGTTGAATATCCAGACATGGATACGGACATATCTTAACTCCTCTAAACTGGCGCAGTCTAGAGTACGGTCGGAAAATACCCGTACCGTCTGCATCCCCTAAGATAGGGTATTGCAAAGGCAAAGCTTAGAGAGGGCCAAAGTAGGTATACGAAATGTTATTATTCAGTGAGAAGAAGAAATGAAAAGCCTGTGGCGAGTATTGTCGTCTGTTATTAACCTGCCTGTGATTGTCATGTTTGATGTATGCTAGCATTATGACATGTCAGTGACTCAGGGCACCACCCTGGCTGGATCTCAAAAGCCTTGCTTGCTTGGTAGGGATGGCCAACAAGCGGAGTTGGCCCTACGAAGGCAACTTGGCCCGACCCTCGCTCGGCCCCGCGGCCCAGTTTGCGATAGCTCACTAGCCACTGCGCTGGTTTTTTTTTTTTTTTTTTTCCCCGCTCCTCTTTCCTTGTTTCTGTTTTCCTGTCCTTCTTTTTCTCGTTCCTGAAAACACTAACAACTTATTTAAAACAACTTTAAACAGATTGAAGCAAAAAACTTTCGAGTTGACTTGAGCGAAGTTGAAATCCGTTGATAGATAAATTTGAATTTGGTTTTAGAGATGCATTTTGTTAAGAATTTTTTTTTGCGAAGAAGAATTGTTCAATCAAGGTAGCCCCATGATCGGTTCCTGTGACTTGTGAGTTGTGACCGACGCCGTCGAGGACGTTGCGGCGGCATCCGTTTGTTAATTACTTGTGCAGATTGAGATTGGCAGAGAGATGATGGTGATTACGTACGTACCAGCCGGCTATTAACAAAAGGAGGGTCAATTCACGAGTAACTGTGGTAGCTAAACCAAAACCACACACTCCCACGTACTCTACTAGAGCTACGGTATGTACGAGTCGGACAAGCAAGTCAGTCACGATATTTGAGGTGTTGAGGAGCTACTGTAGCTAATAGGCGCCATGGTTGTCCATGTGGGTGAAGAGGGAAAACAAATGTCCTGTTGCATGTGTCGCTTGACAGGGCAGGGAATTAGAGAGAAACTTCGCAGCGATTGGGATCGCTCATGTGCCATGCCCCAGTTGTTGTTGTTAAATAAATTAGTCCCACGCAGCCACGGGCGCTCGTGGTCCAGCTGCCTGCCCAAATCGGGTGAGGTGGAGCCAGCCCAGGATGCGGTTGTTGAGGGCGATGCGGAGGAGATGGAAACTGTCGGCGGCTGCCATGCCCTGTGCTGGTCTGCTGTGCAGTGCTCGGTTGGCAATTGAAAATGATGCCTCGGCTTGGGACTGGAGCGGCGGAGACTGGACTGGAGCAGGGGAAAGCGAAAGCGCGTGGCTCATTGGCTGACCGGCGGACTGGGAAAGTGACGGGCGTTTTTACGTGGTGCGGCACGGGATCCTCGTGCCATGTCCACAGCACAGCACCACACGCACGCCTGTGGGTGCGTGCGTTTCGTTTGCGTCCTCGCCCCGGCCCCGAAAACAAAGGCCGGCTGTTTCAGTCCTCAGTTTTCTTCAACCATTCGTGTTTATAGTCGGTAGAGGCCGGCGCTACCAATCATGTCGTGTTCAGTAACTTCAGTTGGTGTTGGCCAGGCCGCTGTCGTCGGTTCTCCTCTCCTATCAAGGCTTCATTTCATCGTTAATATCCCCAAAAAAAAAAAAAAAAATCATAAAACGTGTTTTTCCCACATTTGAAATGGTACTTTTTCAGAGGAAGAATTGGAGTCACCTTTTGTCGGGTTCCTAAACTGTTATTTATCATTGCCCGGCGGGAAGATTAGAATAATGCAATCATTTACTCGAAAACGATCTCTTACCGATTTTCTCTCTCAATAAAAAAAGGTACGTCATGATCTACAATACATGCTATTTAATGGTTGAGATGATCAACTTTAACTTGATGAATGATGGTTGGCAAACAAAACAATGCAGGTCTGCAGGAACAAGTATGGAATTCTTATAAAACGAACGAATGAATCTGCGCTGTCGGTCATCCATGCTAACCTGCCTTTCCTAGTTAACAATACAATCTTCTACTACTGAAAACGCATCCTACTTGGGCTTGTCTCTGTTTTTATTTTTTGAATTTTACAAGTATTCCTGATGTACCGGTAACTAATTACTTGCGATTTTTTTAATGTTTGTTTTGTCATTCACTTCGCTACGCTAGCTGCATGCCACCACACCATATGCATTAAGCTTAAGCCCACATGATGACAGTGGTTCCATTTGAATAAAATAGAGTATTACTCACATGCACCACACCTAATGACACTTGACCTACCACATCCCCATGCCTTGATTCTCCTTGCCTTTTTAAATATCTTATTACTACTTATATTATTATTATTAGCTAGGCTCAATGATGGTGCCAGCAAAGATAGAATACAAGCTAATATGTTTCCATTCCTATACGTTAATCTGTTACTGTGCTCCGGTGACTGAGCCCTATCAGAGTTTACTGAGAATTGGGTTACTCACAAGTCAAAGCGAAGGTGATTCTTTTCTCCCCACACAGAGTATGGGTGATCCAAAACACAATATATTAAGCATGTGCCTCGAGAATCTCCCTCTTTTTTTTGCCTTGCCAAGTGGTGGTGCTCTATTGTTTATCACCACTCTATCTCCATCATCCACCACACCATATCTTGTCTTAATTACCTCCGTCAAGTCAAGGTTGACACTCATCCACTCCAATGTGTAAGCTAGGCCACTAGCTAGCTCTCGCTGAAGGTTGCCTCCCACTGTAACCACTGGCCCTAACTAAAGTTTTTTGTGGTGACAGTGGTAATACCGAACCCGACCCTAACTAAAGTACAAAACTGAATTTACCTAAATGGAATGCAGGTGAAAAATACAAGGATAATTAAGCCTACATTTAGCAAACATGGGCAATAAAGGGAAACATCTCTTTCCTAGCCTAGCGCACGCATCAGCCCGAAATTAGTACATTCACACAAATAGGAAGCATATTAATGTAGCACGTACAATGGAATGTGCATTTCGAAACGATCCCGCTCAACGTAACACTAATCATAGTCACTCCCATGTTCCATCTTATCGCAGTACTGATAACATATGCCATAGATACATCACCATATGAACGTCTTACCAACGAGCCATTGCGCCGCCATCCGTCACGCGAGGCAGATAGATTGTTGGAGAATGACGGGACATGGGGTTTACAAGGTTTTTAACCCACGCCGTGTGAATGAACGGTTAAAATTGTATGAGAACCGGTAAAATTATTGTACTAACACCAATAAAATTTTTCTTAATAACAATCTAATGAAAACCTTATTAGCAAACGATGAAGAACACAAATCAAACCACAACAGAGACACAATATTTAATGTGAAAAACTCTCCAAATACGAGGAAAAAAATCATGAGCGCCAGCAAGCAAACACTTCTCACTATTTTCGAGAGTCGGGTGACAACGCTCATTCGGTGGCTTACGAGAGAATGGATTGATGCTCTGAGTGGAAACGTATGTGTGCAACGGAATTTGAAACATATCTAACACTTTTGACAAATGATATTTTTAGTAACAAAGTTAGTAGCATATGGTGTCGCTATTATCTTTCCCTTAATACTTGCCCAGGCCAGCAAGCCACAGTTAAGCTGATCAGAGACATTCTACCAACCTTTCCCTTCTTTCTCTCTCATACCCACTGTCAGTCATCAGTAATCAGTCCATTAGTTGCCGTTTTCGTGCTGCACCGACACCGACACTTTCTCTCTCCTCCCTCCCCTCACTAACAACCCTCTCCTTTTCTTTAGAAAAAAAAAAAACCCAAAAGAAAAGCCACCTCCACCATCACCCACGCTAATCAGCAGCTGGTAACAACGCGGTGGTTGGTCTCGTCTCCGAGCGAAGGGAAGGGAAGGGAAGCAACGCCAGCACCAACGCGGCGCGGCATTATTATACCACCACACCACCCACCCATCCCACAGCTCATTGCGCCAGAGCAGACCACAGCAGCGCAGCGCAGCCCAGAGCGGCGCCGCGCGCACCCCCCACCACCTTCAGGGGAGCGGCCGCCGCGAGGAGGAGACCACACCAGAGGGGCAGCGAGGACTACTACCCACATTTCCCTGTGCCGTCGCCGCGGGGTCCGTCCGTGCGCGAGCGAGATCCAATCCAGAGATGGAGGCGAGCGCGGGTCTAGTAGCCGGCTCGCACAACCGCAACGAGCTGGTGGTGATCCGTCGCGAGTCCTCCGGCGGCGTCGTCGGCGCCCCCGGCGCTCAGCGCGGGCCGTGCCAGATATGCGGCGACGAGGTCGGGGTCGGGTTCGACGGGGAGCCGTTCGTGGCGTGCAACGAGTGCGCGTTCCCGGTGTGCCGCGCGTGCTACGAGTACGAGCGGCGGAAGGGTCGCAGGCGTGCCCGCAGTGCCGGACGAGGTACAAGCGCCTCAAGGGGTGTCCGCGTGTGGCTGGCGACGAGGAGGAGGATGGGGTGGATGACCTTGAGGGCGAGTTTGGACTGCAGGATGGTGTGGGGGTGGTGCGGGGCATGAGGATGACCCGCAGTATGTTGCGGAGGCTATGCTTAGGGCGCAGATGAGCTATGGACGCGGCGGCGGTGATGGATTTGGCGGCGGACCTGTTCCTAATGTGCCGCTCCTCACCAATGGCCAGATGGTACGCACCCTCCCTCTCTGATGGCTCATCTCCTCTTCCTCTGCTGCTGCTGCTTGCATTGCTTGCTAGCTTGATTTCGGTTGAGATTCAACTTGCTTGCTTCTATGTAGGTTGATGACATCCCGCCGGAGCAGCACGCGCTCGTGCCGTCCTACATGGGCGGCGGGGGCAAGAGGATCCACCCGCTCCCCTTCGCAGATCCCAACCTTCCAGGTTCGTGCGTGCGTGATTCACGCGGTTTGGTCATGGAATCTGCCAATGCGACTACCATAACAATGTCTGTCTAAACTGCCTGCCGTGTGCTCATGTCAACCGTGTTGGTGTCTCTGCAGTGCAACCGAGATCCATGGACCCGTCCAGGATCTGGCCGCCTACGGCTACGGGAGCGTGGCGTGGAAGGAGAGGATGGAGGGCTGGAAGCAGAAGCAGGACCGCCTGCAGCATGTCAGGAGCGAGGGAGGCGGCGATTGGGATGGAGACGATGCAGATCTGCCGCTGTATGTGTGCTCTGCTCATCCACACACCACACTTGTGTTGACTATTAGTACTTGTTTTTTGTTCCTACCACTACCTGCTTTGATTACTTTCATTTGGGTGCCGAGTGCTGTCACTTGTCGGTGCGCTGCAGTCTGTATGCTTATTTACTCAAGTTAGCTGATGCCAGCTGCTTCCACTAGATATCTAATGAGCTACAAGAGTGTCATGTACACTTTTATTAAACTGCTGATCTCCTGCTAGGCACACATGAAAGTGACATCCAATTTTATTAGGCAGTAAAGGGCTATGGTATTTTATCACAATATATCAAAAAAATCTGCAATTATTTTGATAGCTTTGCCATTACTTGCTACGTTGCAAGATGTTGCACAACTACTTGAGTTGGAGAGAATCCATAATACAAGCTCAATTGTTTATGCAATTCTGAATTTACAGACTAACACCTATATGGAATTTTTAGTGTGGTGTATGTGTTGCTTCATCTCATCTATGTTTTTCACCATGGTTGCCTGTATACTCATAGAAACCTACACAGTGGTGTAGACAATTTTGCATTGCATTTTAAGAACTTATCTTTATCTTCTAAAGTCATCTGCAACGTAGTACCACCCTCTGTCCTAAATTATAGGTCGTTTTTGCTTTTCTAGGTGCATAGATATACAATATGTCTAGGTGCACAGCAAAAGTAATGTATCTAGAAATGTCAAAACGACCTATAAATTGGAATGGAGGGAGTATTGGGAGTACTTGATAACAAAAACTTTGCCCTTTCTTTTCATAGAGTATTACTAGTATGTGTTTCTAAAATGTTCTGTAAATTTCTTGTGCAGAATGGATGAAGCTCGACAGCCATTGTCCAGAAAAGTCCCAATATCATCAAGCAAAATCAATCCCTATAGGATGATTATTGTTATCCGGTTGGTGGTCTTGGGTTTCTTCTTCCACTACCGTGTCATGCATCCGGTGAACGATGCTTTTGCATTATGGCTCATATCTGTTATCTGTGAAATCTGGTTTGCCATGTCCTGGATTCTTGATCAGTTCCCAAAGTGGCTTCCAATTGAGAGGGGAGACTTACCTGGACCGTTTATCACTAAGGTTAGTTGCATCCCCTGTTGCATGATGAATTGATAACTAAATCTATTTTCTTTCTAAAATTCCAAAGCTAAGAAGTTCATTGTTTGTCTGACCAGGTTTGACAAGGAAGGTCAACCTTCTCAGCTTGCTCCTATTGACTTCTTTGTCAGTACGGTTGATCCCTCAAAGGAACCTCCCTTGGTCACTGCAAACACTGTCCTTTCCATCCTTTCTGTGGATTATCCGGTTGAGAAGGTCTCCTGCTATGTTTCTGATGATGGTGCCGCAATGCTTACGTTTGAAGCATTATCTGAAACATCTGAATTTGCAAAGAAATGGGTTCCTTTCTGCAAAAAGTTTAATCTTGAGCCTCGTGCTCCTGAGTGGTACTTCCAACAGAAGATAGACTACCTCAAAGACAAGGTTGCCGCTTCATTTGTTAGGGAGAGGAGGGCGATGAAGGTACAATGTTTATCCTGTGTTGTGCTTTTCTGTGCAATTTCCTAACTTGTATGAACAGGCTAGTTACATGGCTTGTTTTTCATTCAGAGAGAATACGAGGAATTCAAGGTAAGGATCAATGCCTTGGTTGCAAAAGCCCAAAAGGTTCCTGAGGAAGGATGGACAATGCAAGATGGTAGCCCCTGGCCTGGAAACAACGTGCGCGATCATCCTGGAATGATTCAAGTAGGCATTTATAGTCCTTGGTTTTGTAATACATGCTAGTACAATATATCAATGCCATTGTTCTACTTCTCTCTTTGTTTTCTTCGATCTTAAAGTTTGTTCTACTTATAACGCCAAAATGCTCAATTTTTTTGTGTCAACAGGTATTCCTTGGCCAAAGTGGTGGTCGTGATGTGGAAGGAAATGAGTTGCCTCGCCTTGTGTATTGCTCAAGAGAAAAGAGGCCAGGTTATAACCATCACAAGAAGGCTGGTGCCATGAATGCACTGGTAAAATCTCAGCACTTGATGTCTTTTATCATTCTTCTTGTAACCTAATAGAAGTACTTGATTGATGCTTTTTTTCTTTTTTGTTCATAATTGATAGGTCCGTGTCTCTGCTGTCTTATCAAATGCTCCATACCTATTGAACTTGGATTGTGATCACTACATCAACAACAGCAAGGCCATAAAAGAGGCTATGTGTTTCATGATGGATCCTTTGGTGGGGAAGAAAGTGTGCTTTGTCCAGTTCCCTCAGAGGTTTGATGGTATTGACCGTAATGATCGATACGCTAACAGGAACGTTGTCTTCTTTGATGTAAGATTCAGCTTCCCTGTTCCAACACCTTAAGCTCTTCATTTTGTTGTCAATATCACATAGGTTTTCTAACACTTTCATCATACAGATCAACATGAAAGGTTTGGACGGTATTCAAGGACCCATCTATGTGGGTACTGGATGTGTTTTCAGACGGCAGGCACTGTATGGTTATGATGCTCCTAAAACGAAGAAGCCACCATCAAGAACTTGCAACTGCTGGCCCAAGTGGTGCCTCTCTTGCTGCTGCAGCAGGAACAAGAATAAAAAGAAGACTACAAAACCAAAGACGGAGAAGAAGAAAAGACTATTTTTTAAGAAAGCAGAAAACCCTTCACCTGCATATGCTTTGGGTGAAATTGAGGAAGGTGCTCCAGGTATTGTCAACCTTTCAGACATAGCTTACAACAGCACTGTTAAAGTTCAAAGGCATATGCTTAGATTTCAAAACAAGACAGTTCTGTTTCTATTTGACACTTGTGAATAACATTTTCATTGTTCTCCAGGTGCTGATATTGAGAAGGCTGGAATTGTAAATCAACAGAAACTAGAAAAGAAATTTGGGCAGTCATCTGTTTTGTTGCATCAACGCTTCTTGAGAATGGTGGGACCCTGAAGAGTTCAAGTCCAGCTTCTCTTCTAAAGGAAGCTATACATGTTATCAGCTGCGGCTATGAAGACAAGACTGACTGGGGAAAAGAGGTCTGTATACCATATAACCTGATTCAAAGACTTTTGACTATGATACTAAATATATTTTGTACTAAGCTGATCATGGTTTCTTGCAGATTGGCTGGATTTATGGATCAATTACAGAGGATATCTTGACTGGATTTAAGATGCACTGCCATGGTTGGCGGTCTATTTACTGTATCCCGAAGCGGCCTGCATTCAAAGGTTCTGCACCTCTGAATCTTTCTGATCGTCTTCACCAGGTCCTTCGCTGGGCTCTTGGGTCTGTTGAAATTTTCTTCAGCAAGCACTGCCCACTTTGGTATGGGTATGGTGGTGGGCTCAAATTTTTGGAAAGGTTTTCTTATATCAACTCTATCGTATATCCCTGGACATCCATTCCTCTCTTGGCTTACTGTACCTTGCCTGCCATCTGCCTGCTCACTGGGAAATTTATCACACCAGAGGTAAATATATATTATCCTTGAAAATAAAGCAAAAAATCCTGGTTTTGTTCTTGAATCTTACCGTGAATTTTGCTTCAAATTGCAGCTTACCAACGCTGCCAGTATCTGGTTCATGGCACTTTTCATCTGCATTGCCATCACTGGCATCCTTGAAATGAGATGGAGTGGTGTGGCCATCGACGACTGGTGGAGAAACGAGCAGTTCTGGGTCATTGGAGGTGCTTCTGCGCATCTCTTCGCGGTGTTCCAAGGCCTTCTCAAGGTCCTTGCCGGTATCGACACGAGCTTCACTGTCACATCAAAGGCCGGTGATGACGAGGAGTTCTCAGAGCTGTACACGTTCAAATGGACCACCCTGTTGATACCTCCGACCACTCTCCTCCTGCTGAACTTCATCGGGGTCGTGGCTGGAATCTCGAACGCCATCAACAACGGGTACGAGTCATGGGGCCCTCTGTTCGGGAAGCTCTTCTTCGCCTTCTGGGTGATCATCCATCTGTACCCATTCCTCAAGGGTCTGGTGGGAAGGCAGAACAGGACGCCGACGATCGTGATCGTCTGGTCCATCCTGCTGGCCTCCATCTTCTCGCTCCTGTGGGTCCGCATCGACCCGTTCCTTGCCAAGAGCGATGGCCCCTTCTGGAGGAGTGTGGTCTGGACTGCAACTGAAGATAAAAGAAAGTTCTGTCGCAGGCGAATTATGCCTGATTTTTTGGAATTCTTTCCTGTAGATAGAAACCACAGATGATCCCCGGCATTTCTTCTCCTGTGTCCATGGTGAGGCTGTGACATCTCTGAGTTTTTTTCAACCGAAGACAGTCCATGCCTGCTGCTGCTGCTGGTGGTGGTTATTCAGGATTCATTGTTTATTTATTGGAAAGAGTTGAGTTGAGTTGAACCTGTCAAGGAAGGGCAGTAGCATGCAGTTGGCATTGGCAAGGCAGGGATCGATCTGCCAGCCACCGTGTGCAGTGCAGGAGAAAAGGTGCCTAGTGTTTGTTGAGTAAATTAAAAAGGTTTTAAGTTATACCCAGTGTCATGCACATTCCAGAGTATGTCCCGTCCTGTCCTGCCCATTGTATTCCTGTTTACATACAGTTGTATATTAGCAACAAGAACAGATTGGTTAGGAGTTGATTCTTTCTAGCAATGTTGTCTTGCCCTCCTGTGTTGTGAAATCCGCCGCCCGTTCGCCCAAAACCGCGATGGGCGGCCTTGTTCGCTGCTTCTGTGATCCCTTTGTTCTTCTTTGATGCCAAGTTGAGAAGGAAAGTTTGGAACACCTGCTCTGTGTGTATCTTGCTGGCTGCCACCAAAAGAGTCCAAAGCCTAGACGGCATGGAGCTGCTGCGCTGTGACCGACCAAACCGCCAAGCGAGACCCGGCCAAGGGCATGGGGCGCCGAAAGACGCAGCCGTGGCCGTGGCTTCCTGCTGGCTGCTGGCCTGCAAGTCTGCAGGGTGCCGGTGCACGTGAAAAGCCGCCTGGTTGGCGGGGACCTCGCCGGCCGCATGGGCAGACGGGCCCCGGGGTCGTTCACGCGGCGGAACGGAAGGAGGTGCATGTGAGGCTGGCCGGCGCCGTGACTGACGCGTCGGGGACTGGAGCTGGAGCTGTCCTGTCGGACGCGCTCGAGTCACGGGGACGGCCGGGGCTGCGATTTTGGCTGGGCAAAGGGGACCAGGCGACCGACCACCGAGTTGTCCCGCCATCCATCTGCTGGGTGTGTTTAGATTCCAAAGTTGTGCAAAATTTTGGACGGATGGGACATGTATGTCACATCTTACATTCTATGTAGCGTTTCGTTTGTTTGTGGTAAATATTATCATATCATGGCGAAACCAGGCTCAAAAGATTCGTCTCGCAAAGTACATCTAAACCGTGCAATTAGTTATTATTTTTACCTACATTTGATGCTCTATGCATGTGCCGGTATTTTAATGTGATGGAGAATCTTCTTTTGCATAGTGAAATTTGGGGAGGAAATTTGGGATCTGGGCCTTGTTTAGATGGCTAAAATTTGGAACCAGGATGTCACATCGCATAATCAGAAGACGTTTAGTTTTGTTAGTGGTAAATATCATCCTATTATGGAGTAACTAGGCTCAAAAGAATCGATCTCATGAATATACATCTAAACCTGTGTAATTAGTTATTTTTTACTTACATTTAATACTTCAAATATACGTCTTTTTGGTGTATTTAATGTGATGTGATGGAGAGAAAGTAAGAAAAAGGTTAGAAACTTTAGCCATCTAAACAAGGCCCTGGGCTGCTTGGTTCGTGACACAGCCTGCCTGCCTAAGCTGCGGCATGCCACTGACCTTTGGCAGGTGTTTGGTTCACGTTTTATGTTCGGCCGCCACTGCTTTTTCTGGTGTCGTCTTATGGCTGCTTTGGCGTCGTTTTGCGTGGCGAGAGTGTGGCAGCTGTGGCGAGCTTTTTCACCGCCACCGCCACGCCACAGCGTGGCTCGCCAAACCACGGCAGCAAAACCGCAAAAAGCACTAGGGATGGAGAAAACCTGCGACCCGGGAGATTTGTTTTGAACGAAACCGGGGAGATGTTTCGGCGGAGCAAGCCCACTGGACATTCTTTGGGCTTTCGGCTTCCCGTACAAGTGCCTATTGTTTTTCATTACTTCTGCAGGTGGACCTCCTTCATGCCCGTATTTATGGCCGCACCCTGTGCTTTCAAAAAAACAGAAATTATAAAAGAGAAACACCGAACCAGTAAATTTTGTAGTTTTACTAATCACTGTCAATACTAATAGCCAATTCATCTATTACAATATACTCCATATGTTTTCTAAGAACCATAGGATAGGCCAAAAATCGCCTATCAGACAAGACATTTTGCTGAAAATAAATGAGATATTTTTTAAAAAAAGTGGTCAATATTTTTTTGAAAATTACCAAAAAAATGTTGACAAATCAAGATTGAAAGATAGTTTTTATTTTCTTTTCAAATGTCGATGTAAGGTTTCATTTGGTGGAGCTTCTGCCGCCGGTTCAGTTTGCTTCGCTCTTCCAGAGCTGGGTGGGTGCCAGGTAGGCCTGCTAATGGGGGCGGGTTTTAATACGATCTTATTAGATAGGTGGAAGCGGGTGACACTGTGAAACGGGTTGGGGCGGGTTGGGTTGATGACACAAACGGGTTGGGACGGTTTGGGGCTCTATGGTCATAGATCGGCGCATAAGTCATATATCATCTTCCGTCGTGACTTTAGGTTAGGACGGGTTGGGGCATTGATGAGCCGACGGGGGTGGGACGGGGTGGGTGGTAGTTAGGGTTTTTAAAATATGGGTTGGAGCGGGTTTGAGACGGGTTTAAACCCACTGGCAGGCCTACTGTCAGGCCGGCCGTTTGAGCCATGCAAAGTTGTGCCAACCTTGTCACGCATGCATGTCTTCGGTCTTCACAAGCATGGCGCTACGCAGAAAACGAATTTGGAGCACATCTTCCTTTCCTACTACCAAAGCCCTGGCTCGTTGCTTGGCTAGCTTGGCCCCCGGAGCCGGGCATGTCGGACGACGCATCTCCGCGAGGTGTCTAGTCCAGTCCAGTCCTCTCGTCTCTACTCTCGGGTTGCGATGGCGACAGATCGAAAGCGGCCGGCCGGGCATCTCGTATGCATGTCCCTGCACGTTGGGGTGTGCGTATGCATGCAGCACCCGTTCGTCCGCTAGCACAGGACAGGAGCAGGATGCCTGATGATGGCACTGGCCCATTGGAGCTACAGCCACGCACGGCATCTCCATCTCCTCACGTATTCTCCCAACGATCTCTTTATTGGGTCGCCGGATTGATACGACGAGTAGACGACAGCTAGCTTCAACCTATAGCTATTTTCCGACGGACAAGCCGGGAAAAAGTGCAGCGAAAAGGAGGCACAGGGAATAAGATCCAAAGGCGACGTGTTACGTTGACAGCTAGCGTATTGCAGTGGGAATGGCATTATTGCTAGTATTTGCTTGCAGAGTTAAGCGCTGTTAACTGCTAATAATCATCGTCGGCGTCGGCGTTATTAGCGAGCAAGATCGAGCAATGGCGCCACCGCCACGCCTTCATCTCCAGTTCCTTACTCTGCTCCTCCTCCTCCTGTCGGTTCTGCTCCTCATCCTCCCCGTCTCCGGTGGTGTCCACGCAACCGTTGACGCCGGCGTTCCTCCTGGCCGTCATCATCACCACCATGCAGATGATCACGGCGGCGGGCAACTCCGCCGCCGCATAGGTACGTACGTGCATGCGATGCGCCTCCATCATCATCTCCCGCTCATACCATACGTGCGCCTACGTAATTACACCGTTGATCGATTGCCTCAACATGTATATATGCGTGGCGCATCATCTTTTCTCAGAATCGTTGGATGCAGGGATCGGCGAGATGCACGACGACGCGGCGGCGGTGGCCGGATGGTGGTGGTGGCGGTGGTCTAGGAGGACCGTCGTCGTCGTGATTAGAAGAGCTGGCGCCGGCCACGGTATCGGCCATGGCCACGGCGGGCGTGGTCGGGGACACGGCGGCAGGGGCCGCGGACACGGCACGCCGGAGGGGAGGACGCCGTTCCACCCTCGCGCAGGAGGTCACCCCGGCGCAGCGCCGCGGCTACGACGACGGGTCGGTGCAGGCCGGCCGCTCGCGCCCTGCTCGGCGCCGCCCTCGTTCTGCTGCTGCTGCGCGTCAGATGATCACCCTGCATGCATTCTTTACTCGGCTGTGCATATTGTGTAGTACAAATCAGGTTTTTTTTTTGTTTAATTCGTTTGTCTTTGAAAGACAAACAATGTTGGAAAAATGAAGAACAAAAGGCAAAAATGTAAAAAGTAAATGTCAATCTAAGATTTTGTTTTGGGGAGATGGAGCTTCCGCTGGTTTAGTTTGGCTCTTTCGTAGCTGGGTTCCGGTCCGTGTGTTGTTTGAGCCATACTCCTACAAAAGTTGTGTGGCTGTGCCAACCTTGTCACAAGTCACGACGCATGCATGCATTATGTCTTGGCAACACAAGCAGCGCTAGGCGATGGCGACAGAAAGCGGCCGGATGTGATGATAGCACACTGGCCCATTGGAGCTACTACAGCTAGAGCCACGCACGGCATCTCCACCTCCTCACGTATTCCATCGATCTCTTCATTCCCGCCCGGTCGCTTTGATACGAGCATGTGGAAGCGATCGACGATGTTGACAGCGAATGCGTGCGGGGATTACCATTTGCATTGCGCGCATGCAGTGTTAAGTGATAAACTGCATGCTAATAATCATCGTCGACGTCGGCATACGTTATTAGTGAGCAATGGCGCCACCGCCACGCCTTCTCCAGTTATTCCTTGCTGTGCTGCTCTTCCTGTCGGTTCTGCTGCTCCTCATGGCCGTCGTCTCCGGCGGTGCTCATGCAACTCGTCATCGCCATCACCATCACCATGCACATGTCCATGCCCAACACCACCACCGGCACCGCCGCCTAGGTACGTGACGTGACGTCATACGTGCTCCTCACTCTCGTGCTACGTACTTTTCGCGCGCCAGCCCAGGTTGCCGTTCACCAGCAGCTAGCAGACCCTTGATCGATTGTATATATATGCTCTTCGGTTGTTGTTTGGATGCCACCGTGCGCGCGCAGGGATCGGCGGCGAGCTGACGCAGACGCACCACGACGCGGTGGCCGACCGACGGTGGTCTGGGAACGTCGTGTTCAGAAGAGGCGGAGGCGGCCATGGTGGTGGTGGTCACGGCGGCCACGGCCACGGCCGGGGACACGGCACTGGCGACGGCCACGGCGAGCCGCGGGGACACCGTTCTACCCTCGCGTGGTCGCCGGTCACCACCGGCGCAGCGCCGCGCCTGCGACACGCCGGCCGTCCGCTCGCGCCCTAATCGTCGCGGCGGCCGCCGTCGTCGTTCCGCTGCTGCTGCGGCTTTGATGATCTGTCGATCTCGTCACTCTGCATTCTTTACTCCATCGGCTGTGCATATTGTGTACACATCTCTCTCTCTCTCATCTCCACGTACGTAGCATTTACAGTATTTGTTTTGATTGGGATTTTATATGTGGATGGAATTCTTATACGGGTTGCATGCACATCTATTTCCACCTACACATTATTTTTACGACGATTTGAATTTGAATTGAAAATTGATCGAAGAAGCATGACGTATATAATCTTCTTCTTTCCATAATACACGATCGGAAAGATCTAAGCGCAGACGTAGCGTTTATTTCTTTATATATCTCTACACATATATGGAAAAGCACGACACAACAACCTTTGTGTTCAGTCCAATCTACCAAAACCTTGCATGGATTATTTGTACAATTGCAGCGAGCGTTTATATAAAAAAAGATGACCTGCAGTTGCCATAATAATCAGCAGATACTTCTTACAACTCTGAATTGATCCCAATGGATTCCATGTGCTAGCATATACGTAGTAGTATATATTGTGACACCACCAAGACGATTTCTGGCCAAGACATCCATCCATCCATCTATCTGTCATCGTCTCCGGCCGCCGGCACCATGGATCACCGACGACCCAGCAAGAACCCATGGAGGCTGTCTCTGCTCCTCCTCCTCGTCTCTGCCGTTCTCGTCCTCTCTTGTGCAGTCCATGGCATGGCGGCTTGCAGCACCAGCACCAGCACGGCAATAGGCAAGTGAACCATCGACCTAATATATGATCTCTCTCTAGTCAGTGGACTACATCGATCTCTCCAAATTGCTCCCGTTTTTCCTTTTTCTGACTAAAGTTTGCATGCGTGCAGCAGGCACTAACGACGAGGTGCAGCAGCAGGCCGACAGTGGGGACTGCCACAAAAACCACACCCATACCCATGGCCACCACGGGAAAGACAAGCCGAGGACGCCGCCGGCCACCACCACCACCACCACCTCCGACAACCCTTGGATCCTCTCGGCAGGGGCCAGTGCAGCACCGCGGGGAGCTCAACTAGTGTCCGGGTTCACGGCAGGCACCGGCATCATCATCCTCATCATTACAGCCGTACTTTCTTGGTTGCTAAGTTGCTAAATTATTAGTTTATTTAAAATTTATACTACCGTTATACTCCTATGGTGCTAAGTTGCTAAATTACTAGTTTACTTTATACTACGTTATACTCCTATATAATGTACGGGTGAAGCGACCGATCGTGGAAAAAAAAAATATAGTGTACGTTTGTCGATTACGATTGTTCTCAATTTTCTATTGACAAAAAAGTGAATTTTGAATATGATGCTGTTTTCCATCCAACAGAGGCTGGCAACCTATTTTGATTTCAGTTCCTTCAATCGATTCTTATGGCCAAAAAGCATTAAAATTGGGGCAAAAAAAGACAGTTAATTTTAGTGGGGAAAACCCAACAGGCCAGTTTGGAGAATAGCCCAGATTGATTTCGAAATCAGCCCAGCCCAGGCCAATTTCAGCACTATTCACTAGCGAGCACAGCTAAAACTAGCCAGGCTGAAGGCTGCGGCCCAGTAAAAACAAAATACCAGCCCAGGACACCTTTGCATCCGGATAACTAAAGTTGGACCCAGCATCCAGTTTGGACCATGCATCCAGTAAAAAACTGAAAACAGGCCCAGTTATGAACTTTAAAGTTTAATTTTATTTATTTGAAATATATGGTTCGACCAAAGCTCAATTAAGCACATAAAATATATCTTAACTGCCTAACAAGCAGTATGTCCCATTGTAACGTAGTACTATATATGTTTCGTGCCATCATTAAGTAAAAACAATATGTACATAGACTTTGTTGTACAACTAGATATATATTATGTCTAAATACTTTCGCTCCGGTTTGGTATTAGAAGTCTTTTTTTTTTTTTTTTTTGAGCATGTGGTATTAGAAGTCTTTTAAGATAGCAACACGGTCTTCAAAACACAACTTTGATCTCAAAGTATTTTTTAAGACTAATCTATTCATATAATTTTCACATTTACATACTCAACAACTTAAAAGTTATTGATGATTTATATTCTCAATTTTTGATCCAAACCTTATCCAAAATGACTTCTAATACCAAACCGGAGGGAGTATATAATAAAAGCTAGATATATGTATCGTACAATTTTATTCTAATATTTGAGTGAGTAAAACCTATGTTACACGGATACTTCAAGGAGGGTGACGTATCCATATTACTCGTCGGATACTCGGATACGGATACTTTCGGATACACCATTTTAGTGGGTTTTCTTTTAAGAAAGTGTGTATCCGCGGATACCCGTACCGTACTCGTGTAATACTCGTGTAACATAGAGTAAAACTTTTGACCTATTTTATAGGAAAATTATTGATATTTATGCGGCCAAATATATTTACTAAAAAAATATATACATTTCTTAATAATTGATCTATTGATATCTATTTGACACAACAAACGTTAGTACTCTTTTTTCGAAAAGAGGTCAAAGTTCAAATTATTTGACTTCTCATGAAGTGAGAATTGTATTTTTTTTTTGGGGCGGAGGGAGACTGTATCCAAATCCTTTGCTTCTGTTCTTGAAGAAAATTCTCCTACCATCTATTTCCCTATTCTATCTCATTTGGAACCTATTGCCTATACATTTTGGCGTTTGTCAATAATGGCCTGAAGTGGTTCGGTTGCTAAAAGTTCAGCAGAAGCACATAAAATTGTCCCAGCGTGTTGCCTTTGTCCTCCCCGTAATCAAGAAGACAAAATCATAGCAAGGAAATGCATGCCCTTCTTGCTCTTGTTCTATGTTTACTCAATAATCACAGAAAAGCAAAAACAGGCATGTATATCGCCACAAACTACTGATATGTTCTAAACATCATGCAGCAACGGCTTATATATACCGAAATTGCCCTGCTTGCATTGGATAGGTCCGGTCTCCTCACAGAAGATTCAAAACCAGTCTGCCTTGAACATATTATATAAATAGAACTATAGAAACACCATGTAAAGTTCTTCTGTAGTATTGTATCCATAATCAATCGGGCCTACATATCACATTTGAAATGTGCTTGATGCTTTTTACAAAATCTAATAAGCTATATGGTACACACAGCAAACCCATTGAATACCCACTACTGTTGTCTTTTTGCTTAATACAAGAAGTAGTCTTACTGATAACATTGTTAGCGACTAAAAATCAAGGAAAGACATTGGTTAGTGCTTGCTTTTACAAAGTTATAAACAAGCAAAAACAAAGGGATAGACAGGCAGTGAGGTTGGTTGTTGGTGTGATGACCAGCACCAGGAATTGAGGGACCACGTGGAAAGGAAGGAGGAACCTATTCTATTTCATTTTCAAGGGGGGCTTTTTAAGGCAGCGGTGGAGAGCGTGAGTGGCTCTGGTTTCTTCAGAGCAGCAGCAGCCATGGAGAGGATGAAGAAACCATGCCTTGGCGTCACCCTGCTCCTCTTCTTGCTCCTGGTGTCAGCTGCTCATGGAGCTCGGCTTGCTGATGCCAAGGATGTAGCAGGTATGCGATTTTGCTCGTCCTCAAGCTAAGAACTTGGCTGTATTTAGTTTGTCTTCCATGTACTGTATTTCTTTTGTTTCTGCAGCTCTAGCTTTATCTGATTCAGTTCAGTTAGGGGGTAAAACTTGAATTGGAACAACAGAAAGCTGGTTTGAATTAATTGAACCCAAAAAGGTGGTTTGAATTGAACCACAGAATGTTGATTTATATATTGTGGAAACAAAAGAGAGATATAGTTCTGAAGAGACAATGTCCTGCTCAGTCTTGAACACTTTAAGGATAGTGTTTTCAGTTCTTCAGGAGTGCGTACAAAGCTTGGTTGGCCTACAAATAGCAACATAACCTTGTAAATTAAGGCACATATATTTAGCAGATAAAATAAACTAAATACATTTGTATGCTAGGACACCATCATGCCCCCGTATCTTTTGGCCAATTTTTTTTTTTTTTTTTTCGAAAGCGTACCATTGGCACGTATTGCATTAGGGAAAATAGAGTTTTTACACGTCGCACACCTTAGCCAAAAGAATTGGCGAAGCGCACGAAAAGCACACTAACAAGAAACACCGGCTTCAACGGTGGCGCGATCTGGATGTACTAAAGAATAAAACTATTGTGCGGCGGCGAGGGTGGGTGAAGGGGCGCGTTCGCGGCTACGGCTCCAGATCAGGATCTCCCATCGGTGCCGCCAACGCACCAGCCCGCAGCAAGGGGAAGATCTCGCGCAGCCGCTGTGGTTTGCCGGATGAACCGCAGTCGCTGAAGTGCTGCCGGAACTTACTCTTTAGCTCGGGGACTGGAGTGCATGACGCCGTGTCGACTGGGCGTCCCTCGCTTGCTGAGCAGCACCAGCAGCGCCTTCCGCTTTTGGCCAATTGCTTGCAACTATAGTTAAGGATAATATATATTGACGCACATAAGTTTTTGTTTCGCATAGTGAAATGATTGGCTTTATGAAAGAAAAATTGGGAAAAATACATTGAAACAAAAACAATCATATCTTGGACCTTGCTGAGGTGTCCAAACTCCAAATGCAGATGGGAGGTCCCTTGTGTATCACAGATGCTCTGTCGGTCTGCTCTGTCCATGTGTGGTGAAAGATATGATTCCCTTCATTGCAGGATGCACAACACACACGTAACTTAAGGATACTTATTCCTTCCTGGTGCCTGCCAATGCCATAAGAAAGCGATCCCGCACCAATACTTTATTCACTGCACACACGGCATCATTGTACTAGCACTCCAAAGTCCAAACAACAAAAGCTATAATATAGCTTGATGATACCTGATGACCTGATCAGTTCACAAAAAGAACAGTTAAAAATTCTTGAAGAAAGAATCCGCCTTGATGATTTCCAGGACCTGCTGTGAACAGCATTATCTGAATTAACAAACATTTACCGCTGAAATGATGTGTGCAGCTGCAGCAGGTGACCTCGAGAGGGTCACGGTGAGGACAGGACATGGGCATGGCTACAGTAGCCACAGTGGTGGGCACCCGAACGGCGGCACGCCGGAGCAGGGCGGCGGCGCGGGGGTTGTTGACCCCCGTAACAACAATGCTAGGAGCCACAAGCGCAATGGTGCGGAGAGCAGGGCTGTTGGCTACTCTTCTTGGCTCATCTGCACGCTTGTTGCTGCTGCTTCTATGATATACTAGCTGATGACGTGTGATTCATGTATGTAAAAATTGAAGTGTTGTCTCTTCTTTCCACGAACCTTTCTTTTGCTGTAAAAATTTTATGGGGATGTTCAAACATCGTCTCTGGAGGGAGAGAGATATATACATCAAGTGAGGTGTGAAGTTGGCGAGTTTTTCAACCGCAAAATTTTCGTGTATTCCCTTCCATGTATGCAAAATTTCAGCGATTTGTTTGCGATATGGTATGATATTTGTGTTACCATGTCAGCTTCAGGTTTTAGAATTGGGATGTTGTATGTTATTTTGCATTATAACATCTCCAACAATACTATCCAAAATATACCCTGCTTTGTTTGTTCGGGTACCACCTATTTTATCGACACCTATTTTTGTTGTTGTTTTCTACATCAACGCTCCCCGATACAAACCTCCCAAATCCATCCTCGTAGAGAATAACATGTGGGCCCATATGTCATCATCTTCCCTATCTCATGGCCATTGCAGAACTCGTCCACATCCTCACTCCGTGTCAGACATGTCACATGGTGGGAAGTGGGGCCGCATCCCCCCAGGGAAGGGAGCTGTTGGGAACCTCCCGGTGAGCAGTGGGTGTCGTGAACCTTACTGTCCCTCGGTCACATTGCACGAGAATAGGAGTTGAATGACACAAGGGGAGGGGAGCTGTTGAGAACCTCCCAGTGGGCAGTGGGTGTTGCGAACCTTACTGGCCATTGGTCACATTGCGTGAGAAGGGAGTTGCATGACGCTAAGGCCGTCCCCAATGGTTAACTATTTGGCTATCTAGATGTGACGTGGCAAGGAAAAAGTAAGAGAGAGAATAGTCACTAGCTACATGCAAATATCTAGACTATTTCACGTACCCCGAGAACTTGTGAGAAGAGCATGTGGGTCTAATAATATAAAATAGTCTTTGTTATTGTGTCTCACCTCCACATCAGCCGACTACGTAGCTAGCACTAGCTATTACCATTGCGGACGCCCTAAGGGAGGGGAGCCACTGGGAACCTCCTCGCCGGTGGTGGATAAAGCCGTGGCGAACTGGCGAGACAAATAAAGGGGGGCCATACTATATTCATCGGTTCAAGAATGTAACAATTGTTCCAAATTTTTTGTCCATACAAGCATATTCTAGCAAGGTAGTCATAACTATAGTAATTTATTATACAATTCTAATACACAAAAGCGAATAGTTTGCAAAATGTGAGCAAGGTTCATTTCAATTTCACCGCACGATTCTTCACCATGTTGAAATCATCAATAATTGAATCTATTGTGATCTTCATTGCAATTTTTCTCTCAATATAGAGTAACAAACAATCTCTTAAAAATCTATCTTCCATTTTGTTGCGTAGCCTAGTCTTTACAAGTTTCATCACGAGAAAATGCGCGCTCTGTAGTTGCAGTTGAGACGGGTAAAGTTAGAACAAGGCGAATCAACCTGCATATTAAAAGAAATATTACTATTCGATGTTGCAATTTATTATTAAGGAATGAAGTACCAATAATATAAAATATGAACGTACCTATCAATCAAATGATAATCATCTGTTTTTTTAGTTTCCACCAGTCGACGACAAAGATCAGCTACGCTTTCCAAATTTTGAAACTTCAGATGGTTAGGTACATCAAGCGCATAGTGACGTAGCTAACATCTCAAATTATCTATATCTTGTTCGTAAAGTCAGCATGATAGAACTTTGAAGCTAGAGTGCAGACTCTATCAATGTTGAAAGAGCTAAATGAATCACTAGGATCCAAAGCTGCGCATAGAATGAGAAGTTCCGTTGCTTGTTCACTAAATCTGCTACTCAACTCTTGTGCTTGTTGATCTATTGCAACATTGAATATATCATAGTGATGCTCAACTGTGATCTCATTGGATGCCCGAGATCTAATGAAATCTGCATATGAACCTTTCATGTGCGGAACAACAATCCCTTGCTTCATACAAAATGATGTCACATCACTAATAAGCTTGCTCCAACCTTCATCTCTTAACTTCTGAATCATTTTTTTTGTGGTGGCTACATCATCCATAGCATTCACTATATCTTGTGACTTGTGCTGCAACTTCTTGGACAGAACCGGACTGTGCACTTGCTGGACGCCTGGATGGGAGTCACTCAGCCACAGGACCAAACGGCGACGGCGACGACGAGGACGAGATTGATCGGTGGCGGCAGCACGAGGACGACGAACGACGTGGGCGAGCGCGAGTCACGAGATCGATCACTTCTCCGTGGAAAGCAAACGTCGTACTCGTAGTCATAACGTATATGGCCGGCAGCTCTACTGCTTGTGACTTGTGACATTGGGCCTTGCCGGTTGGCCCAAATTGTAAAATACATTCTGTTTTTTTTTGTTGTTGGGGGTGGGGGTGGGGGGCGTGCCCCCAGTTCCACCACTAGATAGAGCGACACCGCCTGCGCCAACGCGAGGCCCGCCATGCCGGTAGCCACTGGCATCATAGAGGGCATCGCCATAGGGAAGCTTGACCGGGCTGGGTCGGATGCACCACTGGTGGTTGGGTGGATGCCGGTTGACTTGGGGAAGCTCTACCAGTGACTGGTAGTTGCAGTCAAGGGTGAAATTGTAGTGTAACTAGGGGGTGCAAATGAAACCCCCATATTTTAAAATTTAGTTCTAGTGAACAAATTTGTCACCATATATGCACCCTCCATGATATTATGTAGTCTCCATTGTATTATGCACCCACAAACACCCCTTGAATTTTCTCTAGCTTTGCCACTTGTCGAGGTGCAGGTTGTGGGTGCAGTGAGCAGGCAAGGAAGACATGTGCTTATGATTTGGGTAGTGAAGTAGAGGGCCAAGTGGGACCGGTAGTGGGAGGGGGAAAATAGGAGACCACAAACCTAGGGGTATAGTAGGAGGTCTGTTGGAGGTGTTTTTTTCTTCCACAACCCAAATTGGAGATCGCCGGTCTAGTAGAGAGTTGCTGGAGATAACCTTACTATTTGTCGGATATAAATATTACAGTACCTAGTGACAAAGGGTTAGTCGATATAAACCATAACCCACCCAATAGTAAAGGACAACAAGATAGAGCCATCTAGCCCTTCAAAGGTTGTCCACCACGCCTAGGCCCTAGAATGCGGTCCCTGCCTCGACCAGCCCCTTAAACGGGACTTCTGCCTCGCCCAACTCCTAGAGTGTGTGCCCTGCCTCGGCCGACCCCTCAAAGGAGACTTCCACCTCGCCCAACTCCTGTAGTGCGCCCGCCCCGCCCCCGATGCCACAAAGGGGACTTCTGCCATGCTCGACTCCTAGAGTGCGGGCCCTGTCTCAGCCGACCCGTCGAAGGGGACTTCTGTCTCTCCTAAATGCCAAAATGTGGCCCCCATCTCAGCCGACCCCTTGAAGGGGACTTCCACCTCCCCTGGCGGTATTATGCAAATAGACCCTTGGTCGAGGCAACAAGTCTTGTGGAATCCACATACTTTGTAACATCCTAAATGGCTAGAGAGGGGTGACTAGCCTATACAAAATTCTATAACAACACTTAAACAAATTTGTTAGACAATGTAACGCCCCGACCCGGGATGACGGTTAAAATCCACTCTACACGTTGAATGGACTACACCTGCTAATTAACTCTCTTGCGTTTTCGTCCTCGCTTCGCGCAAAAGGATCGATCCGAAGTTAACAGCCTCCCAGGCCTGGGCTTTTAAGCTAGTGTGTTCCTTCGTGAATCCACAATGTGGTACTACATTTTCACACTACATCCTTGCATCCCGAGCTACAAGATAACGTGAAATTGGCCTGGCCCATCTTGGCCCAATGGGGTTGGGTCTCACAGACAACAAGATGGCGAAGCGAATTTTGCGGTGCTCTACAAGGGATGCAAGCTACCTACCACAATTTCTAGTTGGGCTATTGTCTATAAATCACACACAAGGTTATGTCACTAAATTACTCCTATATGATAAAGGTACACAAGTAGATAATCAAGAAGCGACACAAGCTAAGCAATATATATCACTAATCAATCTCCACAAGATAACTCTACACAAGCTATATAACAAGGTAAATTCAGTAGAGGAATTGATAGCCTATACCATCGGTGTAGAGTAGAGGAATGGACCAATCAATCACCATATGAATATTAAGAAATCCACAACAAGGTTGACACAATGATTTTTTCCTCTGAGGTTCACTTGCTTGCCGACAAGCTAGTCCCTGTTGTTGCGATGCACTCACTTTCCTAATCCGCAGCCGAGTACCAGACAACCAACACAAGAGAGGATCCACAAGCCACGCGCAATGTATTGCGATCTCCCGAAGGGAAGGCTCAAGAATCCCAACAACTCGAGCTCAACACCCTCCACTTCTCCGGGCCATCTAGGAGTCGACAAATTCTAAGAGTAACAAGCACTACTACAAAATTTCTTTTGCGAGGCACTTCCAAAAACAATAACCATGGCGGTTATTTAGAAAACCGCCACGGTAAATGACTTGATTTACCAAGGCGGTTTTTTTAATTAACCATGGCGGTTTTTAAAACTGCCACAATAAATAGATTAAACTGTGGTGTTTCTTTTAATTGGCACGCCACGGAAAATTGGGCCTAGCCCAGAAGCCCATTTTCATGGCCACAAATATATATACGAGCACTTCACCCGCACGCCTCCCTCACTAGGGTTCCACTTCTCTCGGTCTCTCCCATCCCAGCCCCCGACCCTCTCCACACCTCCCTCTCCCTCCCGAGCCCGGGCCGGCGCGGTGGCGGCATCGGGGCAGACTCGCGCGGCGGCGCCCGGCCCCCGAGCATGGATTCGCGTCCCCCGGGCATGGATCGGCGTCCCGGCGTCCTCGAGCACGGCGGTGGCGTCCCCGAGCACGGATCCACCGGCTCGAGCACGGATCCGCGCCCCCGAGCACGGTGGCGGTGCAGGCTCCATGGCGGCGCTCGTCCACGTTGAGCTCCATGGTGCCGAGGCCTCGGAGCTTGTCGGCGCGGCCACCCCACCTCCCTCCCCAGCCACCCTTGAGATACATGGCGGCGGCGCCAGCTGCCGGTGGCGGCCACCGGCCATTTGCTTTCCGGCTTTGGTCCATGGCGGCGGTGCCCCTGCTCTCCTAACCCTAACGGGCCGCCGACGGCGACCCGACGGTGTGAGCCCATATCATGGCCCGTTAGGGTTCGGGTTGGGCTTTTTTATTTTTTATATTTTTTTATTTTCGGTGGCAGATTAATCCTCGATTTATGGTGACCCTAACTTGGTGGTAGTTTTAAAACCGCCAACGAAAATGAAAAAAAAACCACAAAAAAAAATATGTAGTAGTGAAGCGAAATCCACAACGGAACACAATCACAAAGTGCCTCTAGATGAAAAACCCAATCAAATGCATTTGGATTCTCTCGGTATTACCAAACGATGCAATAAAGCAAGTAAGAGTGAGAGAGAATGGCTTTGCTCACATGGTTGCTATGTCAATAGAATTGGCCAAGAGAATGAGAAAGAGCCGGCCACCACGCTTAAATAGAGTGACACTAGCCGAAAGAATCATTGCCCCCTTTCCCTCATTTCCTACGGGCGATCGGACTTTACCCACCGGATGCATGCGGTGCATCGATGGCCGGCGGATGTTAATCGCCGACCCGGTCGGCGGTTAACATCCCGCCGACCACCTCTTAGGCGGGCCGGCCCAAGGCCAGCCCGGCCCTCATTCTCGTCGCGTCGTTGCCGCTGCCGTCGTTCTCGCCGCTGCCGTCGTTCTCCGCCGGCGCCGCCCTTCGCCGTAGCTTTAGGGTCCAGCGCGCGCCCGCCTCCGGCGACCTCGCCCCCCGTCTACTCTTCCCCCGCCATAGAAGGAGCTGGCCGGCGGCGTGGCGCTGGCCGTCGACACGGGGCGGCGGCGGCGGCTTTCGGGGCGGTGAGCTCGGGCGGCGGGGCGCCGCTGAGCTCCGGGCGGGAGAGCCCCATCCGGCTAGGTGCGGGTCGGCGGCGGGGGAGCGGAGCTTGCCGGAGCCGGGAGAAGATGGCCGGAGGTGGAGAAGAACGGCGTCGCCGGCGGGGGAGCGGGTTAGGGTTTCGAGAACAAGAGGGGGAGGGGGGGCGGGACGCCGCCCGGCGCCCTAGGGCTCGCCGGAGCTCCGGCGAGCCCTAGGGCGCCGGCGGGGGGCGGAGGCGGTGGCGGCGGGGGCGTCGTCGTCGCGAGGAAGAAGAAGACGGGCGTCGCTCCTGGGCCTTACGTGGGCCGCGGGGTCGGCGGTTAACACGCCCTCGATGGCCGCCATGGCTAGTTTGTTGTGCGTGTTCGATGAAAACCTTTTGTTCATGTTCTTGTGCTCTAGTATTTTTTGTGTGTTATACGAAACTATCAAGGTAATTCTATTTACCCTGATGGTTTATATGTAATAACCGTCAAAAAATACGAAACTGTTAAGATACCCTGACAGTTTTTGCAATTTCCCTAACAATTACGTGCACTCGCAGGTAATTAGGAATTGTTCTCGACGGTTATTTAATTTTTCTGTGTGTTTTTAGAAACTGTCAAGGTAATTCAAATTTTCCCAGAAATCGTCAAGGTAATTCGATTTACCTTGCTGGTTTATGGAATAACTGTATTTTTTTTAGAAAACGTCATAGTATTTCAAGTTTCCAGCAGTGATGCAAAGTTGCGAATGATCAAGATTGGACTTCAAACACGGTTCATTTGCTGCATCATAAAATATTTGGTGAGGCCCGAGGACACATGCAAACCATGGACATCACACCTAAAAATACTTGATCAAAATGATTCTTTATTCAGCATCAGAACCAAAAATCAATGTTTACATCGAAGCTATAAAACTCTTCAGCGTTTTTCAAAATATATAGGTGCGTCGGAAACAGGGTCATGAAACCCCCGCTCAGACTGGTCGTGCCTAGCCGGAGGTTTTCAGGGCTGTAGAGCCAACTAGCCATTTTGACTTGTGGTATTCTGCGCCTACAATAATTGCTGAACAGCTTGCGGGCTAAACAAATTCCACTAAATCGTTTTGAGGAGATCGAGCAAACGTCCTGACTGATCACGTACCGTGAGAAGCTATAAAAGCACGAGGGTTGCTGGAGTACAAGTCAGTAGCAAGCACTGCGCCAGATCGAGTAGCTACCGAGGCCGCCATATTATGTCGCCGCCGGCGGGAGAGCAGGGCGGCAGCAGGAGCCAGCGGAGCGTGAAGACGGAGCCGGAGGACGGCGATCCCTTGATCACACTCAAGGTGCTCGACCAGGAAGGTCGCAGGGCGTTCCACACCATGAGGATGAGCGACAAAGTGCAGGGCGTCATGGATGCCTATTACAAGAAGGCGGCCGGCGACGTGCCCTACGGCATCGGGACCTTCATGTTCGATGGCTCCATCCGGCTGCGGGGCAGCGAGACGCCGGCGGAGCTCGAGCTGGTTGATGGAGATGAGATCGACTTCTTCCCGGTCATGGTTGGCGGTGTGAGTGAGTGAGTGAGTGACCTGTTCGTTTTCTCTAAAACCATGGGGTTGGAAGGGATCGAGGGGACTAAATTCTCTTAGTCAAATCCTTCGTGATCTCTCTCCATACCTATGGTTTGGGGATGAAACGAACAAGTCGTGGGGTTAATTATTTGCGTATGAACTGTCTTCACCACTTGCTATATATATTCACATCATGCTGTATCATCTTGATATCTTCATTATAAATATAGTCTTATATGCATCCGTATCCGTTGAACTTCTTATCATTACTTTGAAATAGTAGACATAGTAGATTCCAAAAAGAAATGGGGGGATATATAGCACTGCTACTACATATTATATTCCCGCACGCTTATGGATAAAAATCCACACTTTTTGTGAACTTAGTTTCAAACACAATTGATATATGTTGATAAAAAAAACACACTATTTGATTGTATAAATGGCTGAAGTGATTTGGCCTCTGGTTTCATCGATCCTACGCATGAGTAACGGGCTACAGTTTTTCTTAGTGGAACTGAATTTGAATGAACAACCAGGATATTTGAGGGCCATCTCATTCTGAATAATCGGTGCTGTGAATTGGCAAGGTGTGACCCATCCATCACTCAACGTTTAATTCTATCCATTCCTAGATAATCTGAAATGGACGAGTCATATATCTGGAGTTCCTGACTGGACAGAGGACAAATATACTGCCAGCCAAACGTTTCTTGGATCGGAGCATCCTATTGGTTCAGAGTTATATTGTAATTTTTTTCAGAATTAATTATGAAAAATGATTTGGAGTTTAGCTAGACGTGTGTGTCCTCTTTTCTTAATGAAACAAGTGATGTGTGCGCACTGTCTTCTCTGGTCTTAATGAAACTTTGTTGCTAAGAAATGTTTGGCTAATCTTGGACAATGCAATTTTTAGATACAATGTTCCCCAGGAGCAATAAGTGGAAAAACGGGTTGGAAACAAATATTGAGTGTGAAATCTAAGGGCACTCACAATGCACACTCTACCATAGAGTCTAAAACTATTTATTACATTGGGTAATATGGACTTGGAGTCTAAGGTCACTCACAATGCAGAAACCACCTTAGAGTCTATGGACTGCCACGTAGGCATTTTGATGACATGGCAAGCCATTTAATAAAGAGAGAAGGAGAAAAATGAAGAAACGACTTCTATCATAGACGCGGCGTCTACGAGCCAACCGAGGCCACAAGACTCTACCCAAAATAGTGTTGTGGAGGCATGCATCGTTTCCATGGATCCCGTACTCTCTCTCCGTCGCCGCTGCTTCTCCTCCCCTCTGCGCGCCCTTCCCGTGCTACCCAAAATAGCCACAGATGATCCTTCTTTGATTGTGGCCTTTGCAAATGCTCATTAAATTTCAGTCTATGTAGAAACTACAACAAGAAACCATGCACCGGGATGGATAGAGTCTATAACACAATTAATTCATATAGAAACTACCTATGGACTCTATGCCTTTGTGAGTGCCCTAAATAAGATTTAGAGTCTTGTTTTTCTTCTTCTCTCTTCCATAAATATACTATCACGTCAGCACCACATCAGCAAAGTGCAATAAATAAGCTTAGACTCTATGGTAGAGTCTGCATTGTCGATGTCCTAAGAGTATCGACCCAAATTAATCTATCTAAACCGAGTCTGACATACTTTGACTCACTTGCGTAAATCTTAGGATCAAGTTCAACTCCCCCCCACACACACAACTCTTCCACCTTCTTGCTATCTCTGCAACCCAGTCGAGGCAACTGGTCTGAGGTTCCTCTTTTTTGAATGAAATGGTGGGGACCCTGCCTCTCCCCGTTTTACTTCAAAAAAAAAACCACCACCCTCCTTTCCCGTCATTGTTGGTGGATGGAATGGAAATATGAGGTGTGAATGGACAAGGAAGAGGACGAGCATGAGCTCCCGAGGTGGTTTGGAAGAGAAGGGAGAGGGTCTATTTTCTAAGGGCATAATAATAAATGGGTGAAGTTCAATGCAAAAAAATGGTCGCCATGTTCTTGTGCCACATAAAAGAAAGTATTAGTGAGGAAGTGCTATGGACCTAAGGTAAATTGAAAATCAAAATAATCCAAAAATGCATTTTGGCAGTTCATGGACCTAAGTGTCACTTAAGGGTGTTCATGGACCTAAGTGAAACTTAAGGACGGACCGCCGGTGCATTTAACTGTTTTTTTTTTGTAATTTTTTCTTTGGATAAAAGCATGAACATTCATATTAAGAAATCACCAATCGTTTATTCCAGCCACTTAAATTAACTTGCACCATGACTGTTAATATTATTAGTATAAATCATTCCTTGCAGCGTAAGTTTGTAAAAAAACATTGGCAATGCCATGCATGTAACAGAGTCCTATTGTAGCAGCGGTGTGGACCGCCTGGGTCCACGAAAACGCAGTTGCATGCGGGCCCATCAATGCAGTTTCCACTACGAGCTCCGAGGGCAATGCACTTGTTCTTGCAGTTCTTCGGGATACATTTATCACCCAACATTATAACTTTGGGAACACATTTTGCATTGCTGCTACTTTCTGTCGATGCCATTCCAACCTCATCTGCAAATCTCAATACAAGAAAAAATATTCTCAAAAAAAACTGTAACAACACTTGTGAATATTATCAAAACAACTTATATATATCATAGATCGATGCTAATATAGACACATTATTAATATAAAGATGCAATACGCCAAGAGATATACTCGATAGTAGCACCATGAAGACAAGGAACAGGAAAACTTGGGTAGCACTCATCTTGAGTAGACTATCGAACAGGTGACGTAGAATTAATGGTGTTGAAATGTGCAGCTAGTTGTTGAATGTCTGGCCTGTAAATGTGTCTTATATATATATAAGGGTTCAGAACTTTTAATTCTGGGAAGCTCATTAATCTAAATGTGGCACAACATAATATCCTGAAAATATATAGTAGCATTTAATTGTGGTTATCAATATGAGCATTATATCTTCTGACTCATTCTAGAGTAAGAAATTAATGTATATAACAAGGAATTGCTATTACTCTTTAGTTGTATTGCATATTTGCTTGAAATACAACATTAGATGAGTCACAACAAATTATAGAAATGAATGCAATTAATGTGAGCTTACATAATCATAAGATGGATTTTTTTTTTTTTTTTTTTGGTGGAATGAACTAATGGAATTGCAATCATTAATGTATAACATCTTATCTGCATCCCATCCATACTAGCAAGAAAGGAACAGTTGTGATCCAAGTATCCTCGCCAGTTCATGGGCCCACGTTATAGGTAGTGAGGGGTCGGACTTAGGCAATAGGAAAATTGATGCACCTTTAGCGTCATACTCCCTTCTTTCGACAAACAAAAAGTCATGCTCACTTCAAGTTGCGAATCTAGGATAACTTATTGTCGGGTCGGTGAAGACTCAAGGCCCGAACTTATTGCAAAATTAAGCGTTCGTTGGGTAATGAAATTAGCAATATCATAATCAGAGAAAATAAAATATATATAATGGCGGTTACCTCTTAGGTTTACTTTACGAGGCATTAGTCATCCATATTCTAAAAACAAACTTTGACATCATCACAACCTTGGCCTAACTTGTGTAATGCTAAATCCTAGCTTAGCAAACAAACTATCATTATTAAATTTGAGACATGATGCTAAGGTTTCACTGACATGAATGAATGAGTCTCTTCTATATATTAACCAAGCACATAATGAATAGTGCAAGGCACCACACCTTTATGACTAGAAAACACTAATTTTCTTACCTGAGATCTCATTTCATATAGCCAATGAAGAGAAGATATTTCTATGTCTTTGGAATATATATTGACACGTTTGCTTCTAAATTTCGATTATCTCAAACAATTGAAAAAAAACAAAATACTCTAAGGCCAGTCTCAATGGAGAGTTTCATCTCGGTTTTCAAGATGTGAAACTTTGATATGAAATAGATGACTCCCTCAATGCATAGTTTCATTGCACAGTTTCATAGGCTCAAGGGTCCCACAACCTCTCTCTCATTGCATGGTTTAATTGCATAGTTGCATGGTGAAACTCTATTTGTGTCTCAATGGGGTTTCACGCAGTTTTCAACGCATGTGAAACAATTGCCCAAAGGTTTCACTATGGTGAAACTCTTTCCTTCTCTCTCCTAGGGGTTTAATGAAAAAAGTGAAATTTTGCTGATGTGGCGCTGCATTTAATGTGAATGAAACACTCATGAAACTCCCATTGAGACTGGCCTAAGATCTCATAGGAGTCACAAGCCAATAGAAGCATGGAAGATGGAGTCGGTCGGTGAACAAAAGCATAGAAGACCGAATAATTTAATCAAACAATGTGTATTGTCATCTTGACTACTATTTGCTTCAATCCATCCTCAACAGCCATGTTGTTCCACACCACCGCTCATAGACAACATTGCATATTATGCCACGATGTCATCTTCTACAAATGAACGGTATGCGGGGCCTTGACCTGATCAGTTTTTTTAGCATACTACCTACTAGTTCCATCATGTTGATGTTTGCATTGATGTTGTTTTGGTTCAACTAGTATGTATACTCAAGATTCTTTTTACAATACTTGGAATCACTTCCCATCGCCCCACAAAATAGCTATTTTCATTGATTTTATTCATCAAAGGGTATCATGGTCATTGCCCACAGCAAAAGGCACTCGTCCTCACTCCCACATTCCACGAAAGGGTCACCCGCCCAGTCATCGGTCGTCCCAAGGGGGCTTCACACCCTCGTACTCATCGTCGTCCTTCCTCGCATGCGCCGCCGACTGCTTGTAGAAGATGGGCCCGCCCCTCCTTCCCCTTCATCGCTGATACCGTCGCGCACCTTCGACTCGGACACCGCCTCCGTCTTGCCGAATCTCCGTCGTCGTGCGCTTGCGGGAAGCCACAAGATTGCCGGTCTTTTATTTGGAATATTAATCCCTCAGTTTTGGAGGCAATGAAATGCATTTTGGCACATATGGCCCACCAACCATAGACACATCAATCACCTCCTGTTGCCTCCTTTGTGTTGCCTCCCATTGCCTTCTTCCTTTCTAGCCGTTGAATCAATCGTTGTGAGCCATAGAAGTTTTCCCAAGCATGCAAAAAAAAATTCTTCAAGACTGACACGATTTGTGTTCTGTAATTAATCATAAAATTGCTTACTATATCAACAAACGGTGTTGAAGAATCATCTCTTCCCGCATCTATATTTTAGTTTCATCTCTTAGCGGCCTATGAGATATGTGCCTCCTTATATCATTCTCCAAGTGAACCTCAATGTTGGGGCAAAAACATAGCATGAAACGCACCCATAAGGTGCCATCAATACATGTCCCATGGTAATCATCACTTTGGTGATGAGAAGAATTACTATTTGCATACATTTCATATTATATATACAACATTGCACTAGCAAATTACCTTTTCATTTCTTGTAATTTTTTGATTTGGATAGAAGCACAAACATATATATTCCTCTTTAAGAAAGAGTTAATCACTTATTACATCCATGTAACTTGCGCCAAGACTATCACTGTTAGTTACATCTATCCTTGAACAGATCGCTTCTAAACATCATCAGTAGCAAGCTGCAACACCCATGTAACAGAATCCTATTGTAGTGAAGGTGGAGGATGCTTGGGTCCACAGAAAACACAATTGCATGCCGGCCCTCCGATGCAGTTTCCACTACGAGCTCCGAGGGCAATGCATTTGTGGTTGCAGTTATCTAGGATACAATTATCACCCAACATAATAACTATTGGTTCACAATCTTCATTGCTGCTACTTTCTGTTGATGCAATTATTCCTAACTCATCTGCAAAACTCAACAATAATTTTTTTTTATCAGAACAACTATAACAATACTTGTGAAATAGGATAAAAAATGGTGATATGATATATGCTAATGCATGTACATTTATTATATTGATGCAATATATAGGCAGAGACATACTCCTACTTGATAGCAGCACCATGAAGGCAAGCAACAGGAAAACTTGGGTAGCCCTCATGTTGATTAGGCTGTTGAAAAGGTGGCTAGGTTGAAGAGGTGTTGAAAACTGTGCAGCTGTTGTTGAATGTTTGATCTATGTGGATTGTAAAAGTGTCCTATATATAGTGGATTCGAGCTTGTTATATTTGGGAGCGCATTAATCTTCTGTGCCACTACATAATCTCATAAAAAAATATATGTATATATATGTAGTAGTATTTAATTGTGATTAATGAGCATATCTAGTATCTACTTACTATTCTAGAGTGAGATATTAATGTATAACAAGGCATTGCTATTGATCTTTAGCTGTATTGCATATTTGCTTGAAATACAATAGCAGATGACTTGCAACAAATTAATAAAATAAATGCAATTAATATGGGCCATTAACTACCTTAGTCCTTTAATGTGCTAATAGATTCTTTTTTGGTGGAAAAATAAGTAATGGAATTGCAATATTTAGTGCAAAACATCTCACCGTGTCAACCCACCCATACTTGCAAGAATGGAACGGCTGTGATCGAAGTATTCCTACAGCTCATGATCCCATGCAAGTTAGTGACCACACCCTTTATGTTGGTTTGTTGGGTTCACCATTTGAGATAGTTCGAGAAATTCACAAGAAAAAATGAATCTATTAGAAAACCTAAAATGAATATTTAGACCACTAAATGGTCTTACAAAAAAAATTCAACTTTGAAGATGTAAATATTAGGAACTATAACTTTATATAGACCACGTTAGTATCCGAGATCATTTGATTTTTTTTTTAAAAAAATAATTTTGAAATCTAATAACTTTAAAAAATATTTGAGTATATCAAGTAAAAAAAACAAATAAAGTTTTAGATTGTTTAGAGCTTTGTAATTTGATTTAAATTTTGTATTTATATAGCTTCATATGAAAAAGTCATTTTTTTTTTTTATATACAAGATAAGACAAAGAGAGTGACCAATTGACAGGTGGGCCCAATTACTACATAAGAATTCATTGTAAAATAAAGTTAAGGTATCCTATGTTTGTTTTTTTTTTTAGGCTAATGTTTGTTGTTTGTTGTTTGGTGAGTTTGAGTGGGGTTTTCAAATTGCAGACACAAGTGTTTATGCCCTGGGCCTGGATCAGAACCCAAGCAGCACAAGGCGTGCTCCAGGCCCACGTACGGGACCTTTCCAGTCGTCTCCAGGCCCACGTACGCCTCGGTGCCTCCATCCTGTTCATCCCCCGTGCGCTCTCTCACTGCCGTGGCGACCGACGACTGGGCGATCGCCGCCGCCGCCGTACGCCAGGCGCCAAGGCCTTCAGCGGGACCTTCGTCGGCGATGAGCACCCACTAGGTCTGCTCATACCTTCCCTTCCCTTGCTTCTGCTGCGAAATCGAGCACCCAAACCCTAAGCTATTTGGTACTGGGATTTTATCTAACTTGGGTTTGGGGACATGACGGACGGACTCCTTTGATCAACGTTCCCAATGGAGATTGGGGAAATGAGTTCGTTTCCGCTTTAATCCTCTCCAGTCCCCATGGGGAATGGGTGTATCCAAAAGGAGCCCGTAGTGTCAGAGAATTGGGGTTTGGGGACATGACGGACGGACTCCTTTGATCAACGTTCCCCATGGAGATTGGGGAAATGAGTTCGTTTCCGCCTTAATCCTCTCCAGTCCCCATGGGGAATGGGTGTATCTAAAGGAGCCCGTAGTGTCAGAGAATTGAAAAATATGCGAGGCTTAGAAAGCAGTCTTTTCCCCAAATTTTGCCCCGTATAACAAATCATTTGGGCTGGTTGAGTGGGTGCAGAGAGAACATTCTCCCATTGTGTAGTTAGTGATTTTTATGAGATTAGTAACATGAAAGCAACTTGAGCATTTGGCTTGGTTGTCTCACCTAATAAAATATTTCGCAATCAAGAGTCAGCATCCAAGTAGGGATAAATGATTTGTTTATGTAAAAGGTGCAATAGTCATCTGGACCATACACCCACAAGACCAACTGCTGGTCGGACCCAGCTGTCTGGGTTTTGCTGCCGTTGTCTGTTAGGTGCTAGCAGCTTTGTTTATGTAAAGAAAAATTTCCAGTGAAAATTGTGTTACTAGAGCTGAGTAAGCATACCAAAACTAACAATCAACCACTGTGGGGTATTGGACTAACATTATCATTAAAGTGTGTCTGTAGCACCAGGGTGAGTTTGGCCCTTGATCCTTTAGGTACTGAGATCTGTACACGCCTTATGGTACAACCACATGAGAGTAACCACTGCCTCCTGACATTTCACAGCATCATGAGACCCCTCTCTGTCTTTCTGTTCACTTGTCTTGGTTTATTCAGAACCGTAGATCTGAGGGAACGGTTCAATGGTTGGTGGGCATATTCTTCTTTGGAATGGGTCTTCGTCACCTCTCAAAAAGTTTCACTTCATAATATGGAGGGCCTGCTAGATTAATGCATATCAAGCACTGCCCCTATAAAATCCAATCTGTTTACATGACAACAAATCAAAATTCATGATCTGTATTCATCCAAAAATCTGCAATAGTTCAGTTCCAATCTTCTTTTTGTTTTGAGTCAACGCACGTTTTCCAATCGAGGAGGACATTTGGGAGTCAAAGTCTGCAGGGTGTGTCTGTTTGTCTCCGGTCCTAGCCCAATGAAAGCCCAGGAAGAGCCACACAACTAGGCTCGCCGTAGACAAAATTCTGTATCCAAGTCTCAACAGCAACTGAGCAAGCCCCCTGCATTTTTTTTTGTAACAAACGTCATATATTATTATGTGTTGCGAAGGAACATATGATTCTGAGAACACAAAACTCATCATCTTATCTGCGTCTCTGCTGCAAACATGGAGTATATAACTTTTGGGGAATGGGTGTATCTAACAGGCTTAGAAAGCAGTCTTTTCCCCAAAATTTGTTGACTCTGCTCTTGCTTGACGAGGTGATAGCTCATCAAATTGGAGCAGAAAGCTGCTTGCTGCTACGATATGCCTGTAATTCTTTTTTGGGTTTGCGATCTTGTTGTTGTTAACTTATTCATGTAACTGTTAACTTATTGTGTTCTACAGATTTCATTGTGGGCCTTTGCAGTGTTCTGTCGTTATTCTTTCTTTCTGAATGAGGTTACAGGATATTTGCTTCTGTATGAGATAAAATTTGTTATGGGCTCATTTGATCTCACCAGTCACCATGAGTTAGCTGGGTTATTGAGTGTTTTGTGCATCTGTGGAAACTTGAATTCCTTCAATCTTATTCTATGTTCGGAGTAGTAGGAGTACAAATTTATACTTGCCAACTCTGAAATTCTGCTGTTTTAGCTGTTAACTTAGTATTGCAGGTTCACTCAGTTGGCATTATCTGGGAATATTTATGAAAAAAAAGCAAAGTAATTTAAATCTTAGTATCTATCTACAGATTGAAACTGAAAAAGATGCTTTCCTATGTTGGCACTTGACATACACTTTTTTTCATAACTTATTTGTTCAGTAGAGGACAGATTTGGTCCTATTACCAGCATGCTTGTTTTGAATAAACCAGGTTGGTATCACTGAAAATTCATGTATTTGCTGTATTATGTTTGGTTGATTATTCTTTTGTTTTAGAGATGATTTTTTGTTGATGCTTAGTGCCTTGTATGTGCAAGCCATTAAGATTTTTATGTTAGGTGATATAGTGTGTCAGCCTGACTTCCTTGTGTGTTTTGATAAATTAAAAGGGATCTTCTTGTCTTCTACATATAGCCCTGAATAATATTATTAATATCTGTATTATTAACTCTATAATTTCACTTCAAAACTGCAGGAGTATATTCTGTGCCAATGAATGAAATGTCTGCCTCAGAAAACCAGGCTGCTGAAGCCAGAATGGACACAAATGCCAGGACAATTGGCCCAACTGGGAACAAAATTCGTATCCGTGTGCCATTACCACTGAGAAAGAGGTTGACCAAAGGTCTTCAGACCATGAGCACAGGATTGCCCGAGGATACGAAAAAACACACTGCTAAGGAAGTACCTGAAAATACTGATGACCCAGCTGAAGACACCACATTTATTGACACTGAACTGAAGATTGCAAAGGTAAGCACCAAGCCCCCTAGTATAAAATTATCAACAGATGGAAACTTGAAAACCATGTCAAAGGACAGACTATGTGAACAGGCAAACAGCAACAGCCTATGCAAAACCGTGTCAAAGGACAGAGTGTGTGAAGACGCAAATTTCATTGCCCTAGACCTGAATCTGACAACCACTGCTGGCATGCAAGATAACACAGAAAGCATTTGCCCTGTAAGAAAAGGGTTATGTGAAGAGGGACACACAGACATTATGAGCAATGGGCTGCCTCCTGAGAACAGCAAAACATCAAAGAAGGAAGCATGTGTAGGCATGGACGACACCGCAAGCATGGAACTTCCAATCACAAGAGTGCAAGGTGAAGTGGAAAAGAACGACTCCATTGCTAAACCCTGTGAAGCTGCTAGTGAAACTATCCTAAGCAAGAAGCTACTCTATGAGACAAACATCAACACCTCAAGGAAGAGAGTAGCTGAAGAAGCTAAGATCAACAACACAAGGAAGAAGCTGAAAACCTCTGCAGGGAAGTGTGGAGATGCAAATGAACAAAGTACCAGCGCAGCATTCTTGGAGGCCACAAAAGTGTACAAAGAGTTTGAGGAGAAGGTTAAGAGAACTGTATACCTTGACAACTTGTCTTGCCTAGCTACAGATGCAGTCATTTCGACGGCTTTGAACCAGTTTGGTAATGTCAAAAATGTCAGTTTTCTGACGAACTATACAATTCCATTTGACATTCCCCAATCTGCATTAGTAGAAATGGAAACTGAGAAGGATGCTGAGTCCGTGGTCAACATACTAGATGAGTTCCCATTCATGATTTCTGGGATGCCAAGGCCTGTGAGGGCGAAGCATGCCACAGCTGAAATGTTCAATGACCGTCCAAGGAAACCTGGAAGAAAGTTAGAATTCCATTGGGTGGACCCTACAAACCCTGATTCTCTTGATGTCAGAAAGTTTAAGTTGATGTCCAAGAGGCATGAGTTGGAGAACTTAACACTAATCAAGGTAAAACTCTTGTTCTTGGTTGGTGGCTTGGCTTCTAAGCCTTCATTAGTTCCAAATTTGATGAATTGAATAGTAGCTATCATTCTATCTCAAAGAAGTTTAGAATAGAATCTTATCACTAAAGCTCAAACTTCAGAAGTTTTTGCAGCAGTAAAATTTGATCGCAAAAAAAAGGGGGTCATGTGATCTGTCACAGTCCTTGCATGTGATGTGCCTTTTACTTTGCTTCATTTCACATTGTGCATATATCGTTGAATCCTTGTAGAATGAACTGCAAGAGGAGGCATTGCTCGCAAAGCATCAGCAGGACAATCTGAATTGTCATCACAGGGAATTTGAGACTATAGACAGTGTGATTATGAATGGCGCGATCAATAACCTGACTCAAATTTACAACCTCCGTTTCAATGGCATGTATTGAGAGTGTCAGGTGTACATGGCCTTGTTTTGACCTCGGAACATATCTGTTGGGTGTCGATATGATTGAGCTGGAAAAATGATGTTAGGATCTATTAAAGTCTGTGTTGTGTGTGAGCTGGCAATATAAATATGATGTTAGGATCTATTAAAGTCTGTGTTGTGTGGAATTGAGGTTGAGCTGGAAATATGATGTTAGGATCTGATTAAAGTCTGTTTTAATGCTTTTAGGCTGTTGTTATCGAAGTATCGGTGTTACATAGTTTGCTACGTATCTGTAGTTTGGATCATATGTAGTAGGTCTAGCTGCCTGGCTTCCGGCGTTGAACAATCAGCTGATGGCGCTGTATGGATGGAATTTGTACTACTGTACCAAGCATTTAGCATTGGGTGCCCCAAATTATGAATACTGCTACTTTTATGCCAAAAATGTAGCAAAAGCTATTTGTATCTAAAAACTAGAATGTTTTATAATTTGGAACGAATGGAGTATATGTTTAGACACTAATATCAATTTTGTTTCTTATAACGATGCCATTGAGTAATAATAATTTCCAGAGCGATTATATTTCTGAATCTATACTTTCAAAGAGGAAAAATAACACAAAACATCTGTACATATCCATCCAGCTCGATACCAAATTCAGGACTGCGAACAAACTCAACTGGAATAAAGCTAATACAATGAACTACTAAAGTATAACAAAAAATTTGTACATATATACATATATATACTACTGAAGTCTGCCAGGTGAAAAAAGGAAAGGCCAAGAAAGAATGAAGATCTTCCATGTATCTGTAATATGAATTATCATTAGCAGCATCACTCATCAAGGTCAAAATCATCATCAGAGCCACACTCAAGAAACGAGCCAATAGACTTGCGAAAGATGATAAATGACTTGTCATTCTGCATAAAAGAAGCAATGAAATTGAAATGTGAAATAAGTTCTGGAATCTCGAACTCAGAAATATGGATTATCAGAGGAGGATACGGTGCCAACCGGACAAGCAGATGTAAACATATGATCAAGATGTACCTGCTTCACCCTTCTGACAGATTGTTCCGCATGTGTTACCTTCTCTGAGAATGCTTTGTCAAGTTCAGATAACGTGTTGGTTTCTGCCTTCCCTGGTTGAAATAATGATGATAGTCAAGTAGTTTCTGCCTTCCCTGGTTGAAATAATGATGATAGTCAAGTAAACAACAGCCCATCGCACAAATATTGGCAAAGTCATCATACTACTTACTATGATGTTCGTACTTCTCAAGCAATTTCTTTTTCTCAACTTCAACTTTTGAGAACAGGTCTGCAGATAACATATACAAAGATTTTAGTTGATATAGGCTAATACTTTGCCTCAAGCCATGCTTTTTAAAGGCACATAATTCAAATTCATTCATATAACTAGCGATAAGTCAACAAAAAGCAAATTTTAGTAAACAAAGCACACAGATTCATTCGAAGGTGTACTCTAAATTCAATCGTAATTAACAGATCAAGTATCCTGGCTAGTAGTTTTCTTTAGAAAAAAAAAAAAAGAGCCACGCTTTATGTGTTAGTTTAAAAATTGGTGAGAAGCAACCATCGCAGGTGGTTGCTCTTGTTTGACCTACCTCTGAAAGTCTGCAAGTGAGCATCCTTTTCTTTACAGAACGTATCATATGTTTCCTGAAACTTGCTGTACTCTTTGTTCAGTGAACTCTCACACTGCTGAAGTACAAATCTTGTGTCATTTTATAACAAAATAAAAACCTGCAATACGAGTTGTTATGAATACCTCTTTGGAAGTGTTAGACAGTACTTTTAGCAAATTCTGTCTGCATGCACAAATAGAACACAGATTAGTGTGTTCTCACTGAAGATGAATATTGTCGTTTAGCTCATTGTAAGTTATAACTGGCTTCAGATGCTCTAACTAACTTTATGGGGAAAATCATGTGGAAGTGGAATACCGAATACCTTTCCTCCTCAAATTTCAGCTGGGTTTCTTCTAGCATAGTCTGAATATCTGCTGCCACACTACAGGTTAAGAAAACAATTAACAAACTCTGGTGATATACATGCAGGAACAAGACTATCGATCAGAATATTCATTTAGCCTAATACTCAGGAGCAAAAAGACTCAACCAATCACATAGATAAACTCACTCTTACAATTAAGAGACTACAACTATCATGTAAAACACTCTCCTGCTATTATCTACAATTTTGAAGTGCTGCCTTTTCAAATAGGAAGTGGAAAGATAATACTATGTGCCTTGATTGCATAAAAGGAAAAGTATCTTGATTTCCCACAATTAACAGAAAATTCATAACAGAGAAATCCAACAGGCTCTTGCTGCATTGGAAAAGTAATATTACTTTAGGAAGAAATTCAGACCACAAGCTATGTGCACAGCAACATCAACAGAACAACCAACGATTAATCCATGTAACAGAAAGCTCCATAAACAGGAGTATACAACTGTCAAAAATACTGCCTTATTTCCCTTCCATTCACGACAAATTACACAATGTTCTTTTGCTAGAACTGCATTGAGGCCTAAAAGGTGGAAAAATTTCATGGACTGCTGATAGGGCAAGTAAAATTTCATGATAGGCAATATTTCATGTGGAATGGTAACAGAAACTGCCGAATGTAATCATACCATAGGGGCAATAGTCAGTCCAATCATAAGTCATCAGCATCATGCAACAAAACATTGACATTAACAAATATTTATGCGATTAGCCCAATTGTCTGCAGAATCGAGAGGAGATTCGGAGTCCTCAAGGTTTGCAACTCACCTGGAAACGATCTGCTCACAGATCTTCTGTCCGTCCTTGCTGGCCCCGCCCTTGATAAGCCGCAGCAGGCACACGATCTCCCTGAGGTCACTGCCGCCGCAACAACCACGGAATTCAACATACCAATTAATGCTCGGAAACGGAGGAAAGGAACGTTCGCAATTCAACAGGCTCTAAATCGAATAGAGGAATATTCTAGAGGCGCTGAGGAGAGGCCGGCGGCCGTACCTGACGAGGTCCCCGTCAGAGTCAGAGTCAGAATCGGAGTCGCCGCCGGTGCCGGAGGAGGAGTCGTTAGAGTGGCGGGGCCGCTTAGCCGGGCTCGGAGTGCCGCACGTAGCGGCCATCCGTCCACCGCCGCTGCGATGAGCCGTCGCCGGTGGCGTCGCCGTTGCCGTCGCTCGAGTCTGGTCGCTGGGTGGCCACTGAGATTTCCAAGGGATTTATTGGGCCGAACCTTGCTCCAATTTTAAGCCCACTGAGTTTGATTTGAAAATGTTTATAACTCTTTAAGATAAATAAACTCTACGTGTAGAGTGACACTGTAGGTGGTGTGAACTGTGAACTAGGCAAAACTAATTTTTTAGATCCCAACCCATTAGCTCAAAGAGTAGTTGTCACACCCAAAATTTTCGATTTTACAATGTAAATAGAAACACTAGACAAAATAAATAATATTTTTATTTTATATTTTTATACAATTTATCAAGCTTTATATAAGTAGTTAAAGACTAATAGAGTGAAATTTGATTATATATATTTTCTATATAGTTTAACAAGATTGATGGATTCCATGCCTTTGCATTAATATTTTCTTATGTGCAAAATGAATTTTAAATTTTTGTTTAAGTCTCGGATAGGATTATACTTATTTAACAAAAAAAAAATTATCAAAAGTTTGTTTTTTTTTTTTTTTTGAAGAAAACTGTGGAGCTTGCTCCCCAGTGCAATATATTCAAAATGAAGGTCGAAAAATACAACTGTGTTAGCTAGCTGCTAACTAGAAACGGAGAGGAGAGGATTTACCTAGGACTTTGAAACTATTTTTAGAAATGAGTTCAAGTTTCACTGTTCAAAGTATTTGAAAATGAATTTTAAAAGTAATTCAAACTACATTTGGAAAAGGCTTCAATTTTTTTTTAAAATAAATAGCTTCAAAATAATTTTGAGGCAACTTCTTGAAAAATAGTTTTCAAAATCCTCCAAGAATGGAGCTCTTAAAAGGAACTTAAATATGTGTTGAAAATTTTGGAAATAGTTTTTTTTTTTTTTTTTTTGCGTAACGGAAAAATTCCATTGATACTAAAGCAAGTTACATCCTCTTATTACAAAAAGTAAACCAAACTAAATATATCTCTAAAATGGGTTTGAAAACATGTAAATTGGTTTTCAAAATTCAAGTTTGAAATATTTGAAAAATTACATTGCAAAAGGATTTGAAAATATGGGAGCACTTTTTTTTTTCCATTTTTGTGTGTCTAGGGATGGGGGCATTGCCCTCCACCCCACCCCTCTATTATATTGTCTTTTTATATTAGTTGTATGATTTTGTGATAAAGTGAAGGATGTTTACTCCCTCTATCCCGCATTTGGTTCCTTGTGTGTCTTTGCGTACAAGCAAGCCAACAATAATAAAATATGTGCTTATAGAGGAATGCGACATGTGGGATGTGGGTTGTACGGCTCAATCTTGTCGGCGGCGCGCAGGGATGGCATGACCTCGAGGGTGACGGCTTTGGGCACCCACTCCTCGACTTCGCCATACCCTCCCTGCAGCCTCCGTGGCGCCAGCGTCTGTGCCTAGTGCTTTGAAATATCTCCGCCTCGCCACGCTCATCACGACTGAACTCGATGGTCCCGCCTCCATCGCCCACGTGTGAGATTGTGATGGTGATGACGATGACGGGGCAGGGCAGACAAAGGAGTATATGAATGTGTCTGCTGCCTCCTCGGCATTGTGGTGCATGCCACTTGTCGTGGATATCTGCTTGCCGCCGATTGTACGAAGCAAGCACGTCAGCGGAAACAAGCCGCCTACCATACCCAAGATGGCGCCACCCTCCGCCGGTCGGGCAACTCCTTCTTGGGCTTGGTAGGCTACGGAGGAGGAGGAGGACAGGCCGGTGGCAGAGGATATGTCATGCTTTGGGACAACGCCGCACTCATCGTGGGCTGAAATAGACAATTCCACCTCCATTGGAGAAAATGATGATTGAGTGACTGGTGGATGAGGGGGGCATTGCCCCCTTCTAATAATATTTTGTATTCTTTCTTAGTGGTTTGATTTTGGTGATAGAGTGGAACAAGAACAAGTTAGTTTATCGGATTAAAATACCCTAACTTAATTTGGATGGATGGACTAAAGTTTAGGAGGCATCACATTGGATGTCACATCAGGTGTTTGGACACCAATTAAAAAACGATTATAGTTTAAGGGACAGAATGATGTAGTTTTTGAAAATTATAGTATCACAAAACTATTGTTTTATTAGCCAAAAAAAACATAAACCATGGTTTAGAAAAAAAAAGAGGCAATCGGTGGAGTTTGTAAGGACGTGTTTTGATGCAAAGTATTTTCAAGGTATTAGAGAAACACTATGATTTTACAAAACATTTGGCCTTCCAAAGCTACAACCAGGTGTTTGAATGCAACAAATCTTGTAGTCTCTAAAACCATGGTTTCGCCAAAACAATGACATCTAAACAGTACCTTTGTAAAAATACTTTGCATCCAAACAGAGCCTAAACATGTATTCCATTAGTCAGTGTTGAGGAACCACAAGTCTAAAAGCCAATATCTAGTTGATTTATATAGATAGTACTGGGTAAGTGTTAAAGTCACTGATTGAAACCACAACAAAAAGTAAAAAAAAAGAAAGGAAATGAAACATACTATTCTTGGTTGGGCAGTGAAAAGAAACCACAGCCCCATGCCGAAGCACACACCAGAGCAGAGCACTCCACTCTCACTCTGCACTGCCACTCCTGCAACACGGAGCTCTGTCTGTCTCCTTTTCCTTGTTTCCCGCTAAAACCCACAACCTGACATCCCCAAACCCCGCCGCAAAACCCGCAATGCCCGCGTCTCCCGCCGCCGGCGGCCACACGCGCCGCCACCGCGTCCCGCTCCGCCACTCCTCCCGCCTTGCCGCCGCCTGCGCGCGTAGCTCCAGCTCCTCCGACCGCGCCGCCCGCGATGTCAATGTCACCACCACCCGCCGTCCTCCTCCGCCCGGCTCCCTCCTCCTCCCCTTCCATCCACTCCCCGCCGCCGTCTCCGCCGCTCCTTCTCCCGCCGGCCCGCGCCGCCGCCGCCGCCGCCGTGGGAGCGGGATGCCTGCGGTTCGGGCGAACGCGGTTCGTTTCGGCGCCGGCCTGCGGCGCCCGCGCCGCCGGGAGAGGAGAGGTCGGGTTTCCGGCGAGGGAGAGCGGCGAGCTTCTGGGGATCCCTGGGGTCGGGCCCCGGAACCTGCGGAGGCTCGTCGATGGTGGGCTCCGGGATCTCGCGCAACTCAAGCAGCTCTACACTGATAAGGTATTATATGTGCATCTCTGTCGCCTTTTTCTTTGCTTGCTTAGCGAAGGAACTTGGAATGGATTCTTGGAATTGCAAAGAAGTCGCCATGTGGGAATGGGTCTTGTACTGAAGGTGCTATTTCGGCAATGGATTAATATAGTTGAATCATTGCCAAGAACCAGCAGGTGGAATTGCAAAGAACCACGCCGTGGTAATAGTTGGGTCAGGGGTTGCATCGACATCCAAAATTGGTATCTGTATCTCTATTCATGGGATGGGTTTCTCTTTCTTTGCCTCTTATTATCTGGACACATGTTCCTAACTAAAGTTGCATTGAGGAAAGTCACAAGGGGAGCATGCCACGTTGTCACTTAAATAAGGTTTGTTATTAGAGCTTCCTGGTCCTTGATGCATAACGCGTAGAGTTGATCCTCTTATTAAATCTTGGTGCCTGTTTTCTGTTCCGGATACAAATTGAAATCTCAAACACTTGGGCAGGGAATAACGATTACTTGTTGCATCGTGTGTACCTCTGTCACTTCATTGCCTGAGATATATAGTGGATGTTGATTACAGAGCTAGTTTAAGTTCCTACTATTGGTTCACCTATTTAGGAAGCTAGGAATTTTCATGAAGTGTTTCCAGAATGTTAAATGATCAAGCTGTATAAATGATGGGTTCAGTTCAGTATGTGGTGTCTTTGATATCATTGTTTTGGCCTTTTGGAGATGTTTCTGATCGAGTGATTGGCTGAATAGATTCCTTACAAAGTCTGTTGTTACACTTGTCTGTGAGAGCTCTAACGGATTTTCTTAAAATGCTGCAGCCTGTGGGTGGGTCTACTGAGAAGATGGTTCAGTTTCTGCAAAGCTCTGTTGGAATCATTCATAAGAGCCATGCAGAGCGCATAGCTTCCTTCGTCAAAGACAGTGTTGTTGGGGAACTGAAACAGAAGAGAATCACATTTTGTGTTGAGGGAAACATCAGCGTGGGCAAGTCTACCTTCCTGCAGCAAATTGCCAATGAGACAGTCGAACTCCGTGACCTTGTTGAAATTGTACCTGAGCCAGTGTCAAAATGGCAGGATGTTGGTCCTGATCATTTCAACATTTTAGGTGCCTTTTTACGCTGAGCCACAGAGGTATGCCTACACCTTCCAGAATTATGTGTTTGTAACAAGGCTCATGCAAGAAAAGGAGTCCTCTGGAGGAATAAAGCCGCTTAGATTGGTCGAACGGAGCATCTTCAGTGATCGAATGGTATGCATTTTTTTTTTTCTTGACCCTTTGCTCTTCTAACCAACTGTTTTATTTACACATAGCGCACCAAGGTCAAAAATCATGTGTATTTTTATTATCCATATAACCAATAATTTCAAATCCAGTTGTCCTTGAGAGTTAGTACTTAGCAGTGTCATAAATCTGGCATGTGGTATTGTTTTTGTACTTGTTTCCTGTTTTATCATGTGCAAATGGAGTAACTTTTTTTTTTTGTGCTTTCTTCTTCAGGTGTTTGTGCGTGCTGTTCATGAGGCTAATTGGTTGAATGGAATGGAACTGAGCATTTATGATTCTTGGTTTGACCCTGTGTTAGCATCTATTCCTGGCCTTGTCCCTGATGGATTTATCTATCTTAGAGCTACCCCTGATACTTGTTACAAGAGAATGATGCTTCGAAGTAGAGCTGAAGAAGGAAGTGTCACATTGCAGTATCTACGTGATTTACATGAGAAACATGAATGCTGGTTACTGCCTTCTGAACATGAGAATCACAGACTACTGTCAGCAAGCCAGTTGCTGTATAACATAGACACCTTGCATCCTGACATTAGAGACAGAGTATTTTATCTAGATGGGAGCTACATGCATTCCAGTATCCAGAAAGTAAGCATCGTGCTTTCCTTTGTTTTAACATGTAGTTATTCAGACTTGAAACTGACTTATTTAAGCAACTCAGGTTCCTGCTCTTGTACTGGATTGCGAACCAAATATCGATTTTAGCAGGGATGTTGAAGCTAAAAGAAAGTAAGTTTGACAGTAATTCCAATTGCAATCATAAGCTTTAAAGTTGTACTGTTATCTTATCTGAGATTGCGCCTGGCCCTAAAAACTGTGAATGTTTTTTTTTTCTAGAAATTGTGAATATTACTGTTTTGCTTACAAAAGATTACCATGTTGTGGATTGCTGGCCCATTGGAAAACTCTTTACTTTGATGTCCAATAATAAACTACACATAAAATTCTCTTTTAACTTTGAATGCCTATATTGCTGTCTTGTATTCCCTTGTACCAAATATTTTGGAGAAAGTGTGCTAATACAGGTTTTTTTTTTTTTTTTTTTTTTTGAATATAGGTATGCTTTGCAAGTTGCAAATTTTTTTTGAGTTTGTGAAGAAACTGAAAGAAGCTTCACCAGACCAAAACATTGGGGGCTAAGAAAAACAAATCTTGCTTCCTCACAGTGGGGGTCTCTTCCTCCGAGATGGCAGTCCCTTATCTGAATCTAGTCTCAAACCACTGACTTTCTAGAGGACATTACTACGTTTGCCTTGTTCGGGGGCAATAGTTGTAGGCAGTCAAGACTTCTGCAATGTTTTCATCATCGTATTTCTTTTAAGGGTAGGCCGGTAGGGCATGTCTATCATAGAAGCATTTTGTCGGTGCTATATGCACCAGCTGAAAAAGAAACTGAACACATTTTGGAGCATCCACAGTTCTGAACTAGTAAAGCTAGATCAGGAACTCATTTGCTTCAAAATGTGTGCAGCTTCCTTTACTGAAGACATAACAGGGTATTAAAAACTGTTAGGTCTTTAAGCTTCTAGACTGACATCCAGAGGATGGTGTATTTCTGTAGGTGTTATGTGATTGTAACATTGACCAAAATGCATATGATCACTATGATGCATATGATCACTTTGGAAGATTTTAACTATTTGAACTATTATGGTGACAAAGTTAACATCTATGTAATTTCATGAGTTAGTTGTATTTCCCCTGTTTGTTGTTGATTGATCTCAAGGATTAAAGTGTTCTGGATTCTGAAATTTGTGGGTTTGAATATTTCATTTTGCAGTACATCAACAGCCCATGAAAGTTCAGCCCAACATGTAAGCTTCATTTGCCCCCAACCCAAGGCTCAGAAAGTTGATGGGTGAAAACATGAACTCACAGGTTCTTGACAGGTTCTTGAAGTCGTCCTTTCATGTGTGGCTTATGGAATAACCCAAAAACTGTGCTGCATAACTGATAACGAATGTTGTCTTACACTTGCCCCCTTTCACCCCCATTTCAGAACCATTTGCTGGGAACACTCGGTTTAATGCCTTTTGCTGTCATTTGCAGTGATGAATGGGTGATACTATTCAGGTGGCCTGTTGTTACACATTACACTTACACATGAAGAGAAAGGTTGCTGCTGCTGCATTTCATAGTGATTTCTTGGACGACTACAATGACCTGAGCACTAGTTGAAAGCTGAGTGTGTCTGCTCTGTGCTGTGCTGGAAAAAAACAAAGTTAGTTTAGTGGAACTCTTTTCTGAGTGGGATGGTCAGGTTAATGGCTTTTGCTGTCAATTAATATTAGTATGTAACATAGAGAAGTGATTGGTACTCCTGTGGTCATCCTTGTGCATTTGTGATGGTACATGCAGACAAGCAGTGTTCCAATGACAAAAATGCAGGGCATGTTCACCTAATTCAGCATCTGGGAACAGTAGGATTGTGACAAATAAACCAGAACAACAATTTGGTTTCTGAAACAGCAGAAAGATTCGGCATCAGGATCGCAATAAGCGCATTGAGATTAGACAACTGATGGAATAATTGCGGAAACTTGACTTAATCAGCTGAAGGAATTGGTATATGCTGGTTCTGGGAATGACAATCGGAAGTGGAGGCCTGCATGCCGATGAGAGACACTCTAGCTAGGTGGTACCTTTTGAGTTTTGCAATGTTGGAATATAGGACGATGGAGACACCAAGCTTTCCCTGTCGTCTAAGCCAAGTCCAGGTAACACATTAGGGATGAGGTTAGGGCCTAGGTGTGAATCATCATGAACAATGAACACTCGGAGCAGCTATGTAAAATCCAATTTCTCGGCCAAGATAGGATTCCTGACACCTCGTCTAGCATGACAATTTTGGGTCTCCTACTTTTGATGTTTTATTTATGATTGGGATGGTGGAGCCTAACATAATGATTTCAAAAACTTTTGCACACATAGTAACGACAACTTTTGTACGTACCAATAAACGAAATATATTTCTGACATAGGCCAGCCTAGCATATTCCAGCACATTTACGTCCAAACAGAAACCCGGCACACACTGACAAACACAACGATTTTGGATGATTGAACTTTGAACATAGCAATCAGGAGGCAATATCATCATGTGGATATTGTTCAGATGCTGTTCAATCAGGGGCCATCAATCATGTGTTGATAGGCCCCCTTCCTTCGAATCTACTTCCTCCATCCCAATTTATAAGTCGTTTGACTTTTTTTTGTCTCTAGGTTTGACCACTGTCTTATTCAAAAATTTGTGCAAATTTTTTATTTCTTTTTCGTGGGTTGTTTTATTAATATAAAATCTTCAAAAATAGCTTAAATTTGATGATATTTGCATAATTTTTTTTTTGAATAAGACGAGTGGTCAAACTTGAAGTTGAAAAAGTCAAACGACTTATAATTTGGAATGGAGGAAGTACATCTGGTACATTCAGGAAAGAATATTGCACAGTGCTTTCGATACGTTTGTGGTGTGTGTCTTAAGATTCACCACTACTTTATTTAAATTTATTACAACTACTTACAAGCTCCAAGCATGCCAACTGTTCAATATGACTATAATCGTTATCATGTTGCCGATGGAAGCGTAAGTATGCATCTTTCTTTCTGCATTACCAATGTAAAGCTATCACTTGTCCATTTCCAACTGACGGTGTCCATTGTTCATATCCTCCTGTTGCCCAATCCCCCAATGAAATTTGCTCCTGATGACGGCCTGACTCATCGCGGTCGATGATGAAACCGCCCCCCAACTGGATCGTTAATTAGTAGCTAGTGTACCCATAGATCGATTGACCACCATTTTTTTAGGACGTGTGTTGTTTAGCGTCTTTAATTTGGTCAACATTTAGAGGGCATCAGGCAACCATGCGATGTCCACAGAAGTTCATGCTCAGAGCACGTGGCCACCCGTGGCCTGCACAAGACAAGATGCTGCTGGATCACCATTGACTTTTACATAACTGATCGATGAACCACATACAAAATCGTAAATCGATGCGATAAGATGAAGTTGTGACGACTCATCATCAGTTTAATTGCACAATAAGATAGTACTGTACTTCTAGTTAATCAGGGAGAAGATGCCAATGCAGCAACTTATGGTAGTATATATAGTTCTCTACCAACAGTTGCAGGTCACATCCTGTCGTGTATGCATAAACTAAAACACTGTTGACTGAGACAATATGTGCACACATTTCTATGGAGTATGGACACTTGGATTGGAGCTACAATTATATATGCACTTAGCCTCTCCAGCTTCATAAAGAAAAACAATTATATATATATATATGCACAAATAGCGTATAATGTGTACTAGTAGCTAGCTAGCTCCAATAAGGTGTCATCATCAAATCTGACTTCTCACATCATATAAATATCTTTCAATATTTTTGACTGAATAAATGCACACTGACACTGGGAAAACATGATTATTCCTTGAAAAACAAAAACACATAGTAGAGCTGTTGTGCTGGTGCGCTTGCCATCTGACTATCATTAACAAAGGACCAGCAACTTAAACTAAATGCTACTTGAGTAGATATTTTCATCCTGATCCTAGTATTATATTATGTGCTCACTTGATTCTTTTTAACTCGTATATTTAACAAAGGACCAATACTAAAGCAGAGACCGAGTTAAGTAGTGGCTTGTTAAAACTTAAAAGTGTTGATCCTTTTCATGCTACAAAAGTTTAGGATTTCACCAATTGTTACTCTTTTGTTCTCATTTTCTTTGAAAAAAACTTTGTTATCATTTTGACAAAATATCCACACAATTGTTAAAAGTAGTACTGTCATTTAACATCTGCACTACTAGCTGAGAATATGATGTCCACCCAGTTCATCCAAAGAGACGTGACCGAGTTAAATAGTGGCTTGTTAAAACTTCAAAGTGTCGATCCTTTTCATGCTACAAAAGTTTAGGATTTCACCAATTGTTATTCTTTTGTTCTCATTTTCTCTGAAAAAAACTTTGTTATCATTTTGACCTAATATATCCACAATTGTTAAAAGTAGTACTGTCATTTAACATTTGCACTACTAGATGAGATAGTTCATCCCAAGAGACGTGGCTGGCTGTGCCTCTGCAATCCAAGAGGTTGAATCATCAACATCGACTTCTGCATAACTAATCTGTAAACATCGATGAGGTATGCTACAGAGTCATGCATAATTTGTACAGTAGGATAACCGATCTAGAAGATGACGTGCAGCAACTGGCCACTTATACTAGAGTACAGATTCTTCTAGGTCACATCCTGTTCTTCAGTTTACATTTTATTGAAAACAATGTGAGCGAAGATAATATACAGAATGATGTGATCATAGACAGAACTAAATAACACAATCATGAACTCTTAGGATGACTAGCTAGTAGAAATTATATGGATGCAAGAATAACCTAATGCAGAGATGGAATAAGATGTCGCCATTAACTCTGACCTTATGGATTAATTACCTTTAAATATTTGAGAGAGAGATCGAAAACGTGCACATCATAGCCACATACATACATGTGAGGGTACATATATATAAACTGTTGAAGAACCAATACAAGTAGTTGCTTTAATTTGCACATGTGTAGAGGCGGCTAAAAACAGCAGCCACCCCTAAAAATGCATTTCTTGGAAATCAATTTTGTAGTAGTGTGACTGGCATATACTGGAAATTGTATAGTCATCAGCACCAAAAGAATGCTTTGGCTGTCAGATGAGCTTTGAACAGCATGAATCATATCGTCTTCTAGATGTTTCAAACGTTGAGCCCCCTGCGGAACTCACTGAATATATATGCTGAAGTAGCAGAACCGTTTCTATGTATGTACCGGATGCTGTTGTCGTCAAGCTAGCGTCACTTGCCATGGCACGCTGAAGCAGCAAACAAAATGACGTTCTGTTATGCTACAAGAAACGACTAGCGTTGTGTTGTTCACTATCAAGGTGTTTGGTTGGGAAATGTAAACAGGAATAATGCAAATGTATTCAGAAAACGCTTTAGTCAAAAGAGAGTTTGATTCGACCCTGCAAAAAAATTGGACTGTAATGGGATCTGTAATCAGATTACGTTACAGAACATTGAACCAAACGCCATATCTATATGGTTATATATACTATATAAGATATAAGATAAATCAGAAAGGTGCGGATGCAACAACCATGAATGCACGGCAGCAGGTACGGGATATTTTACTCTACCAATTCTTGCAGGGCACATCCTGTCGAGTGCACTGAGAAAAATAATACACACGCACTAGACTCTTGGAGCAAGCAATGATATAATCTACTACTCAACTTCTCAAAATGAGGTGTCATCGTTAACTCTGACTTCTCAAGTTGGTCCAATGGTGTCATCGTTACTCTGACTTCTCAAGTTCTCTATAGGTTCAAAGTACTATTTCAGACAATAAACGAACTGCACATGAAAGCACATGCAGGGAATACATAATTGGTTGACGAACTGGATATTTTTGAAGCACATTTCCGTGGCAATGTTTAATAAAGGACCGCCATCTTAATAAAATGAAGAATTATCTATTTATATAGGCGGCTAGCTAGCATGTTATACATCATCATTAATATTCTCTTTGAAGAAAAAAAATTGTTATCATTGTAGTATATATATATATTCCCACCATTATTCAGATTAGTGTTATTTGGCATCTCGACTAATGTTCAACAACTGTTACACCAACCCAATTGAATGTTCCATTTTGTCCTTTCCGGCCAGTATCAGGTCATCTAGAGTGCTTTAGAGTAGATGAAGGAAACACACTAATGCATTTATTGTTCATAGGCTGGCCACGATATTAATTGCGATAAACATGGATTGGATGATGCAGTTGAGTGAAATGAAACCAATAGACCCAATGTCAGTTTAAATTTGTTTCAAGCTAATTTCAAAGTCTTTGAAAGGACGCCTAGTTTCATATAGAAGAATCACATCCCTTCTCTCTTGCCATCCCACAGTCGAACGAGGATCGACGGTGGGGTGTTGGTGGCAATGAAAGGGTGGTATGCATGCTGGGGCTGGTGAAAATGCCCAGCACAATTCATGTTCCATTCCATCCTGATTTCTACCTTTAACATGATCGAATTCAAGTCGATAGTAATTCCTATCATTTTCGATTTATATGTTTTTTTGGTAAATACTCCTTCCGTTAATTTATCTCCATTGTTGTAGCCTTTGGCGCAGTGATCAAGGAGCAGAGCAAGAACACTCAGCCTTGCCTCGCCTTGCTCTGCAAGAAATTAAATAGGATGGGTTGTTTGGTTTCCTTGCCCACTTACCTTGATTTTTGTGGCTCTCCTCACTGGACAAATCTAACCTCACCTAGCCAGGAAAAACTACTCAAACCTGGCCACACATCCAAACACGCCCGCAATATTCTCCAACACTTTGGGACTTTCAAAAAAAAGTACAAATTTCTAAGCACATTTCATTCATCCATGCAGTATCTAAACCCTAATTGAACCATTGGCAGGCAACCCTCTAACTGTTGTTTCTTTAACCCACCCCAAAAATTTGTCCCCATGGGGATTCAAACCTAGCTAGTCTGTTGGGGAGCTACTGAGGAGCTCCAACTACTAGGCTAGAGGTCGTTCTATATCTAAACCCTAATCTATCCAAGCATTCATCCATTCATCTAGGGTCGTGGCATCGAGTTGGAGAATGAGACAAGAAAGGTTGGGGACAATAACAATGATACCTTGTTAGGAAAGAGGATCGACGATAAGGACAAGGGCTGGCGATGCTCGTTGTTGGGGTTAGGGACACAAATGATGGACAATGTTGTGCACATGTTGGGAAGGGGTCTATGAGGAGGCGGAGGGACCATGCACGTAGTCTAGGAAGGGATTTATGACAAAGAGGAGTGATGACCTAGGGTCATCAACAAGGAGGAGGGAAGATGGTGCACGTGCAAACAGGGATGAACACTATATGATGAAATGGGACGAGACATGATCAGGGATATGGGTGATGGCTATAAAGGGTGGCGGTAAGGTCTCGTGCAACATGGGCACACAATGGTTAGGGTTTGGGAGCTTTCCCACTTATATTGTGGGTAATACTTTATAGTGTAAGAACTTCACACATAGTTTAAAAAATAGATAAAATAATGATGTTTCCCTCCCTATCCAGTGAAGAACAGAGGTTATGCTTCTATCATTGTTCCTACAAAAAAATGTAGTCAAAGCGAATTTGGTGATTTTGTGTTTCTCATGTATTGAATAATTATGATGTGCACAATGTTGGCGTCCTTAGTGAACGGACCTAGATGTTTATAGGGACTATGGATTTGGGGCGAATAAACAATTTTGACAACTAAAAGAACTGGTGATGGGGAATAGCCGACTTCTCATACAAAGAATCTTTGCCTTTTGCATTGATCATCTTTCAATCCTAACTTGTAGTCATCCTTTTGGCGATGTAGAAATGAAAATCCATAAAGTATTTGCGTGCTAAACCTAACGTGGTAAAGTATGTAGGAGGCGAGGAACCACTCCCCAGCGGTCAAATCCGAATTTGACTCGTATGTGATGCCCTTGTGAGGATAAGAATATTCTTAGAATCTAGGATGAATATGAGAGCATTACGGTCCATCATTTGTAACCATAAATATTGTTTCCCGTGAATAAAGAAGGGAGGCTATTCATTTGCTTCGTCCCCTAGATGTAGATCCATCGTTTTTCGCTCATCCCATTGCTATTGTTTGTTTAGCAACCAACCTGTCTATAAGAATTTGATCGAGGACAACACTATGAAAGTGAGAATTGCATCTTTTGGGATAGAGGGAGTATGTATTGTATTCCACATCAAACAAATGAACACAAGGGCGGTCACATCACTGCCAACTTTATGTCTGTCCACTAATTCCACTGCTGCTACCCTACAATCACCCATTTCCCAAACCGTGTTCACGTACGTAACCAGACAACCAGTGGGTGAAGAAAACACCGTTTGAGTGCTTGGACACGATCGATATGACTGTGACGTGTGAGAAAAAGGTTGCCACCAAGATAAACTGTGTGAAAATTGCATTACAGGAAAGGAATTGACCCGGCCATTAACATAAATTTACATTTGGCGATTGATATACTACTCACTCTTAACATCTAAGCCGTACAACCTTAAAACTAATAAATTAATACATAAACACTGATCAGAGGATCGTACAAGCATCCGATTGCAAAATATGCTATTTGGTCCAGCCATCTACGAGCAATCAGAATCGTCGTCCAGAGATGAAACACGCACAAACTGGCTATATAATTATTTGGCTACTGCGGCAGAGGGATGTCGGCCAGGTCCTGCCGGAACGGCACGGGTTGGTCGTCCTCCTCCTCCTCCTCACCGGCGGCAGCCTTGGCCTTCTCGGCGTCGACGAGCTGGGCGGAGTCGGCGACGAAGGTGACGACGGTGTCCTTTCTGAAGGTGAGGTAGATGACGGCGACGACGTAGATGAGCATGAGGGGGAAGATGACGAGGCCGATGAGCACGTTGGCATACTTGGGGAGGGAGTTGTGGATGAGCCACCCGACGAAGCTGGTGCTCAGGAAGTACATGTTGATGCCGATGATCATCAGCCCCAGCAACCACGAGAACACGATGATCTGCAAATTAAACAAGAGCATATACATGTTTATATATAGTTGTACATATTATATTTCCATATATATATTTGGTAGATCTGGTTCACGCAGGCATGCAGCCAGTTTGTTTTGTTCAGCTTGGACGTACACACTACACTGCAGGCATGTGATGAGCTCGTATATATGCATTATTATGCGTTCAAGAACATGATGGGATTCAGGGATAGATGTGTACCAAGATCTAGAGAAGATGCATTATTTTGTGTAAGGAAAGCTCATGGTAATGTGTCGGGCATCTCGAAGGCTACAAAGAGTGCAGACAATGCATGCCACAGTTTTGTTTTTGTGATGGAGACAATGCATAGCAACAAAAAGGACGGACACGTAGCTTTCTGTGATGCAGTGAGCGAGTGAGTGGTAGTGCTTACATAGATGGAGTTCTTGTGGGGTCCCATCTTGCTCCTGCTGCTGCTGAACTTGAGGAGTGGGATGAGGGCGAACGGCAGCTCAAAGGACAGTATCATCTGCATTTTCATATATGCACACACACAAGAAGTTACTACAAGCCAAAATTACTAATAATCGTTGGCTACCTTGCATGCTTTATTTACTATACTAATATATAGTATATAGTAGAAGGTCTAGAAGGGAGTAAATTATTGTGCACTTTTAGGTCACATAAGTATATATAGGTAGACGTTGGTGCCCTTTTTCCGAGTGTGATTGATAAAAGGCTGCCTTTTAATTAATCCACAGGCAAAATTAACCGTGTGCATGCTAAGCTACTTCATATATATAGAAGCTCTAGAAGAGAATGTTATTTATTCTCTACTTTTTAGATCATATATATATATAAATATAGCCGGCGGGGTAGATGTTGCTGCCCCTTTGTTATCTGATGTCGATTGATAAAAGGCTGCCGGACTAGCTTTTAGTAATACCCACTACAGATAGCTAAAATTAACCATGTGCATGCTAAGCTACTTGATATGGAATATAGTATAGTGGAGAGTCCACTGGTGTGATCTATGAGCGAGCGAGGTGGGATGTGATGCGTGTTACGCACCGAAGCGATGATGATGAGACGGCCGGCGCCACTGGAGCCACCGATGATGGAGACGATTAGGCTCGGCGCAATGGCGATGCAGCGGGTCATCAGGTTCCTCATCCATTTCTTCATCCTGATGTCCAGAAAACCCTGCACGTACATGTGTGGAAATTTCAAGGTTAAATTAGCTTCCAGTGAAATGATGCTATAGCTACTATGATTAGCACATATATATAGATAGTTGAGTTGACCTGGGAGTTAAAGTGTTTGAAAATGAACATGTGTTAGGCATCAACAGTCACTATTGATCAGTTCACTGTCACTTGTTTGATTGTCATTAGCCAGGCTCCGTAACTCAAAAGAGTAGAGTGGTATTTCTATTCTACATGATTTCGATATTTCATCCTCAATATAATTCTTGTTTTAGTTTTTTAGACGCGCCAAGAAGTCAAAACTCAAGTGGCAAAAGCAAACTAATTTATACTATTATATAGATATATATCTTCAACAGATCGAGCTAACTGACACATTTATACTATGATAAATAAACAGTCCTACTGTACTTAGCAGAATTAAGTAAGCTATAAGCTAAGATACCTGCATGATGTACTGGCCTGAATAGGTGCCTGTTATGGTGGAGCTCTGCCCAGACGCCAACAGCGCCACGCCGTAGACGATCGAACTCGACCTGCCCAGCACGTTCTGATGCAGACGACGAAACAAATTATTAATCCAGAAACAAATTAAATATGCATTCATGCGCATTGGTATAATCGACAGAAGTACTTGTCACATTCATATGGTATATAATATATGAAATGAAATGGCAAGATATAGGACCGACGACGACTTGCCTTGAGGAGAAAGGATGAGGAGTCGAGCGAGAGGTCGCCGCACTTGTCGGCGTCCTCCGGCGTGAGGTTGCCGGAGAAGCAGACGGTGCCGGAGACGGAGATGACGGCGATGTTGATGAGCAGCGCCACGAACAGCGCGAAGCCGCTCTCGTAGAGGAAGAACCGGCACGCGTCCTTGATCCCTCTCACCGACGACGGCGTCTTCCTCGTCAGCACCAGTGCAGAGTGTAGGAACAGGTTGTGCCTGCACAAATTAATTGTTAGCTAGCTCATCGTCATCATCGAGTCGAGGCTGCCAACAAAGTTTAGTAGCTAATTTGACTTGCTTAAATGTTTGATGTCATCGACAAGACAGCAAAACCTGCTTTAATCTTTAATTTGTTGTAGCCTTCTAGTCCACATCATCATAGATAGCAAGTTATGTACGAATTAAAAAAGAACAAATTTATTGGCAACTGCTACTGATGATATATATATATATGTGCATGTGGAGCTCTGACGCTGTTTCTCCTTTTTCTTAATCCATTGACCTGGCAGCACTACTGCCAGCCATAGCCAATAATCAATCAGAATTAATTACTTGATTAAGCCTGAATTAATGCTGGATTGCTTACGGCATGATAAGAGCTCCAAGGAGGGCAATGGCGTCTGCGGTGGCGCCGTCGCCCTTGAGCCTGGGGATGAAGAGCCCCTTCATCACCTCCACCGCCGGCGGCTTCACGAAGCTCAGCTCTCCGAAGAAGCATGCCGCCATGACGAACACCAGCATCGAGATCAGGAACTCCAGCTTCCGCACCTAGTTATTCCAGGAACCACAAGGAACAGCAATGGATTAAGCAACTAGCTACACAATTACTGTAGATAACACATTTTATGCATGTATTTTTTTTTAAAAAAAAGTGGACGGCAATTAAATACCCCGTATTTTTGTAGGCCTAGAAGCAGAAGAGTGCTAGAGCCGGTGATGAGAACCCCCACCCACACGGGGATGTGGAATAAGAGGTTGAAAGCGAAGGCTGTCCCTATAACTGCAACAAAATGGAAGAACAAAGTGTCAGTAACAAACAAAGCGATGGATTGGAGTACATATTCTTTACCAGGTCCTTGCAAATTCCGCCACTGACGCTATTGATCAGTTCAGATGATAGGACAACCCAACGCGCACGTCAATGGAAGATTACACATTTTATATACATATATGCTATACTAATATAGCTCACACCATCTGTCCTGAGACGGTTTGGACTTTAGCAAATATATTAGAGCCAAATTAAAGACTTTTGGTGCACTATCAATATGTTCTCTCCTTTTGTTTTTTTTTGTTTTTTTTTTGATAAAACCATTCTCTCCTTGTCATTCAGCTAAATTGAATCAAACTAAGGTACAACCACCAGGTCAAAATATGGCCTTTAGTTTCACCAGAAATATTAATGTTTCCGGTTTGTCATATAGCTTCTAACCTTCAGGGATATCTGCAGCGATCACAGCTACCTCGGCGAGGATCTTCCATAAGCAGATTCTCACAAATTTTGGATACTCACTCTTGCATATCTCAGCAAGATGCCTCCCTGCGTTATAGTGAAATGAGTACAGGACATTAGTGTCAATTAGTAATATTTTTTTTTAATCCGTAGACGGCACGATGGCGTTCCCTTCAATCACTAGTGATTGAATATTAATGAATTACCTGTCACGACGCCAAGATTAGCTGCTAGTGATTGAATAATGAGCGCGAAGATGAGACCAATCAGAATCACCCAGAGGAGCTGACACCAAGCAAATTGCAAAAAAGGCAAACATTCAGTTAGGTTCTTGCCCTCAAAAAGTTAGCTAGATTCTCCTTTTTGGGGATCAGAGATCTTCTGGAATAAAAGTCTTGAAGATTTGATAGAGTACATGGAGGCAAAACGAAAAGGTAAAGAATCATAAACGTAAGCGACAAAATCTTGTGTGATTTTGGCCATTGAAATGTACCTCATATCGGTGGTTCGCTCCAGCTTGCAGATCAGTTTCCACTGTTTCAGTTTGCGAAAAGATTGTGAGGAAACAGAGAAGAGAAAGAGAGGGAGCCAGGGGAGGGATGGATGGAGAAAGAGGTACTAACAGTTGCCAGGATCCAAGTATGCCAATGACACCATAAACCCTGGCCCAACATGAGCCAGGAACCTTCTCCATGCAGGCTCCTGAATCAGATGGCAACAAAAGGGAAAGTTTGAAACAAGTGAAATGAACATCATCATCTTCTCTTCTCACCCACAGTTTTAGCTAGTCTTTTCCACATAAATGTTGTCAAAGATATAGCTAGACAATCAAGTAACCTTCATAGGCTGATCACCGCTGTCAAGCTTCGCCTTAGTGTCTTCCTGCTCAGCATTAGCTCTCCAGCTCCTCGCCTTGTCGGTACCCGGAGCTTCCCTCTCAATCTCCATGTCTAACTGCCTACAGTTAGTTGTCTCTCAACTCTGAACTCTCTCAGAGATGTTGCTTAGCAGAGTGGAGCGGTGTGTCCTCCTCTTGCCACCCCCTTGGCCATCTTTTATAGACCACATGCAAGTGTGCAGCCATATGGCGTGGGCCCCATTCACAAACTAAAAAAATGTGGGCAAAGTTTTAATTTGCCTGCTGACATAGACATACAGACACAAGAAAGCTCCATTTGGCATCTCTTAATACACACAACAAATAGGATTGGACGAGCCATGGGAATGGGATGTACCTGCTTCCTTTTACTGCTCAAGTTTGTTTATCTCAAGTCACTTTCACAGAACCTAGCTAGGTTAAACTTTTTTGACCGACGTAGCTAGGTTAATTTTGAGGAAAGATAGCTTGCCACATGACCACGAAATCCATCTCTTTTGCCTAGTATTTGTATAATGATTAGAAAGGGCTTTTGTTGAATGTCACTTTAATCTGTGTGAACCTGTTGCTTGTGCATGGATGGGAGTCGTATCGTGTAAGCACAGGCGTAGCGACTGTAATTAATTTAGCTCTCTATACTATGCCAAGCATTCTTTTGACAGTCGTTTTTACTTTTTCTTCAATTAATTTGGCTGATGAACAAAAGCCGAAAGGTATAACAAACTGTTGTCTAACCTTCTGTTTTTAGAAGTGACTTATGAAAGTGGAAAGCTGTAGTTGCAGGAGTAGGAGCCAAAAGAAGTCATATGTGGCATACTGTTTTGAGCTGGATCGCAACGTGTATTTTGTACTTTAATAATTAGTTCAAAAGCCAATCGACAGAACCGATTTTCTACATCACACAAAAGCTAAATTTGGAATACAAAAGCCTAATAAGCAGACATGACATTAGTTCTCTAGTTCTTACTAGAGAAAAAGAAAGGAGTCCCTTACTTTATTCATATTAAGATATGCTAAATCTTGGTACATAGGATGGGTTTGGTTTGAAGACGGAGTTGGGATGGGGATGGATGAACCATTTTAGGATACTATAAGGCTATCAAGGTTAGCAAAGGTGAATGGCTTCCTCCGGCCACTTTTCACTGGACAAGCTTATCTAGCATCTAGTCAGATATTCCCTTGACATGGACAACTCCATCAACCCTTCCCCAAAACCAAATACTATAAAACTTAAACCACCATCTTCTAATCAATCTCATCCATCAAACCAAACACACCCGTAAGCAGAGACAGACCGATCTATAGGGCAAGATGGGGCGGGCGCTCTAGGTCCCCTCCAGTGAGCACTACTACCCCTTAGTTCTCCAGCCAGCGACCAGCAAGTGAGCGAGGTGGGCAACTGCGACTAAGAGAGGCTGAAGGATTCCAACCCTATTGGGCTGTCTGGCCAAAAAGTCCCACCCCCACCCCAGTCCTCAATAGCCCAATTTTTGGTCCAGTTTGGCCCTTTGGGCTAGCCGCAAGGCAACTGCAGGGGCAGGGGCTCACATGCACAACGATCCTTGTTTGGATGAAAGCCTAGATTGACTGCTTGGCAAAAAAGTGTTGCCCGGATAATGTATGCATGACGGGTGTAACCCCCAAACCTCAGGAGGTTAATCGCACTATCATTATGCTTAATCCACGAACTTAATCTACCCTTATGTTTGATACTTAACATGTATACTCTACGTAAGTTGAGAAAAGAAATTAAGAGTTATGCTCTTTTGTTAGAAAGAGAACGTTGAATGAATCAACATGATTTGCCCGCTGATCGCCGCTCGAGCTAGCGATACGCCTTTTAGGCGGAAGAGGAGGCAGGGGGCGATCGGCGCCAACCGGGCTTCCATGGTTTGGTGGCCGCGGTCCGCTCACCCTGGGGCTAGAGCATCGACCACGCTCCTGACCAAGGGACGTGGCCTGGACCGTCATCCTCGATGGTCCGCAGCCATCACTCGGCGACGAGCCCCCGGCCATGCCAGGAAGGACGTCCCTGAGCCGACAACGCTGGTAGCCAGCGCAGATTCGCAACCTTTGCCTGCCTCCTGGGCCGCGGTCCTTGAGGGCCCGCTGTTGGCCCTCGGGCTCACCTTGGATTGGGCATCTTCGGGACCTTCCTTGGGCACCTATGGAACTGGAGAAGCACCAGCCGGGGCAGCCGGGCCTGCACCAGCGGAGGTGCCGACCGGTCTCACGGAGTATGCGGCAACGGCGGCGAAGTGATACTCTCCAAGGGGCCTACCTACCGTGTCAAGGATGCTGGGTGCGGGGTAGAGGTCGCGCCACATGCTACGGGTTTCCCACGACGGGTGGATGGCCGCGATTGCCACCCAGGAACAGTGTGCTGGGCGATGACGATGGATGCTACATGCCACCGCTAGTCTTCCCCGTGCCAAAGATACGAGAGGGGTGTTGTTACTGCTAACCCGGCCGGTAACGCCGGGCCTGCACAGATTCACAGCTTCCACTTGCCTGTCACGTCAGGGGTGCATGCTAGGATGGACCGGGACACGGCGTGCGACGACGACGATGATGCAGCCAACGCGCTCCGTTCTTCAGAGCTCATCGGGCACCCAGCGGGTGTTGAAGAAGGCCGCCACACCCCACCTCCGCTGCGCAGACCAAGGTCTTTGACCCCTCGCCCAGGCTTCCACCCGGGGAGCGACGATAGTGGCATAGCTGCTCGCCAACATCCCAATCGTCAAGCGAGGAGAAGCCCTCGTCATACAACGGCTTGGTCTCTGCTTGAGGGGAGAACAGCGACAAAGGCCAAGCAGGAGTACGAGGCCATGTTCGGCGACACACATATCATGTAAGGTCTTCTTCCAACCACAGCGGACAGTGTAATGTCTTCTTTTGCTTTTTATGATTACCAAATTCACACATCTTACATGAGACGATTTCTCTCAACACGTAAGGTGTCCACGTCATTCCCCACTAAATGAACCCATTGGTTTGTGGATCCCATAAAGTCATCACATTTTCAAATAATCCGGTGTCATTGCTCAAGAAGCGGGAGGGGCAGCAATATCCGAGCGGCATCGTGGTCGACGGCTGCGTTGACAAAGACTTGAGAATGTGGTTGGTCTCAGATAAAATCGTTTCATCACAAACTGCAAATAAAATCACTTTGCAGCCCAACATAATAGAGGCTGCTAACATTATATATCTTATGCTCTTGCCAACGAGAGGCCACCTAGTCAATTCTACTCGCCTCAGCAGCATCCTCGGTAATTGTCCAAGCCAAATCCATGTCGTACCAGCGCTAACTTTATGTTAAAAAAAGAAAGCGACAAGTTAGTTGCCTGTCTATGTACTAATAGAGGTGTAAAATACAAGGAGAGACAACATATATCAACACGAAAGAAAAGCCACAACACAACCAGGTGGCAGTAACGAACAACATGATCATCCATGACCACAGCAAAACCAGGCGCAATCACTACACCACAACACCAACTTTAGGGACAGACAATCTGACCCTAAAAGCGGTTACAACGACAGACCATCGGCCCCTAAAAGTTTATAGCGACAGAACCCTGTAGCGGTGTAAGTCCTGCCGCTAAAAATCTTTAGCGACAGACAACACTTTTGGCGACAGATAGTCTGATGCATGCAATATTTATAGCTTACAGATAGTGTGCTGCTAAATTTCAGCGACAGAGTACACCGACAGATCATCCAACAATTCATATATCTATAGCGACAGATTGTTCAACAGGATGATTTAAATAATAAAAAAATAAAGAAAATACAATTAGAACACATTTAGCAAATGCCAAACCCACATTCATGCTCAATATCCACACATAAAGATATAGAAGCACATACATCACATAGAGGTCAATATATATATAAGATCTAATCTTGTCTTGCACATTACACAACATAGTAACCCACCAAAAGCTTACATGATCCCAACAAGCTAACATACAATCTTGTCTTGCACCATCATCCATCAAAGTCACCCACCAAAAGCTTACATGATCAATGCACACCCAGCAAGCTACATAATAGTTTGTTTGATATATTAAGGTTTGTGTACACAATCATTTCTAGGAACTAAAAACCAAAAGCACATCCACTAGGTTATGTGAACCATTTTCCAGGAGCTTAGTCAAAGACTTCCCAACAGTTCCTGAAAAATATAAGAACCGTTTAACTAGGCAAGCGAAGAAAATATGTGAAGCTGTTGTAATATAAGTTTATAATTAGCAAGTGAAGAACCATGTAATTAGGCAAGCGAAGAAAATATGCGAAGCTGTTGCAATATAAGTTTATAATTAGCAAGTGAAGTTGTTGTGCAATATAAGCTTATAAGTAGCGGTAAGTTGCTGGAAATAATGGGGCATGGGCTGCTGGATGTCCATCTATTATCCATCAGGGTCCAAATTCAATTGCTTTTCAAAAAAGAAATTTGATAGACATAAGGTAGAACACCTTTCTTTTACCAGATGACTAACACATACAGAGAGCGTACTATTAATAACATAACAAGGCTGCACTTAGTTCACTTTCTTCCACGTGGAGGGTTTTTCTATTTTACCTATAAATCTTTATTTTTCTTTTTCCATGTTAAGCTAGGTTGTATGGATTTGCCCAATAGAGATGTAGCAGGCTAAGCCTTTTAGCGGCAACCTCTCCAAAAAGCTAAGAAAAGCTATATAGCGCTAATCCATTTAGCGGCTGAGCAAAAAATATGACAAACATCATGTAACTTTACACATAATAAAGATGAAAACATTATGAAAAGAACATACATGATACATCAAAGTCTTGCTAACACATTACACACGGATTTGGCTAGGGTTGCTGGGTGATTTGGGTCCGACATTTAATTGGGCCAACCGGCCGACGGAAATGACAGCCCAACTACAAATAGCGGGCTAAATGACCTATGATTTAGCGAATTAGCGCTATTAGCAGCTAATAGCGGCAAATAGCGTTTAGCGCTAAAATCATCATAGCTTAGCGTTTCTCCTCAAGAAAAGCTAAATAGCGCTATAGCGCCCGCTATAGCGAAGCTATTTAAAACAGGGCTACAAACTGTGGAGACTCTGAGGTTTGTGGTGTAATCATCGTTGTTTGATCTTTGTCAGTAGTAGGCCCCTGAGGGGTAGGGTTTTTTTTTTTTTTTTTTTTTTTTGGGGGGGGGGGTGGCGCTTGTTTTGGGTCTTTTTCAGCAGCGTGGTCTTCTTTAAAAACTTTGCTCTGTATCACCTGGAGGTTATCTCAGATTCTCAGGGTGCTTTTCCTCTCTTGTTTGGTCTGGTGTGTCTGATGATGTCTGATAACTCTGTATTTCCGTTAGCCTTAATCAAAATGGGTTTCCCGTGTCTTTTTCTGCTTTTTTCGAAAGATCCGTTACCGACTTTCATTGCAATAAGAGAAGAGCAAATTACAGATTTCCTAGGTGGCACAAGCTGTGCCGCAACTATTTTGCTTGGTGCTCAGCTACAGAGTACCTCCATCGCTGAAGCCACAAGATGATGATTCACATGAAGCTAAAAACACAACCAGCTGCAGCTGAAGCCGACAGCAGCATGTCCAAATCTCTGTTCCCATCATATCTCCAAGTCGGCGCTTGATCATGAATACTGTACACAATTTGCCGGACTACAGTCCTTGTTTGCTTCCTGAAGATGCGGTTGTTCCTCTCGTGCTAGATTTCCCATATCGTTAGCGTGACTATCGACTGCGGTTCTGGTCTCAAATTCTCAGTGATGGATCAGCGTCGGGGCGGACCCACAGGGTGTCCACCGACCACCCTGTGGCCCGCTGGTCAGTCATACATGATATAGGAAAAAAAAATTAAAAAAATGCCATCCAGCGAGAGACCCGTTCAGCAGGCGTGCGATCGTTTGCTCCCTGCGGTAGTTCCATCGACGCTGCATGTGCATGGGCCGGCCCAGGCAGCTTGCGGCAGGATACGGGCCATGCGGCAGTTCAATCGACGCAGGACTCAGCAGGTCGCGGCCGCCGTCAATCGACGCTGACCGGAGGGAGTTCAATGGACGGCACAGGACTCGCGCGACCAGGACTGCGCGCGACGCGAATCTTCCCTGGCTGCCGGTCGCGGCCGCCGTCATCCCGCGATCCTCGTTGGCTGCCGATCGCGGCTGCCGGTCCCTGGACCCTGACAGCAGCAAGACTCGCGCGATCAGGACTCGTTGAATCATTGCCGTTTCTTGAATTCTCGTTGGCTCCAATTCATCAACGAATTGTCTACTTGAATCATTGCCGGGAGTCAGGACCATCCATCAACAAAACAGGTGATCCTCGTTGGCCCCAATTCTCCACCCTTCTTGAATTCCATGATCCATGTTCCCTTCATTAATTTTACAAATTGTCTGCTCGCTAGGGAAGGCATCACCGATCGCCCGTCGCCCACTCGTCCGAGATCACCATCGTGAGTTCTTCACTGTTCTTCCCTATCTTCCTGATTTTGATTTCCTGAATCGTGATTTGTGATTGCTAATTATTAATTATTTTTTTCAGCTATCTTGAATTATGAAAAGAACTCAGATTTATTGAGCGGGATAATTTCTTTCAAAGTTAATGAAGATGATATAATGGAGACATTCATGACATTGAGAAAGCGCGGATAAACAAGTAATATATTGTAAGTCTTTCATATTGCTATTTTTGCACTATTTGTATTCAATTTAAACAATTTATATTAAGATTTGACGTTGTTTTACCAAATTATTATATCGTTTACCGAATTATAATATGGTTTTACCGAATTGTAAATGGTTTATCGAACTGTGGGCCTTGTTTAGTTGGCAAAAATTTGTAACCTAACTTCCAAGTTTTTCCACTCTCCCTCCATCACATCACATTAAATACACCAAAAGATATATGTTTATAATATGAAATGTAGGTAAAAAAAGTTACTAATCTACTACACCTATGTTTGTAAAGCCCACTAGAGAGTTCTCTGGCTTCTTGTGAAGCCACGTCATCAAGGTGGGTCCTACAGGCCACTAACCAATCATGCAAACTGAACCGGTTTCCAGGCCGCCCGCCTCCACCCCGGCCACCGCATGGCTCCCTGCAGAACACTTGGGCTTCCTCTCCCTCACCAGCTGTTGTATCTAGGCTCATTTATTTCCACTTCAATCCCTCCACCAGATCACTGCAAACGCCTGTGGAAGAAGCTAAAACATCGCTCGGCCGTGTGTGTTTAAATAGTTGCCCTGCCGACGAAGAACTCGAGCCCAGAGGTCGGGCCGCGCCAGGCGGCGACGAAGGCTTCCTTGGCCAGCAGATCCCGACCTCGAGGCGCGAGCCAAGGATCGGCCTGCGGTGTCAGCGGCGGCATGCGAGCCAGGGCCCAGAGGCTTGGATCGATGGCATCCTTGGGGCTGGCGATAGAAGTAGCAGACCCGGCGCAAGAGGCCTCTGCTGCTCTGCATCTTGTCCTTGCCGTTTGTGAGAGGGCTGCTAGCACTAGCAGTAACAGTGATGAGACGATGGAGTGCAGCGGCAAGGAGATGCAGATCGTATGCGTGCCGTCATCGGCAAGGAGCAGCACATGCAAATCGGTCAGGAGGCACTGTCGGGAACGCTACCTCGATGGGGGGAGGAGAGACGGAGACGAAGGGGATTATTCTGTCCATGTCGGGAATATGCATGCAGGCTGCCATGGTGATCTGCCGCACGGGAGTAGTATTCAATTGATTCAATTGCATGCAGGCTGCCATGGTGGTCTGCCGCACGGGGCGGGACGCCCTGCGGTGTCCCTGCTGCCGCCGTCGGGGAGCACGGCGACCCCGACGACCACGCTGCCGACGAGCAGGGGATGGGGCTCCCGCGGCCACCGACTGTTGAGGGAAGGTCATCGTGGTCGCGGCGGGGCTCGACAGTCCGGCACCCGGTGAGAAGCCGCGCTGGAGACGGAAGGATGGAGATTTTTTTCTTGAGAATGGAAGGAGATTTTTTTTTCTAGCACCGGTGCCCAAGCTGTGACTACAAGAGATGAGGCATCGGTGCCAAGTAGCATAGGTACATTCTTTTGAGAACATTGTAGACAGTCTAATGCCGGCTGAAAAATTTTTGGGCACCGCCAACCTTGTGGACAGTCTAATCGAGTAGATTAAGATTAGTACATGTAAGTGGCTTCCGTTCAATTATTAATTATTTGTTTAAAGTGATTACTTTGTCTATATTTTGATTATATTTATTTATATTGCAATCATGCAAATTTTTAATTTAATCTTTGAATTTTAACCTACAATGTTATTTAGTGCTTACTACTAATTGTTGTGTAATTCTATAATTATTTACAGAGTTAGTAAATGGAATTTGTTGAATTTTTATCTCGCATACCATTACATGTCCATATAGTCATTGTGTTTACTTAAAGCACAAGTTTACAAATGGAATACCCGCAAGCAACGCGCTGGGGATTCACCTAGTTACACAGTTTAGATGTATATTAAGTAGGCGATTCTTTTGAGTCTAGTTATTCCACGGTAGGATAATATTTACCACAAACAAACGAAATGTGCTACAGTGTCCGAATTCTAACTTTCCGACATTGGGTTACAAATTTTTGCCAACTAAACAAGGCCTGTATAAGAATTTTTTTGGGGTAACCACCCAATGCTCAAAAGCTGGGTCCGATCATCAGCAGCAGCTACCATATCAATGAACCACTCACCCATACGGGAGTCATTGTTCCAGTTTCTTGGCATCAAGAACGGTACCTGAATCCAGTTCGCCACCCCCCTTCACACAGACTTTCTCTGTTACCTGACAGTCCATAACAGGTGCCAGGTAGCGGTCTCCAGGTTTCTGATATATACTATCTAGACAGAGTGTATAACTAAATGCACAGTAAAGTAAATGCATCTAGAAAAGCCAAATAGTCTTTATAATTTGGAATTGAGGGAATAGTTAGCAAAAATACTCATTTGATCATCCTCGGCTTTGCAATCGTGCTGCAGTCTAGATTCTAGCCATATGAAAAACTTGCATCTCGGTGGCGCCTTTATCTTCCATGTGTGATATGCTTTTTTTGCTGTTTTGACATATATGACTAACGATATGTCAAAACTGTATTATTTTCAAGGGGAAATTAGCCACAATACACAAAAAGTGGTGCGCATTTGCTAGAACACACTTTTGGATCAAACACTCACCACCAAAGCAGTTACCATTTGTAAACCATAAGGCCTATGGCTATGAAATTTTAACAAACAACAAGATATGAAGTTATCCACAAATCATCTAATACTCACTTCCATAGAAAAACCTCGTTAAGGACATTGTTGGTATTTTTTTAATGCACACAGATAAATGCAAGCACACAAAAACTACTGTTGTAGCTTTCACCAAAGTATTCAGGGTATCGATTTCCACGGGGAACAAGAAGTGAAGTAGAAGGGATCAAGTACGTCCAAGAGATAAGATAGATAAATATTTTTGTCGGTAGAGAGGAGTCTAAGGTTTTCTCAAGATTACTAAATACCAAGGTTCAGGCTTACTAAACCCTACTTACTTCGGGGCAGCGGTACCTTTCTGATTCTCGAAAAGACTGGGAAACGGTAATCGGGGTCAGGCCGCCAAAAGCCCTACGCAAACACCAATACATATGTGGTGGACTACTGAGAGGCCTGGGTCGGAGCTGTCACCGGCTACCACAACTATTCCGTAGCATGGGGCGCAATCTCAGGTAAACTCTCTAGCCCAAACACCACGTCTACACTAGAGAGTACGAAACTAGTTTCACGTAAAAACTAGAGCCTTGGTTGAACGGAGATCCATAAGCAAAATAAAGTAAGGACTGAATTTAGTAAAATAATAATCAAGAAATTACCATAAGATAACCTCGGATATTACTCACAAAGGAGTCGGCTCCGTAGAGGTACAAGGTTGAGAAGGATACGACAAAACCCGGCTCCTCCTCCTCCTCTCTTCCCTCTCCCCTCTTCCTCTTTTCTAACTTTTACAACTAGGTGAAGAACACCTAGAGGGACACCACTACATTGTGTGGGAATTGTGGAATTGAAGCTCTAATGTGTGTAGTGTAGTGTGTTGTGTGTTACATGAGAGGGAGAAGGCCTCTTATATAGGAGAAAGGAGGGGGGGGGGGGGGGGGGGGGGGTAATTGCTAAACTTGACATGCAACCGCCTCCAAGGTCGATGGTTGTCTTGGCTTCGTGGAAAATTGTCCTCCGACCGACCTATGTCTTCCGAGGGAATTTTGGCGCGAAACCAAAGTCCTGCATGCAATGCCTCCAAGCCGTGCAACCGTGTCCGAGGGAGTTTTGGCGCGCAACCAAAGTTCTCCGCATGCAATGCCTCCAAGCCATGCAACCGCGCCTCCAAGCCGTGCAACCGTGTCCGAGGGAGTTTTGGCGGCAACCAAAGTTCTCCGCATGCAATGCCTCCAAGCCATGCAACCGCCTATTCGAGTATGTTTTGGCGCCAAGTTTAATTCCCGCATGCAGCTACCATGATGAGTCCCGGGAGAGTTCACCATCCAAATTTGGGCGCACATGGTGAATCCTTGGGTGCGGCGCGCCATGCATGTCCCGCCTTGCCTCCAATTTTGGCGAGGTGGTCTTGTGGGCATTTCTATGTTGCGCTTCTCTTCCATATAATGTCAATTAATGTGTATTTTCGAGACATTCTGCAAAACAACTTAGAACCAAGCAAAACTTATGGAACTCGTCGAGATAAATAATATTTGGTTATGATTTGACATGAAATATTATCTTTTTAGTTCACTTTGGCATTCATAAGACATGCATTAGAAAAGCATCAACAGACATGAAATCATGTCCACCAGCGAATTGTGGCTGTTAAGGTTGCTGGTGGCCTTTCATACATATAGCCAAGATGACTTGAAGTACAATACAAGAGGCTATACATATCTAATACATATCTATGTATATCTCTAATAGTGATGAGAGAGTCCCCGCTTTGCAACAGTGGCCAGCCTCCGACGACAACAATAAGGTGGGGGTGCTCGGGCCCGACCTGGTCGGACGCCATCGCCCGTTCGACCAGGTACGTGGTCCATTCAACCGCGTTGGACCAGGCTCACACATCCACTAGCTAATCAACCTTCCCGAGTACACATTTGGACCACACCCCACCAGTAGACAACAACCAAAATAGCCGACATCGGCGTAAATCCCATGTTTTTCAAGTTTGGATACCAAGTGAACATCACATATATAATAAGAGAACATCCTTGTATACATCTAGAATATGACATGCAATGGAGGATGAAGAGCTTATACTCCTTATAGAACGCTACAAATACTACTCGCTAGCTCATTCTAGTCTTTTCCATCGGGCCAACCCAGCCCGATACGACATCGGGCCATGTCGGGCCGGCCCACACCGTGCCTCCTCAGGCCGTTGTGCCTTGCAGTCCGGCCTGACCGGGTCTCGTGCCCAGCTGACGGCCCAGGCAGGGCCCACGGGCCAGAATTTGTGCCTGGCCGGCCGACACAGCTCAACAAAAAATCGTGCGGGCCAGTCCACAAAGATGATTTTTTGTGTCGGCACCGCCTACTAGGGAGCGGAGGCGGAGGACCGGGGTCGAGGGGCCGTCGTGCTCGAGGGGCGGAGAGGAGGAACTGTGGAAGAGGTCGTGGCGGCGCAACCTACTAGCAACACGGATCTTAGGGCCGGTGAGGATGGAGATTGGAGAGCCAATCCGCCAACCCGTCGGAGGCGAAGGCGAGGTGTCGGGAGCTCCGCCTCGCACCGCAACTTGCAAGGGGGAGGACTCGAGGCCGGCCCCGTGGCAGCCACGCTTGATGCCTGTGCGAGCTCCCCGTGGTCGTGATGGCGGGATCTTCGAAGATGGAAGAAGATGCGGCGGAAGAGGATGTTGAGGCCGCCGACGATGCTCCCATGGCCAGCTCTAGGGGCTCGTATCGGTCGGGAGCGAGAGCCTAGACGGGGGAGGAGGTGAGGCGAGGGCGCAACCGCGAGGCAAGCGACGGCGAGTGCGAGGTGCGTGTGTGCGAGCAGAGTGCGAGAAGGCCTTGCTAGACTGATGGACTGTTGCCTTGTTGTTGTTGGGGCTTTCCTCCTCGGGCCTCATCGGGCCGTTTTTGATTTTTCGGGCCGTGCCATTGCCAGCCCACGTGCCTGGGGTGCGGCCCAAGCATGGCCTGCTACCAGGCCGGGCCGGGCCGGCTCGCTAACTACCGTGCCATGTCGTGCTTGTGTCGGGCCAAAAGGTCGGGCCATGAGCCGGGCCGTGCCTCGGGAATATATAGCTGATTCTCATAGCCAGCGGTATGAGCAAATAAAGAGGTCCCAAACGAAGAACAATATATATAGCCATTAGCCACGCCGGTGGCTCTCATGTGTCATGGCGAGCAGCGGTGATACTGATGAGCTGTTACGGGCCTAGAAAGAATTGTTGTGAGATGCTTTCGGCTACCTTAAATCCACAGCTCTGTAGTGCGCCATCAAGATCTGCATCCCCAAACGCCATCAACCGCTGCGGTGGCACTGCCTCTCGCTGTCCGAGATGCACCCCGCTTACCCCGGTCCGTCACCACAACCAAACGGGCTTGCACGCCTTTGTCACCTCATGAGATTCCTGGCTGTGTCCGGCATCTTGAGAGAGGCAGATGCATGGGGAGGAGGCTGCAGGCTCACACCACAGCCTTACACCGATGTCTCGACTTCTCGTGTCATCACCCCTGACGGCAATGCAGTGCTGGCCCTATGTTTTTGAGGACCTAGGGCGAAGACAAAGCCAAGACCCCTATAGACTATTATATATCTTATAATATATTATAATATAGAAAACGCGCAACGGTGCCGTCACAAAAAAATATATTGTACTATAGCATGCCTGATAATTGTTGAGTAACAATATACATAAAAAACTAAACATTTGTATTTATACTTGTAGAACTGATTACCTTAAAAAAAGAATATATATCCATCACTTCTCATGAAAAGATTTTACGCCGGGTATTTCTTGATGCAAAATCATCAAGGGCGGCATTGAGATCAAGAGTGTCCAGGATACCTGAGCTCGGGCCCCCCCTTGGCATGGGCCCTCGGCCGAAGCCCAACCTGCGGCCCCCGCCCCCCCCCCCCCCCAAATAGGGCCAGCACTGCGGCAATGGCGGAAGAAGTGGGCACGCATGCCTGTCCCAGCTCATCCTCTTCACCACCAACTCCCCGTCCCGTTCCATTTGAAGTCGTCTCAAATGGCGGAAAATGTGCTCTTACAAGCTGTGGCAAACTCAGATTTGGGGTGATATCAATTAAGCTTTGGTTTCCCAAAACCATCCATGTTCCTAATCCTTATGCCTTCTGAAGTTCTTGGCCACATACGTACATCAGGTATTTCTTCATATACGAGATAGAAGTCAGCAAGCAGCCATCACGCCAAAAAAAAAAAAAATAGTAATAATAATAATCCAAGAAGAATTAGTTGCTAATGAATTAGTCGTTGAAAGTTACACCAGCCATAATGATGTGTCCGATTCAAATGATCGTAGTCCCTATACGCAGCTATACACCGCAGGATTCAGTGGTGTTGGTAATATTGTGCGTACGCATCTGACCAAGACCTGAACCAATTACTGCTAAACCTAGCTACCGGCCTCTCGTTTGTTCCTATCACTGATATTCTCTCGATAGTATCACAAGTGCACATCCCAAAGGATAGCTCAATCATCTTATTGCACAATTGACTAGTTCGCATTTCTTGTGCACCCAAGGTGTGTCACCAATCACTATATTTCATAATAAGAACAGGAGTGCCCAAAATGAAGATGACATGTATAAATACGATGGTGAAGGATACTGTTCCCATGATGATGGCCAAACTTATGAGAACTATGGTGAAGACTTTTGGATGACGATCGATGCAACATATGAAGTGTGTGACACTTTTAAGTAGTTTTACTTATGCCTTGTGAACAATATTATCTTAGTCAAGTATTTTAATTTGAACATTAAATTAAGTTATGTTGAGGAATGTCCCTAGAAACTATCAGAATGTCTAGACCGTACCTTTCTTTGGTGATCATTGGGCTTCAAACTTTGGTTATGAAATGTCATGAACCGTGAATGTTCAATACTTGTAATTGATTCTTCTTGTTACATATTAATTATTCATGGCTATAAAAATATATCCCAAACAATATCGGATGATAAATTATAATAAAACATAGCGTTATCTATATATTGTCGATGGTTTAATAGTTTTAGCCGACGTGACATATAGTATTTAATTCCTAATGGATAACAATCATCGTTTCTAATATGTTTCCCGATGGGTGAAAAATACCGTCAACCAACAAATCCTTGATCGGATATGTTTCCCAGTGGGCTAAAAAACTATCAAGCAACAAATCCCCGACCAGATATGTTTGTCAATGGGTTTTAAAACCAATATAAAGCAACAGATCCCGAACATGATACCCTTGGCAATTCATGTCGTCCCAAAAACCGAATGGCGGGTTTACCAACTAATTGTTGAGCGTCAACCATCGGAAACATGTAGTCAGCCGTACGATAACTGACTATCGATCGATAAAAAGTGGGAATGCCCGACCATGGATGCACGATGGGAGGTTCCCAACAGCATACGCTCGGCAATTGCACTTCCCAATGGTACAAATTAATGGCCGACGGTTTTAATAACGGTCCGCGATTCTCGTGCTTATTCCTATAGTGCTACAATATTATACACCGCATGATTCAGTGGCGTTGGTAATATTGTACGTACGCATCTGACCAAGACTTGAATCAACTGCTGCTATACCTAGCTACCTCTCGTTTATTCCTATCACTGATGTCAATTCTCGATAGTATCGCAAGTGCACATCCCAAAGGATAGCTCTTTCCCAATCATCTTATTGCACAATTGACTAGTTCACATTTCTTGTGCACCCAAGGTGGGTCACCAATCTCTATATTTCATAATGAGAACAGGGGTGCCCAAAATGAACATGACATGTATAATTATGATGATGAAGGATATTGTTCCCATGATGATGGCCAAAATTATGAGAACTATGGTGAAGACTTTTTAGATGACGATATGCCTCTCAGTGATCAGAAGAGATTATATGCAGCATATGAAGCGTGTGACACTTTTACAAATCAAAATTGAGCAGATGCTATAATCACCATATATGAAATCAGTCAACTTTTTGAAGGACTAACACCTGCGTATACACTATAATCATGTTAGTCCCTAATTTGATTGTCATTAATTAGCCAAAACCCACATGGGGGGGGGGGGGGGGGGGGGGAATGCACTTACACTTGTGAACTATAGTATCTTAGTCAAGTATTTTAATTTGAACATTAATTTATATTATGTTGAAGAATGTCCTTAGAAACTATCAGAATGTCTAGACTGTACCTTTCTTTGGTGATCATTGGGCTTGAAACTTTGGTTATAAAATGCCATAAACTGTGAATGTTCAATATTTGTAATTGATCCTTCTTGTTAGATATTAATTATTCATGGCTATAAAAATATATCCCAAGCAATATCGGATGATGAATTATAATCACTACAGGAGACGCGTCCTTTGCCGAGTGCGCGCCGCGCTTTTCGGCAAATGCTTAGAAGCACTCGGCGAAGGCTTCGCCCGAGTGCCGCACTGGCGACCCGCTTTTCGCGAAGCCATCTACGCCGAAAGTGCCAAAGTACTGCAGTCGGCAAAGAGTTCGCCGAGTGTCGTGTCGCACTTTCGGCGAACCCGGCGTCGGCCGTTAAATATGGAAGGGTCTTTGCCGAGTGCCAAAGCGTCGCACTCGGCAAAGATTTGAATATTTTAAATCTTTGCCGAGTGCCGATGTTGGCACTCGGCAAAGTATTTATTTTATGAAAAAACAAATATACTTTGCCGAGTGCCGCACAGGAGGCACTCGGCAAAGTTATGGTCATTTTGCGAGTGCCACCTTTTGCACTCGGCAAACCCGCCATTTTTCCTGCGAGGTTACCCGGCTTTGCCGAGTGCCGGCACTTTCGGCAAAGCTGGGAATTTCATTTTTTTTTTTTTTGTTTCTATTGCTTGTTCTTTGTAAATCAACATATACATATACCATAAACATTCATATATACATCATAAACCACATAGATCACCGATTCACATATATAATCCACATATCTCACAAATTCACATATATAATCCACAAATACCACAAATTCACATATATAATCCACAAATACCACAAAATCCAACATGTCCAACAACCAAACGGAATCTAACATGTCCAACATCGAAACGAGATCCGTCCAAAGTGCAACATATCCAACATCTAAAATAAATCCATCACCACCACCTCAACTTGACGGCCCCGAACCGTGGCCTCCCCGGTGCGAAGAGCCCTCACCTTGCCCCGGATACCACCCGTGCTGCGGCCGACCGGGTACGACCACCCGTGGTGTGGAGGGACGTGTGGAAGCCCGTAGTGTGGCTGCGCCGCGCGCCGGAGGAGGAACGCCACACGGCCACGTGTACCGTGCGGTCGGGCCGACCGGATAGGTTTTTGGATGGGGTGGAGAAGGGACACACGGAGGAGTCGGGTTCGAACCCGCCCGACAGTAGCTGCACAAGTGTGAGGCGATCTCATTAGTACCTGCGGGTGAGCCGCACATGCCAAATAAATGAACAACAACATATACTCACCGGAGTCATTCCACGAGGAGGAACGGGAAACGGGGTGGAGCGAACAGGCTGAGGGAGGCAACGGAGCGTGGTCACACCCGGGATCCGGAGGCCCCGGAAGTAGCTTCGCCACGTCCCGCGGGCGCACCGAGTGTTGCGTGATTGCCTCCAACTCCCGCCGATGGGCCTTCTCGGGGCGCTGCCGGCCGCAAACTCTTCCGCTGGGCGCCTCTGCTGGCCTCCGGCTCCGCCATCCGGACCTGCAATATTACAACCGTAACATTGAAACAATGCATAGGTAGCGAAAATGTGTAAAACCCGGTGAACGACCGATGAAACTGAAGTTACCCGCATCGCTGCGCATGGAGCTCCGCCGAGGTGCTATGGGGATGTCGGTGGAGGTCGTGCTCCTTGAGCGAATCACCCTCGGCACCGTCAACAGAGGACGGGTCGATCGCTACCGGTGGCCATCCGAACCGGCCGTCTTTGCTTCCCTCCTCCCAACCTCATCACCGTGTCCGTGTCCAGGGCGCGGTGGCGGATCGAAGTCCTCCCCATAGCGCCGCTTGGCCGCCTCGGCGTCTTGGGTAAGCTTGGGGTAGACGCCGGGCGTTCCCACGCCTCGGCCCCTTCGCCGGGTCGTAGGCGTTGGCGGGGGTCGCCCGCCGCTGTGAGTCAAGGCCCACCCCGCATACTCGCCGACCTCCCGGTTTGCATGCGAAGCTGATCATGCGAGGAGAACACGAGAGATGGTTAGAAGTGAAGAGATTTGAGCGCTTGAATAAAAATATCAACACAATCGTACCCATCTATCCATATACACCGGGAGGGGCACGCAGCCTTGGTGGTGTGGAGCGCCTTGCATCTCCGGGGCGACACCTCCGACGGAGTCTCTTGTACTCGCATCGTCTCGCCCAAGAGCCACTTGTCCACAATGGCCTCCCAGCAATCCTTGTACTTGCCGCACCACTCCCGGACACCGCATGACATAGCGTAGAGGATTAATGGAAGTCCGCTTTTTTTTATTGAAGAAATCTGAATAAATGCGTTCTACGAACCGGATGTACTTGCTCCCCTGGTGAGGTCGGTCTCCCTCTGGAGCATCATCTCCCTTGCTTCGTTCTTCTTCACCACCTTGCCAAGCACGTCGGCGTTGTAGGAGGTGATGCAGTAAACACGCGCCTCGTGGTACAGGTCCTTGAGTCGTTCTCGACAGACCCTGTCCTGCACTCTAGCGGCCTCCTCCTCCTTCCCGCCCGCCGCACGTGAAGTAGTTACGCATACGTAAAACATGTATCATTCAATTATTTAAGAAACATAGTATTCAAACGACGTGAAGTAATCCTGCATACACACTCACCCAAAAGTCCGTCTTGATCTTCCTGGCAAGTCTGCCCTCGTTCACGCGCACGAAGTGGTCCCACGTCCAGGGAACCTCCCTCCTGTTGTTCCCGAGGTCCACCAGGCCAGGGTAGTTCTCTCTAATCAGCAGGCTCTGGATGCCATTGATATGGCGCGCACTGCCCCCTCCGCTTACAATCTTCCAGTTACTGCACGAGGCATTAAGACAAATTGTTAGTTTGAAGTTCGATTTTCAACATGTCATATGAAGAAGTAGTGAAAATATCAATGGCTACTTACTTTTCACCGTTGGGTCGAATCACGGGGCGGCGGTGAAAAGGGATCGGCCCCTGTGGGAGGCTCGAGGCCCCGCGCTGGTAGACCTTGGCGGCACTCGAGGAGGGACGTGTGGGATGGTGTCTCTTCAGACTGGAGTCCGAGGTCGGCGGTGTGGCCGACGAGGGCTGGCCCGACGACGGCCCCGGCGGGCCTGGACGCTGGCCCCGGCTGGTCCGACGACGACACAAAGTCAAGCCTCCTCGTGGACGGACGACGTCGGCCGCGCCTCGACGTCTCCACCGTCAGGGGCTGCTCGTCGGCCTCCTCCTCGTCGGTCTCCTCCTCGTCGGCCTGGGGAGAGGGTGAGGGGGGTCTCGCGTAGCGGGACTGGACCCCCTGTCGACGTTGCCGCCTTCCGCCTGGCATTTTGTCGAGTCCCTGCAAAAACAAATAGTAAACCAATTAGTATTGCAAAATGAACGAAATATAATTGAAAGGTAACAATAATAACAAAATAGTATTACATGATTTAGAAATTATCTCCCCGAATGCCTAAGGCTGGCATGTAGTCATCACTATCGCTACCGCTATTGTAATCATCAATGTCACCATCCTCATCATCTGTATCGTCCTCAGCATGTGCATCACCCTCCACAGCTCCTTCGCGCACCAGCCTCCATCGTTCAAGAATTTGCAGGTCCTTAGCATCCTGCACCTCATCACCCTCGTCCTCATCGATGGCGTTGTCTACTTCCATGCCCATCAGCGAAAGAATGTCTATCTCCAAACGTCCTTCTAGCCCCTCAGGTTGATAGAACTCTTCAGTGTTTGGGTCAGGATTGTAATCATCATCGTTCGGAACAGGCGCTTTACCGTGCGGCGATACCTGCTGCACAAGGTACCAACCCGCAAGGTCCTCGTGTTTTTGGCACGCCCATGGGAGGTAATAAACTTGTGTGGCGTGTATATTAGCCACAATATAGACATCCTCTCCTCCATATACGGAATCCTGTCGAATTTCGACTTGCCCAATCGTAGGGTCCACTTTCGTGTCATCGGGATCGAACCAATGGCATTTGAATACCACTAGCTTCAGCTCTTTAGGACCCCGGTTGAGCTCATATATTTCTTCGACTATGCCGTAATAGTCCTTCTTATCCAAGCCGGGCGTACGAACTCCGGTGCACGTTGTTTTGCGGTTGGGCCGACTCTCCTCGTAGCTTCTCGTGCGAAAGCGATAGCCATTCACATCATAAACGGTGAACGAGTTGACCCTACGGGGGAAGCCACTGCCCACCTGTTTTAAATCTTCGCACATTTCGGCATCTGTGCGGGCCTGGAAGGTGAGGCCACGTAGATCGTTACATTATATGTTACTAGGACCAAAGTGGAATATCAAAGTCGGAACGAGGTTAGTTGGATGGTACCTTTGAGCAGAACCAGGAAATAAAATCGGGCTGCCCATTTTTTAGAAGATTGTCTTCTTGTTGCAAGGTAGGAGCCTCATTCCCTCTCCAGTGTTGACCAATAAATTCCCTGAAAAAACAAGGCCAGAGGTTTAGGGTCGATAGGTGGAGGATAGTGGCGTATGGAACAAGCTCATTGAGAACTTCTTTGTTGATAAGGAGCGGTTTAGGTCAAGGTTCAACAACACATAGAGCATGATAGTGCGCCACTCATCAAAGGACAAGTGCTTGTGGGTAGCTGCGCTTCCTCTTCCGACTTGCCCTCTCGAAAAGGCCGAGGTTCGATGAACTCTCGTCGGCGTTGTAACGAGGGGTAGGATTGTGGATATTTGGGAAGTTTCTCGGTATAGTACGCTGTGTGAAGGTCGACACCTCCTCCGAATGTATGCCTCTCGCCACGGAAGGCTCAATTCTCGGCTTTATTCCTGCATTTTCTCCGGTACCTTGAGAGCCCTCTCGATTGGATAGCACCAACGGAACTGCACGGGCCCCCAACCGTGCCTCATTTGGCGAGTGCAAAATCAGGTGCTGCATCGACGAGGAAGAAGCCGGTGGAAATATCATCTCCAACTTGCGGATCAACACGGGCAAAGACGCTCCGGATCAGCAATCGCATCCCGAGATAACTCCTTAACACAAAGTCGGCGGAAGAAAAAACTCAACTCGCCAGACGCCGCCATTAATCGGCTCGGGGAGGTATCCCCGAAGTCATCGCAGAAGGATCCGCTCAATCCATATGTGGAAGTCATGACTCTTCATCCCTAAGACTTTCATAGTCTGCAAGTTCACTCCCCTACTCAGGTTCGCCGCATACCCATCAGGGAACGATAACTTCTTCATCCACTGTAGCACTTCCTTCCTATCGGCCCTTTTGATGATGTAGTCGGCCGGGCCCTTTTTCCATCTCCTCCCAGGGCTAGGGGTCTCTATCACTAGCTTTGGTCTATCGCAGATCATCTCTATGTCAAGTCTAGCCTTAACGTTGTCCTTTGACTTCTTAAGGTCCATGGTTGTTGCGAAGAGTGCCTCAGAGATATTCTTTTCTGTGTGCATTACATCGATGTTGTGTGGAAGAAGAAGATCCTTGTAGTAGGGGAGATTAGTCAAGCCCGATATATAAGTCCACATGTGTGTGGTACCATATCCATCAAAACCACCTTTCTTTTCATCGATTTTGAGACCAGCTAGCTCGGCAAGGACCTCTTCACCGGTCATAAACTTTGGGATGGGATCGGTGACTTCAACACCTTTCGTGAAGTGCTTTTTGTCTAGTCTGAATTCATGGTCCTCGGGCAGGAATTGACGATGTTTGTCAAACGAAGAATACTTGCCACCCTTGAGAAGCCAGGTGAACTGCACAGCTGCCTTGCATGTTGGGCAAGGGAACCTCCCATGAACACACCATGCGCCTGAATATGCCATAAGCCGGGAAGTCATGCATTGAATATAGGTACCACACATGCATTGTAAAGTTTGTCTTTGTAGCTCGGTCGCACGTCGCATTACCCCATTTTGCCAAGCATCTTGCAATTCATCCCACACCGGCCGCATGAACACACCCATATTGTTGCCCGGGTGCCCGGGTATTATCGGCGTCAAGAACAGGTGCTTGAGCTCAAACATGACACCGGGGAAGATTGAGAGGGATCACGAACACGGGCCAACAAGTGTACGGGCCGCCAGTTGACCGCACGGGTTGAACCCATTCATTTTGTAAACGCTACGCGTACATTTCGAGCCTCCATAGCTTTTTCGGGATGCATATTATCGAAGTGCTTCCATGCATCACCATCCGATGGGTGTACCAACTTCTCGGGATCGTATCTTTTGCCCTTCTTGTGCCATGTCATTTGTTTCGCGGACTCCTCCGTCATGTACAGCCGTTGGAGCCTCGGTACGAAAGGAAGGTGTCGTACGACCATCTCGGGGATCTTGGACTGTTTCTTCCTGCCATCACTACATTCTACCTCCACAAACCTACAGGCTTTGCACTTTGGACAGTGCGTTGCTTCCTTGAGATCTCCCCTAAATAGGACGCACCCCTTTGGACAAGCATGGTACGACTCATACGGCATCTTGAGTCCACGAAGAAGTCTCTGTGACTCGTACGTGTTCTTCGGCAGGACGTGACCCTCTGGAAGCAGTTTGCCAATAACTGACAACAGGGTGTCGAAGCCGTCTCGACTAATGCTCAATTGCGACTTCAACGCTATAAGGCGTGAAATGGCATCCAGCTTCGTAACCATTGTCTTCTCGTGAAGGGGCTCTTTGTGCCGCCTCCATCATCTCGTAGAACGCCTTTGCGGTTTCCTCGAGTTCCTCCTCCAATCCTCCATTGAACTGTGCATCGTGAAAGTCTGCCATCATGTCCGCCATCCCGGCATCTTGATCATACTCCTCGAGGAGGGGCCTCACCACGTCCTCTCTAATACGATCGACTTCGCCGTGGAAGATCCAGCGGCTATAGTTTGGGACGAATCCGTTGTTGTAAATATGTTTACCCATTTCAATCTTGACTCGCTTTTTCTTGTTCTTACATTTGCCGCACGGACACGGCATCCGATCCGAACCCTTTAGCGGCTGGGCCAAATGCATGTTCCAGAAAGCATCGGTCCCCCTAACCCATTCAAGACTCTTACTTGCGAAGCCCGTGTACATCCACTCACGGTTATCCATCCTCGTCATACGCCCATGTCACGAGCCACATAAGCAAAGCAATTGCATCTACACGGCGTTCCTACCATCTAATAGGTGAGGGTAGGTCCTAATCCCACCGAGGGATGCGTAGACAAGGTTAGCATCCATGCTCGAGGTCCGTCCGAAGCCGATTTCGGCGACACCTCCCGCTGTTCTCCCGATACACGCCCTGGCGGGGAGAGTGTGTATCCGAGAACAACGAGGAGGTGTCGCCGAAAATCCAGCTCGGACGGGACCTCGAGCATGGATGCTAACCTTGTCTCACGCATCCACGGGCTGTCCAAAAACGTGGACAATCCGAAAGCAGATACGGTCGCAGATATGCACAGATGCGCATACCAACGCCCGTATCTCTTTCGGACGGAGACGCCTTAACGGGTCGCGCTTCAGAACAAAACTACAAGGACGGGACGGAGGTGATTCATACCTACGGGGTCGGTGGAGACGCGTGGTGCAGCAAGACCGCCCACGAGGACGATCGGGTCGCCGAGTCCCTCCCACGTGTCCTCCTACAAAACAAGGCCAAAAATAGTTAGTGTCGACTCTAAATTTAAAAGCACCTCCCCCCGCACGGGGAAGTTCCCAAAACCCAAAAAAAAACATGGCACGAAGGCCAACAACCACATGCATATACCGAGAATGGGCACGAAGGCCACCAACCACCAATATGGGCACGAAGGCCACCAACCATCAATATATCCAACCACATACTTTACTTCTCAAGTATTACCATAACAATTACTACTAATCCTACAACTATTACTAACAACTACTAAAAATACTAATACTAACCCTACAACTATTACTAACAACTACTAACACTACTAATACTAACCCTACAACTACTAACCCTACAACTATTTACTAACTACTACTACTAACCCTACAACTAACACTACTAGAAGAATAGCGCTTAATTACCTTGGCTGTGGCAACACGAAGAACGACGACCAGCGTCAATCACCTTCTTCCTCCTCCCCTTCCTCTTCTTCCTCCTTCTTCCTCTTCTCCCTCTTCTCCCTCCTCTCCTTCCTCTTCTTCCTCTTCTTCCCTTCCTCCCTCTTCCTCCTCACCTTCCCCTTCCTTCCTCTTCCTCACCTCCCCTTTCTCCCTCTGCCGCCGGCAGGCTTGACGGGGGGGCGGAGGGCGGGGCGGGGGGGGGGGGGGAGGCCGGCCGGGGCCGGGGCGGGGGGCGCCGGCCGCCCGCTGGGTGGGGGCCGGGGCGGAGGGCGGCCGGAGCCGGGGGCGAGGGGATGTCCGGGGTTTCAAGCATCCGACGTCACAACTTGCTCGAAACTTTTTCAAATTTTTTCCACAGCCTCCTCATGAGATGACAAGACACCACGCCAAGTTTTCGTGATTTTTGAACTTCGTTTGGATTTTATAGAATTTTAAAACACGTTTCCCAAGACGTAACTCGTCATGTTCCGCACATAAATGTTTGAAATTCCACGCGAGTCCTCGGATTCAGCCTAAACATACGCCAAACATCATGAATAACATTTTTTGAATGACCACAGTCCATTATTTCATGTACTGCAGTTCAAATTTGGAGTGGTCCGAAAATGCAAGAAAATATAAATAATTCATGAAATATAGCAAAACAACTTGAAACTGTCCCAAATTATGAAGATGAGATGTAATTACTTTACTAATGTCACACAAAAAAATATGGGACGAAAAATAAAAAAAAATGCATAGTTTGCCGAGTGCCAAGTCGACACTCGGCAAACAAAGTGCTTTGCCGAGTGCCCGGGCGTGTTGCACTCGGCAAAGTAACCCTAGTTTGCCGAGTGTCTAACGGCGGGCACTCGGCAAAAGTGACGGAGAACGTGGCCGTTCCCTCGCGTTATCCTTCGCCGAGTGTATTTTTTTGCCGACAGCCGTGCACTCGGCAAATGTATACATTGCCGAGTCTTCGTGACGCCGCCGACGCCGGGCACTCGGCAAAGTTCTCTTTGTCGAGTGCTCTGTTTGGCACTCGGCAAAGACCCTCTTTGCCGAGTGCCCGATTTTTGCCACTCGGCAAACCTATCCGCACTCGGCAAAGAAGCGGATTCCTGTAGTGAATAAAACACAGTGTCATCTATATATTGTCAATGGTTTTAGCCGATGGGACATATATATTACTGAGAGTATTTAATTCTTAACGGATAACATACATCGCTGCTAATATGTTTCCTGACCGGTGAAAAATATCATCGACCAAAAAATCCCCAACCGGATACCTTTCCCATTGGGCTAAAAAAACTATCAAGCAACAAATCGCTGACCAGATATGTTTGTCATGGGTTTAAAGGCACTATAAAGCAATTGATCCCCAACCAGGATACCCTCAACAATTCATGTCGACCCAAAAAACCACCGGTGGGCTTACAACTAATTGCCGAGCGAGCGTCAACCATCAGAAACATCTACTCGACCATACGATGACTAGCTAGCTAACTATGGGTCGGTAAAAGTGGGAATGTACGCTCGGCATTTGCACTTCCCGACAGTACACTACAAATTAATGGCCGACAGTTTTAATAATTGTTGGTGATTCTTGTGCTTATTCCTACAGTGCTACAGACCTATACGTACGCATCTGACCAGGACTTGAATCAATTGTTGCTATACCACCTAGCTACCTCTCGTTTCTTGCTATGTGTCATGACCCAGCTCACGGGAGGCCCAACAAGGCCCCCCTAGGGCTGCGCACGCACCAGGCCAAGCCTGGCCGGCCGCCGCCGACGCATGTCCTTATCTCGTCATCAACTTCATCATTAAGTAATAGATATTTAAGGAATAAAGATAGGAATAAATAGGGAATAAATAGATTGCTTGTAAAAGAGGTATTCCAATCTATAAGGAAACCTCTAGAGATTACTTAGCATGCAAGTCTTCCTCGGACTATAAATACAAGGGAGCTGTAATCGTTTGGAATTAATCATAAAAATTAAAGGGGTAACACCCAAATAAAAAAACTCTCCAGCTCTCAATCTCTCTCCCTCACCTCGCGCACGTGCGCCGCCAACACCAGCGCCGCCGCCGCCCTGGGCCGCCGCGCGCCCTAGGGCGCCACCGCGCCGTCGCGCCCCGCCGCGGGCGCGGCAGCCCAGCTGCCCACGCCGCCGCCTCCTCCTCCACCTCTCTCTCGTCATCGCCCGAGCTGCTACCGTCATCTTCATCGTCTTCTACCTCGTCGTTCTTCATCGACCCACGTCATCTCGTCATCACGCCGCCCGATCGTCTTCCTCGGCCCTGCCGCCGTCGCCCCCTTCGCCATCTTCACCGCCGTCGATCGGCAATCGGTGTCAATTCGGCCCAATCTAGCGAATCGGCGGTGGTATCCGAGACCGGGGCGATTCCCACCACCGGCGGCTTCCGACCACCACCAACGCCAAGATCGGATGGACAGCCACAAGATCGCCGAGCTCGGATGGAGATTCGCGAGTTTCGTGCTCACGCGAGGGAAATCAGGCCAAATTCACCGCCCTCACGGAAGTTGGATGAACAGCTTTGCCCGAGCGACACACAACGATGACACGGCCACGGGCGCCGCCAACAACACCGCCGCTGCCATGGCGCTCCCGACATCAACAACGCTCCCATCGACATCCATGGCGACCCGGTGGCCACGGCGGCGGCAACACCGCTAAAGACGCGGCGGCTTGCTGTCCGGCGTCAGCGCCCTACGGCGTCACCTCAGCCACCACCGGCGGCGTCCCGCCATGGGCGCCGCCCGGCGGTGACGACGCTCCCTACCGGCGCCGCCCGGCGTCACCCCCTCCAAGATCATCGACGCTGCAAACAGCGAGCACGCCTACCCCAAGGATGCCCCGGCTGCTGCGACCCGGATCGGATCGGATCGAGGAGGCTACCACGGGCGTCCACCACCTTTCGGCGAAAAGCCTACCCAACTAGGCCAGCGTCTCGCGGCTACTACAATGGCACGAGATAAGTTCGCGGTCACTACCAACACCCTCTTTGACATTGGGAACATCCGGGTGCCAACATGGGACGACAAGGCGGCGTCACCGGCGTCAACATCGGCGTCACTAGCATTGACATCGGCGTCGCTGGGATCAACATCCTTGGCGACACCGCCACCAAGGACTCCAACGGCAACGACGCCCCTCCCAAGGGCGCCACCATCGGCGGCGACGGCGTCCTCAAGGACACCAACGCCGATGATGAACCCCGGCGTCAACCACGTCTTCGCCATGCCTATCATCGCCAACAACTACAAGGGCATGAACCACGATGACCTCCTCCTGCCAACATCGACACCGGCGCACCCACGGCGTCAACCCAAGCGGACGCCGCCCAGGCGAGAACACCGGCGTTCCCGGGCACCAGCGGCGAAAGCGGTCATTCAGCGGCCCGACGGGCGACAACAACAATCTGCTACACCGGTGGCCATCCTCCCGGCATCAACAATGGTGGCGACCACCATCGGGCAACCTCGGATCCGGCAAAGGCGACACCATTCGTACCCGCGTCGTGAGAACATCGGGTACACCGCTATACCGACAAGAGCGGCCTCCTCCTTCTACGGTTCGTCTACATGCCAGCCGGGGACGACGCGGGAGTCTTTGGGACACCTCAACACGGTGTCTTCTTCACGACTTCAATACGCCCATCAATGGCGACAACAACAACTACTTCGCGCTACCTCGACAGAACGACGCCTTGATCGACTACACCTATGGCCCCGACACCTACGTCAGGCACATGGGCTTACAAGCCACGGCGCCCGATCAACAACCATCGCGCCATCGACAACTCGGCCGGCGGCCCGGGATGACTCGAGCCAAACCGGTTGGCTCCCTCGTTCCTCGGCGACATCTACGTCGGTCACGACTACGCCAACAAGCCGTGGACTGCAATGCACCGGCGGCGCGTGCATTACACGAGAGCACGACGATCCACCTCGCCCAAGAGTTGGGCGCTTCCATCTTGACAAGCCTCGACTTGTGAGCTTCACCGACGACGACAAGAGGTACATGCCACCGACATCAACCCCCTACCTCGTCGACCCCGTCACAATTCCGGAGGCTCTCGTTCCACCTCAACTTGCTACATCAACGCTTCACGAGCCACACGACATAGCCGGAACCAACAAGCTCCAGGCGGGAGCACCAGTTTGGGCGCTGGAGCCAATCTTCTTCCTCCACAACTACCACTACTACGCCTCGGAATTGTCAACGGTCCTATGGGATGTTCTCGAACCAGGTGGGATAATTTTGAAAACACTTGAGGTTGACTTTCACCGTCGGCGTACTCGGCACCCGATGCAACCACCTCCGAGAGCAATGGAATTCAATCAATTGAACCAAAATCAGCAAAGGTCGGCGTCTTCATCTTCGCCCAACTCATTTCCCGACACAAGTGGATGCAATAATCTTCAGGCCGTCTTTGCTTCAATCGCGCCATCAACAACAACGGCCCGTGCGAGAACCACGGTAGCGAGGACCTTATTTGTTCGGAAAAGGGGAGAGATGTCATGACCCGGCTCACGGGAGGCCCAACAAGGCCCCCTAGGGCTGCGCACGCACCAGGCCAAGCTTTGGCCGGCCGCCGCCGACGCACGTCCTTATCTCGTCATCGGCTTCATCATTAAGTAATAGATATTTAAGGAATAAAGATAGGAATAAATAGGGAATAAATAGATTGCTTGTAAGAGAGGTATTCCAATCTATAAGGAAACCTCTAGAGATTGCTTAGCGTGCAAGTCTTCCTCGGACTATAAATATAAGGGAGTACATGTCGTTTGGAATTAATCGAGGAAAAATTAAAGGGGTAACACCCAAAAAAAAAAACTCTCCAGCTCTCCGGCTCTCCGGCTCTCAATCTCTCTCCCTCACCTCGTGCAAGTGCGCCGCCAACACCAGCGCCGCCGCCCCCTGCCGGACGCCGTAGCGCCCTAGGGCGCATTGTATTTGTCGTAGCGCCCAGCGCCGTCAGCGCCGCCGCCCTTGCCTTGGGCGCGGCAGCCCATGCCCACGCGCCGCCTCCTCCTCCACCTCTCTCTCGTCATCGCCGGAGCTGCTACCGCGTCATCTTCATCGTCTTCTACCCTCGTCGTTCTTCATCGGCCCTCGTCATCTCGTCATCACGCCGCCCGATCGTCTTCCTCGACTGCCGCCGTCGCCCCCTTCGCCATCTTCACCGCCGTCGATCGGCAATCGGTGTCAATTCCGGTAATCTAGCCAGGAATCGACACTATGACTGATATCGGCGGTCGATGGTATTAAAGTGCACTGGCCAAAGGATGGCTCTGCCGCGATCTTGTTGTTGCACTGCTGGCTATAGTTCGCATTCTCGTGCACCATATAAGTTTCATCGGTCACTATATTTCGTACTGAGAACAATGGTGTCCAAAATGAAGACGGCATTTGTAATTATGATGATCAAGGATACTGTTTCCAAGATGATCACTACTACAAAAAGCGAATCTTTTACACGATCTCGCTTTTATTAACCGTTACAGTTATTTAAAGAACCGCCACGGTTAATGGAGGCCAACCAAGCCAGCCCATAAGGGAAAAAAACCGCTATGGTTAATCTATTAACCGTGACAATTTTTGTAAAATAACTGGACACAGTTAATAGGCTATTAACTGTGGCGGTTTTGTAAACAACCCACCATGGTTAAGGGGGCCAAGCCTACCAGAAATTGGAAAAGTCCAACCAGCCCGTTAACTTGTTCCTTGTATATATGCCTGAACAAACCCTAACTCCTCTCCACCCCATCTCCTTTCCATCCGGCGCCTCTATTCTCTCTCCTTTCCCTCTCCCCCTCTCTCCCTCCCTCCCTCCACTCTCTCCTCGCCCGCTCGCGGCGTGGGGAGGGGATCCGATGGTGTGGTGGCCGGATCCATTAGGCGGTGGACGAGACCGGCGGCTCCCTCCATCCTGAGCGGGCGGTGGCACCCCTCCCCGGCAGGTCGACGGTGCACCCCCTTCCCGGCGGGCCGGCAACGCTCCCCATCCCTAAGTAGGCCGGCATCACCCCTCCCCATCGTGGATCCGGCGGTGTGGAGGGCCGCCGGCGCCCCTCTACTCTCTCCATCTATGACTAGGGGGCACCATGAAGGTCATGCATCCGGCGACGCACGGGCTCCCGGCGCCATGGAGGTCGGGGATCCAGCGGCGGCCCGACCTCGTGCTCCGGCGCCCTAGAGCCTCGGGCTCGTGGATCCCAGCGGTGCGGAGGCGAGGAAGCGGCAGCGGCGTCGCGCGACTCCTAGCGGCCGAGATCCAAGCCCATCTAGGTCTAGACATGGTCTTTTTCTTTTTCTCTCATTTTATGTTTTTTGGGATTAATCGTGGTGTTTTTAAATATTAACGATGGCGGTTTTGGGTTGTTACAAAAACCGCCATGGTAAATCGGGTCGATTAACCGTAGCCTTATGTTGGTTGCGGTTGTAAAAACCTCCACGGTTAAGATTTTGTGCAGTAGTGGATGTCCAAAATTATGAGAATAATAGTGAAGACTTTTTCGATGATGGTTCCGGTGATCCAAGAGATTATAATGCAACATATATGAAGTGTGTGGCACTTTTATGTAGTTTTGTTACGCCTTGTGAACAAAAAGTATCTAATTTAAGCCCGCTCTGGGGGCGCCTCGGGCGCCACCGCTGCCCGCCCAACCTCTGCGCCGCCGCCTCCCTCCCGGCCGCCGCCGCCACCCTACTCGCCGCCGCGCGGCCGGCGGCGACGCCGCCCTCAACAAGGGGCATGGCCGCGTCCCGTCCCCCCCCCCTCTCTTCCTCCACCTCCCGCCACTCCCCCTCCAACTTCTTTCACCGGCAGCCCCCGCCGGCCAGGACGACCGGCCCGGCGGATCCAGCGGGCGGCGCTTGTAACACCCGTGTTTTTGCATCATTTTAAAAATCACTAAAAATTTGAACTTTTCGAATTAAACTAAAACTTGAGTTACTTTCCCACAAAACCGAACCACTGTTTTGAAAACCTTGCATTGAAACCTCACCATATAGAATGTAGGTTCCCTTTGCTTGATTGCTTTGTCGAACTTATGGTGGCAACAATATAAAGCATAACCTAAATATATGGAAGTCATGCATGAGCATAGTTTACAATTTCTCTGGGAATCATAACCAACTCATGGGAGATAATGATGGTCGGAGCGTGTGTATTTAATATACATATATTAGTACAAGTGCACATTTGACCCCATACAAAAACCATGGGGAACATATATACATACACACTTGCACAAGTATAAAATATAATATATGTATATACATACACATGAGAAATGGGATAAAGGAGAAAAGGAAATGAGAGAAAGAAAATAGAAAAGGGAAATAAAGGAGTCATGGGCTCGGTTCCCTCCCCTCATCGGGCCCGGCTCCCCCCTCTCTCTCATTTTCTCTAACTCCCGAACGGGGCGGCCTAGCAGGCCAAGGCCAACCGCCCACGCCTCTCTCCTTTCCCTCTACGGCTCACCGACGGGCGGGACCGGCCGTCGGGGTCATCTCCTCCAACGCGACGCTAACGACCTCCGCCCTGTCTGATTTGGACCCGCTGCCCTTTCGCCTTGCCGGCCCCGGCGGCGTGGACTAGCTCACAGGAACGTGTTGACCCCCGTTGCCATGCCACGACGCCGGCTCACCCGCTTCGACTTCGCACACGTGGCGAGTGGCGACCGCTGGCGGAGAGATGTCCGCGCGATGTGACCGCGCGATGCGTCCTCCGCTGGAGCTGATCGCGACGACGAGGGGCACGGTGAGCCCGCGGACCAATCGCGAGCCGTCCTATCGGCCACCCGCCACGGCCCCATTGTTGTCAACGAGCACGGTGGAGGCGGCTCACTCACCATGAAGCGGCGCCGGTTGCTCGATGAGACGGGGCGAGGTCCAACGCATGCCGATTCGACCCAGCGATGCGACACGGCGATTGCCAAGCCAGCGGCCCCAGCGCGCCCGTCCGCCCTGCCGGAGGAAAAATATCGGAGCGGGCGAGAGGATCTCGCCCAGGGGCTTCGCCGCGGGCGAGGCTATAATAGCCCGCCCGGTGCACGGCTCGACTCGCACCTCATCACCAAAACTGCTCTTAAGTCCCGAACACCGGTGCTCGCTCCCTCTCCCCTCCTCCGCTCTCCGGTCTCGCGAGCAACGGAGTTTCCCCAAATCGGGACTCCGCCGCCGCTCCGACGAGGTTCAGCGCCGCCGCCCGCAGGAGTAGCCGCCGGTTGCAATTGGTAGCCTGGTATGTTCCCTAATGTCTCCTCTTTCGTTTGCCCTTTCTTTCTCTGTCTATTATGCAGTAGTGTGCCACGCGGAGTGCCGCCGCCACCGGAAGGCTTTGCGGCCGCCATCGCTGAGGAGGCGAGCCGCCCGCCGCCGGACCCACACCATCGGGTTCGGGGACATCTCGGGGGGCGAAACGGGACCTCAGCGGCGGTATGGCCCGAAAACGGCCACTCCGCGAGCCCTCCGGACAGCGCCGCCGTGTTGGTGACCCGGCGGGGCGGGATTCCCTTACGTGTGGCGGCGAGTCTCCCACCGCTTCTGGCGTCAGCGGCGAACGGTGGGAAGCCGCCATGTGGCGGCGCCGTTCCGCCGTCCACGGTGCCACGCGGACGGACCCACGCCCCCTTTGCATCATCCGCGTGGCCCCACGTGGCCCGAGGGGACCACCCGGTCGGTACAAAGGTGCAAATGTATACGGCATGGGGTACACTAATTAAAATGCTAGGTGCACCTTTTAAAGGTTGTACTTGGACCTTATAAATGATATTTCTCGTGTTAGAAAAATTTTAAAAATTTGTAAATTCATTATTCGAATTATAGAATTTTATCATGTAATTAGTTCCAATATTATTACATGATAAAATTATTATATAATATTACCCTAATCAATTAATTAGGGATTAATATAGTATAATCCATATCTCATGCATATTAACTCGGAATTGAGTGAAACGACTTCCATAATTCCTCTAAAATCTAGGACTATGCATTAAGCCTGTTACCACCATAATGTTCTATGTTTGCTATGCTTGCTTTAGATAAACCGGGTTTATCGATAGTCGCGTTAGTTCTTCGTCGACCGATTGGGAGTTTCTTTCCTAACGAGCCAACTTAGTTCGTCATCGTGCCGATTTGTAAGAACACACCAGGCAAGTCCTTACCCCCACCTTAATCATGACCTTTATTAATGATGTTGATAATATAATGGATCTCGAGGTCATAGCCTATTATCGTATGTGGTGAGCTATGTGCATGATGTCTTTGTGTGCCCTTTATTATGAATGGCCGTGTGCCTAATATTGTTGAGAGCTAGGTGCTCTGTTATGAGATGATATGTTGTGCACATACGATAATAGCCATGATGTGATTAAATGATGATAACTTTGTTTAGTGATAGTGGTATGAGCCGGATAATGTAGCTATGGAGCTAAGTTGGATGACGTAATCATCCACATTATCCAAGCTCATACGTTTTTAAGTAAGAACTTATATGAGATCCTAAAATGAACCCTTTCAACAAAAAAGTGGGTGGTGGTAATCCACGGTGAGGTGGATTACCACATCGGGAATCGCCGTGAGGGATTCTGGCGGGGGAGATACCGCTTCCCTAAGGACCGGTTCATGGACCTTCTACCTAGTGAGTCATTACGCATGACCACACGTCGGTATGGGACGGTTGGATTCCACACCCGTTAGGTAACGGTATAATTTCGATCCAAGGTGGCCGGTGTAGGCAAGCGATCTATCGGGAGTCGACGCGGGAAGGACGACCCGTGGTCCGTTGGCGTGGTTGCTAGGTGTCTTCCACTAAACGTTGAGATTATGTGATTGGCCATGTTGTGCACAAAAGATATGTATAGAGGTGAAGACTACGCACGGGGACGCATCCTCCGTAGCACCTTTCGTTACGCACGGGGATGGCGGCCTCGTAGTGGGATTTCCTCTGGCGCGCTGAGTGCGACATCTTCGAGGAGGAGAAGATGGTCGTACTCCAGGCGAGGTTACGCATGGGGATGACAACCTCCGTGAGAGAGTAACGCATGAGGGTTGTATCCTCCGTAATGTAATCCAACCCCCGAAAAGTCGTGGTAGGATTATACAGAAACCTAGGAGGCATCCGAACGGTACGGAATCTCGTTGGACCTTTTCTAACCACGATCATGGGAGGAGTTGGTCCATCGTGTGGGGAAAGTGTACAACCTCTCGCAGAGTGTATAAAATCTATTCGAATAGCCACGCCCTTGGAATGGGCGGATGCTAGGCGAGGAACATCTATGATTAGACTTTCACCATAATTAACTAACATGTTTGCTTTGTGTTGAAGATAATGAGATCCAATCCGGGGAACTAGCGAGAACAGTTTTAGAGACTCGCTAGGGCCCAAAACCCTTAATAACCAAACCACCCATGGTTTGGACTTCTTTGAAAGTACGTTTGTACTCACCCCTCTATTTTTTACAGACTTCGCACATCGGGAGGTAAGGCGTATCGTAGGAAATCGTAAGGAGTGCGCATAGGAAGGAGACCGAGAACCCAGGGTATATCCCAGTAATCAAGATGCGTGTGGAGTAGGAGGTAGTGCCTGCACGGTCTAACGCCCTACGTAGACCCGTCATCGGGGATACCATCGCCGCGATCGGCTACTCGATCATTGTAACCCGGAAAGGTGTTACCGTCATCACCGTAAGACCTTCTATCCTATACTAATTCAGCTCGGTATTTACTCTATTGCGTATACCAATATCTACGGTTAATAAGCGTATTTGTGGCGTGATCCGGCGCAAATACGTGAAACAGGACCCTATTAAAGTAGGGGGGCGACGGCGCTCCCCCTCCCTTCCGCCGGCGGCAACCGGCACGGGCGGGCGGGGGGTATGGCCGGGCCAGCGGTGGCTGGCGGATCCGATCCCCGGCGGCGTCTCTCCGGTCGCGTCGACCTTGCAGCGGCGGCGCCTCCTCTCGCGGGCAGCGTCCGCGGCGGCCCGGCCGGATCACGGGCCTCGGGCCCGGCTCCTAGCGCCGCGATCCCTTCTCTCCGGGGCTTCGGGGACGACATTTGCGCTCAACGCCGCCTACATCGGCGGGGCGGTCGGCGGCGTCCGCGTCGTCGGCGACTTCACCGTCCCGTGTTACGGTGGTGGCACCGCGCCGTGGTTCGCTTGTTAAGGTGGTGCGGCTGCGTCAGGCGTAGCCGTGGTGATGCTCGGGCATGCCGGGCCATCGCGCCGGCGGGGCATGGGAAGCGTGAAGTTCGTGCAAAATTTCGTCGTGGGAGGGTGGTTCGTCTTGCGGCCGGGTCGAAGACCTTTGGTGCTCCTTTGGCGTTGTCGGCGTTAGCGGACGTCGATCTCCTTCATGAAGGCAACGCTTGAGCACTCCTGCGGCCTCTTCGCCCGTCCCCCTTTCGTCGGTTTTGGCCGTCGCCTTTGTTCCTATTTGTGCTTCTTGTTTTCCCACACCGGGTGGTCTAGCTTGCGGTGCCTAGTCGTTTCGGCGGATGCTTTGCCGCCGAGGTGTGCTTTGCTTGGGCGGATGCTTTTGCCGCCCGTGTATCCGATTGTTGTCGTTTCCGCGGATGCTTTGCCGCCCGAGGTGCTCCTAGTCGTCGTCGTTTTGGGAAGGTGCTTTGCCGCCCGAGTTGACGAGCTTGCGTTTCCGGCGTGCTGGCGTGCAACGAGAGGTCGCGGTCGTAAAGAAACTGCGTTTCCGGCATGTTGCCGAGGTCGCGGTCATTACGAGCTTGCGTTTTCGGTTTTTGCGGGCCACCGAGGTCGCGGTCGTCTTTGCGGATGCTATCTTTGTCGTAGCGGTCGTCATCTTTCTCGCGGATGCTTTCTTTGCCGTGGTTGGTCTCGACGGATGCTTGGCCGTCGGTTTCTAGCGGATGCTTGGCCGTTGTTGTCAAGTTTGGCTCGTTTCACGCTAGCTACCGGGTGTTGGGTGTTTTTATTTGCAATAGGTTCAGCTGTTGGGGTTGTTAGTTGGAGGGTGCGCCCCATCCCTCCCCTCTCGCTTCTTCTGGCGTGCATTTTGTGTCGGGGATTTCGTGGGTAACCCGAGGGTTACTCGCGTCTCCTCTTGTATCCGCCATTCTTGGCCTTCTTTCGTCCTTTCTCTTAATGCGATGACGGGTGAAGACCCGGCTTGGAAAAAAATTCAAGTATTTTAATTGGAGCATTAATTTATGTTATGTTGAAGAATGTTCTTAGAAACTATGATAACAACCGTATCGTTTGGTGATCATTGGGCTTCAAACTTTGGAAATGAAATACCATGAACTGTGAATGTTGAATATTCGTAATTGATCCTCCTGGTCACATATTAATTATTTATGCTATAAAAAATATATCCCAAGCAATAAAACCAGCAATCATTTATATATTGCCCATGGTTTATAATAAAACACAACTTCATTTATATATTGCCCATGGTTTAATAGTTTTTCCCCATGGAAAACCAGCAGTAACGAGCGGCCCAGCAGCTCTCCCCCGCGTAGCAGGCCTTCCCTTCTGGCCGGCCCAGCGTGAGCACCAGCCGAGAGCCCGCTTCCCTCCCTTGCCTCTCACGTGCGCAGCACGCAGCACGCAGCTGTTCCGATTCGATGCCGCTCGCGTGTGCAGCAGGAGTCGCCGCCAGCTTCATGGGCCCAGCAGTCGGTGTCCCATCAACGGCACGGAAGCTGGAGAGCCGTGGCGTGAACCCTAGCGCCGGGGCTATAAAATCCCAGGCCAAGCCACCGGAGTGACTTTCAAATCCATTTTATTCTCCAGATGTTGTGTTTTCTTTTATAAATTTTTGTACAACTGTTTCAAAAAAATAAATTTGTACACAAATAAATTGAATTTTTATATTGCATCGCCTATTGATCTTGGATATTCAAACTTTTATAGTTCACTTGCTAATGTACATTTATAGATGAAACCAAATAATCGTGTATATATAATAATAATTAGATACTTACACCGTATGTTGTACCATATAATCCTTTTGTATCATGTTTGTTATACAAATATTCATAGAATTGAGATATGTATTTTATCCATTGTTTATGTGGACTATTGGCATATATTTTGGTCCGTTATATAGAATTGCTCACGACACACTTAGGATTTCGAAGGAAAACTGCCCCACCGGTTAAAAAGAAAGGGTCTCTTTGGCACGGCTTCGCCGGCTGCGGCTCGGCTCCTCCTTAGCGCTAGTGTAGCGTCATTGTAGCGAAGAGCCGTTTTCTCTATCCCGACTCGCGCGGCCCTACAAAAGCCGAGAAGCTCAACTCCGACTCCTGCATGCTACTGTGGCGCAGTGGAGGAGCGGAGCTCCCACGCCAAACAGGGTCATCGACATTCATCACCTAAATTACCGGTTTAGTGTTTTTTCTTTGGAAAAAGTCTACTTTTGGTCCCTCAACTTTTACGAAAGTCCGATTTTGGTCCCTCAACTCCAAAACCGGACAAAACGGGTCCCTCAACTTTTCAAACCGTGCAGATTTCGTCCCTCGGCGGGTTTGGACGGTGGTTTCGCTACAGTAACTCCGGTTTTGCTACAGTGACCGTGGTTTCGTTTTTTTTCTTTTATTATTTATTTCGGTTGAATCTTTCAAAAATCATAGTAAATCACCGGAAAATTCATAAAATAGAAAATCTAATTTTGTTGGACTCCACATGAGTAGAGCTACGCAATGAATATATAATATGATATATATACTTTAGTACAAAGTTTTTGCTAGAAGGTTTTGCCTTTTTTTTTTTTTTTATTTATTTCGACTCAATCTTTAAAAAATCATAGTAAATTATAGAAAAATTATAAAATAAAAAAATTAATTTTGTTGGACTCCACATGAGGCGCGCAAACACAAAGTACATAATTATTGTGGCTCTTTAGCTGGGTTAGGTTAGCTAGGTTTCTTTGTCTTGATCTGCGTACGCACGCACGCACGTCTGAAATTTTGTGAACGATCGATGGATCCTAGCCAATAAATTAAATAGTACACCTATATATCTTTATTGTCCATTTTATTTTATTCTCCGGATGTTGTGTTCCCTTTTATAGAATTTTGTACAACTGTTTGAAAAAAATAAATTTGTACACAAATAAATTGAATTTTATATTGCATCGCCTATTGATCTTGGATATTCAAACTTTTATAGTTCACTTGCTAATGTACATTTATAGATGAAACCAAATAATCGTGTATATATAATAATAATTAGATACTTACACCGTATGTTGTACCATATAATCCTTTTGTATCATGTTTGTTATACAAATATTCATAGAATTGAGATATGCATTTTATCCATTGTTTATGTGGACTATTGGCATATATTTTGGTCAGTTATATAGATTGATTACGACACACTTAGGATTTCGAAGGAAAACTGCCCCCACCTGTTAGTCAAAAGCACTTGAATTTCGAAGGAAAACTACCCAACGTGTTAAAAAGAAAGGGTGTCTTCGGCATGGCTTCTTCGGCTCCGCCTCCTCCTCAGCGCTAGTGTAGCATTATTGCAGCAAAGAGCCGGTTTTCTCTTTCTCTCACTTCGTAAGGCTCTGTAACTAGGAGCTAGAAAAGCGCGGTTTTTGGTTCCCCCGACTCTGACTCTGCACGCTATGGCGCAGTGGAGGAGCCGGAGCTCCTTCTGCTAGGGTCATCAACTTTCATCACCGACCGTGCAGTCGGTTTAGTGGTTTTTCTTTTTGATATGCCTCTTATCCAAAAATTGTAGTATCTGTTCGCACAGCACACCACTAACACGCACACCCTTACATATTATCCGTGTACCAGCAGAACAACTACAGCTCTCACATGATTAGCCCATCAAAATCACTTGAATCACTATCCGTGTAAAAACTTTGCTACAACTACACTCAAAGAAGATCGCGTCCATCCCGAAATTGAATCAGGTGACTCCGTGAGCGCGAGGTGCGCCCGTATTCCATTGAACGAACCACGCGAAGTAGCAAACGCTCGGAAGAGCGATAGAAGATCGCGTCCATCCGAAATCACCGTAATCCTTTCTCTCGACGAGGTGCGCACGTATTCCCATTGAACGAACCACGCGAAGAGGCAAACGCCGGAAGATTCTGCGAAGGATGGATGGTCATCTACTGTTCCCGGTGGGAAATCATGGGTTGAGCGAGGCTCGAACCCACGATCGGCCGCTCCACCATCCGGAGACTGCTAGCCAAAACGAGCTAGCGCTCGTTCCCCAGTGGTTTTTCTTTTGAGCAAGAGTACTCATCAGTGGCGAACGGCCCATTTACTATGGGCCGATCGAGGAGCCACGCAGCGCGCGTCGCTTCCCCTGCGTGCCGGCACGAGGAGCACAGCATGCCCGACTGACCGCGCCTGTCCACATCAGCCGTGGCACGGCGGCAGCGCGTGCTCCCACCTCGGGGCACACGACGGCGCGCGCGCTGCTCTCTGCGCACTCGCCGCCACCGTCGGAGGCGGCCTGGCCGCGGGAACGTACTCGGCTATTTACTTGGCCAAAGAATTCTCTAGGGGAAATGGACCCCGCGCAGTGTTGCAGGACATCATCGATCTCTCTCTCACCGTCGCAGCACACCCTCGGGGCCCGAGCCGCCGCCGCCGGCCGCGCTCCGACCGCACGTACGATCGAGGCTGCTCCGTCCATTGCCCTCTCCCTCTTCTTCGTTCCCTGCGCACCTTCTGGCTGCCGTGATCGAGCGGAGTGGATCGATCGATGGACGCCGCCGCGCAGGCGCCTGTGGGAGTGGTGGTCGACGTCGAGGCGCTCGCCGGAGCCGGACCGATAGCGAGCGAGGCCCCCGCCGCCGCTGCGCCGCCTAAGGTAAACGACGACGACGCGTCAGTCTGCACACACATTGCCTAGTGTCCTGCCCAGCGGCATTCAGCAAAACCGGGACCTTCTCACGTGAGCCCCGCGTGTTTGTCGAAATGCCTACCAGCAATGCGCATAGTGGTGGGAATTCTATTGCAGGTGCATGTTTTAGGATTATTTTTTTTAATATGTTCTTGTTATGCTTTGTGCATGTAATTAATTTTGGTTCCCATCTGGGTCATTTACTCATTTGTAGTATTGGCATACTATGGAGGTGGACGTTTTGCCACATTAAGCTATCGTCCATCCTCAATTTAAACTGGAGCTTTGTTTTTGCCTGATTGTCCAGGAGTCCTTTCAGATTGGACTGATTGATCACTTACCTTTTCGGCCTTTTCTGCTTCACTGTTCCTGTTTCAGTCAAAGTTGTTGCCTTTTTGGTGTGACTGGACTGGAAAACAAAATATGATAAATCTCAATTGTATTCTTTCTGCATTATTGGTTACATGGTGACAACAGAGACGTCGAAGATCATAAACATTTTATTTTCGTGTGTGTGTGTTTTGTTCTTTTCATCTTCAGTTCTACTGTTAATGAAGGTTATATACATTGCTCTCCTGTTGGTTAGATACAAAAATTGTACTACCGTGCCTTTTAGGTTGCCTCATGATTTTGATTACTGGGCAATAAGTATACATGCTAATTCCATGGTGCTGCTGTGTAACACAGGATCCAGCATGGAAAAGGTTCTTGTACCACGTTGGACCAGGCTTTATGGTCTGTTTGGCCTACCTTGATCCTGGAAACTGTACGCCCTGCACCATTCTTTCTCCATCTCTTCTCTCAAAATGTCGCACACTACTGATGCTTGTCAAATTCGAACAGTGGGAACAGATTTGCAAGCTGGTGCAGATCATAGATATGAGGTACACTTTCATATCTCTGTTAAATCACGCCATTCACTCTAGCAAGCAACATTCTTGCATAATACTACAAACCGAAACTAACTAATTTGCTCCTTTTTCCATTTATTTTTAATTCGCTCATTTATAGCTCCTCTGGGTGACCTTGATTGGCCTCATCTTCGCGCTAATTATTCAGTCACTATCTGCTAATCTTGGAGTAGTGACAGGTACCTATTTTATAGACAACTAGTATATAGTATATCATGCTTAGAAGTACACTCTCTTATGTCAGTTGGAATTGATGGCTGTTCACTGACTCAGGGCGGCATCTTGCTGAGCTATGCAAGACGGAATATCCAGTATGGATGAGAATCTGCTTATGGCTGCTAGCAGAGTTAGCTGTGATTGCTGCAGATATCCCAGAAGGTTAAGATCATATCTTGTCCTCTTGATAATCTTACATAAAACAATTATTCTTCCAACTGCTATGTTTAATTTTCTGCTCATCGTGTATTATATTACTGAACATAGATGGATACAATCAAAGAGGATTCAGTGTTTTGTTCTAGCTAAAATGACAGATTTATTCTTCTTGCTAATTTCGTCCACTGTTTACCATAAAACTAAGGAGTGCAAATTAATCAATAAGTTTTTTTTTTACCAATTTAGAGTACTCAATTGGTTTTCATATTCATCTGACCGTTTGCTTTTTACAAATCTTATTATTTTTCAGTTATAGGGACAGCTTTTGCTTTCAACCTCTTGTTCCGCGTACAATTGTGGGTGGGGGTTCTCATCACTGGCTCAAGCACACTTCTCCTCCTTGGAATGCAAAAATATGGGGTAATCATTTTATTGACAGGCTCTGCATATCAAAAATGTTTTTACTGAAGTTCTCACAAACACTCATCTACAGATGTATTCTCTAATGGTGTTTGGTTTGAGGAGTTGGCCTAGCTGAAATGATCCATAATGAGAATTTTTGTGGGATACTGGGATGACTCTATCCTTCATGTTTACACTAGAAGTGCTTATGAGGAATGAAGTAGTGATGGATTAATGCATCAAATTCCTCAGATCAAACAAGAAAATTAGGAGTCAGATGATGTACCATCCCACTCCTTAAACCAAACTCATCAAAAAACTAATTCCAACATTAACTCTGTCTAGTACTAATATTCACCATTTAGATAAGATTTTATTTTTATGCATTTAGCCTGACATGTAGCCTGTTTTCTACATTCACCTAGGTTAGGAAGCTGGAACTTTTGGTTGGACTATTGGTGTTTGTTATGGCAGCATGCTTCTTCATAGAGATGAGCATAGTGAAGCCTCCTGCGAAAGAGGTCATCCATGGGCTATTCATCCCCAGACTGAGTGGGCCGGGCGCTACTGGAGATACTATAGCCCTTCTCGGGGCTCTTGTGATGCCGTAAGAATTTTAGCATTGAAAATATCTGTGTGTTCATCTGTGTATATGTGGTGTATCTTTTTTTTACTTTCTATATAGGAGATTTTGTTTTGGATAGAAGCAGCTTTAATTCTTTTTATAGCTACAATTGGTGTTAAGTTTATGCTCTAGAACTCCATTCCTCTATGATTGTAGTTCTTGTCATATCATGTCAAATAGTGTAGCTATTTTTTTTTCAGTATAATAATAATCCTTTTATTAAACTAATTACAGGCACAATCTATTCTTGCACTCTGCCCTGGTACTGTCAAGGAACACTCCCTCATCAGTAAGAGGAATAAAGGTAAATAGATAAAATCGAACGGATTCAGAATTCTGAAACAATTCAGCTTACATTCTGGCGTTTCATAGTTAATAGAAATGGCGACAATCAATCGACTTATCTGTTCGCCTGTTTGCATTTCAGGATGCTTGCAGGTTCTTCTTTTTTGAAAGTGGCGTAGCTATGTTCGTGGCACTTCTGATCAACATATGTATCATCTCTGTCTCTGGAACTGTCTGTAACTCGAGCAACCTCTCACCAGATGACTCTGCAAAATGCAGTGATATCACCTTGGACTCCTCATCCTTCCTCCTCAAGGTATTACGGATTGCTGCCTGACCACTACTCACTAGCTTTTGGGCTCTCTTGATTAGTAGAGATTTTTAATTGATTGCTTATTTTTTATTTCAGAATGTGCTAGGAAATAACAGCGCGGTTGTGTATGGTGTGGCACTCTTGGCTTGTGGAATAAGCTCTTCCATCACCGGTACTTACGCTGGGCAGTACATCATGCAGGTACCACTTCTGGTGCAAATGTATTTCCTCACAGAATATTTGCAATCAAACCACTAAAAGTTTAACAATAATTTAAATATATATAATATTCAGATTTATCATGTGAGAATGGTATTTGAAAATTGCTCATCTACACATATTTGTTTTTATTATTAATATATGTTTGAAGATGTATAGATGATCTGTATTTGTCTTAACCAGCAATCAAACTGGATCAGAGCTCTCTCAGTGCTTGGTTAAACTTGAATAGTAACTTCTTCACCTCGATTAACTGATAATTAGCCTTGTTTGAGTTATCATTGTTAAACTGATGGATTATGCGCGCTTAGGCGTGAAAAAAAAAAACTGACGGATTATAATATCATATTCTTTCCAGCATTTACATACTTGTAGGCATCACATTTCAAGTGTTAAACCTACAATTAATAATGCATGTACTTGAAACATGTTTTGCATGTCTTTGGCTCTTTGTTCAGGGTTTCTTGGACATCAAGATGAGACAGTGGCTTAGGAACCTGATGACTCGCAGTATCGCCATTGTACCAAGCTTAATCGTTGCCATCATTGGTGGGGCCAGCAGTGCTGGCCGTCTCATCATCATTGCATCGGTACAGTTGTTTCCACCATCTGGTGCATGGACCATTTACAGATCTGTAAATACAACTTATTAGTAGTTTAATTGTATGAATTAATAACAGTTCCATTGATTTAAGTTTCTGATTTTACAAAGGAAAATCTTCTGGTGATTTGTTTGGTTGTGACATTCTGTAAATTTGGTGCAGATGATACTGTCTTTTGAGCTACCATTTTCTCTCATCCCACTTCTCAAGTTCAGCAGTAGTAGCAACACGATGGGCCAACATAAAAACTCTATCTATGTAAGTACGAAAGTCAGTTGCAAGTAACAGTTTCTCTGTTTGAAAGCACGAACTAGTTTCCTTCCTTAACTAATGATGCATATATTGATCACATACAGATTATTGGATTCTCGTGGATGCTCGGGTCTGTTATCATTGGGATAAACATCTACTTCCTCAGCTCAAAATTTGTTGGCTGGATCCTCCACAACTCACTGCCAATTTATGCTAACATTCTCATTGGCATCATCGTGTCCCCTCTTATGCTGCTCTACATTTGTGCTGTGATCTACCTCACTCTAAGGAAGGAGACCATCAAGTTCGTGTCTTGCGGTGAGCTGCAAGCCATTGAGACCGACAAATCAAAGGTTGCTGATGATAGCAATAACGAGGAAAAGGAGCATGTATCCTACAATGGCATCTAGCTTGGCACTGTTCAAGGTGGAGGTTGACTCTATCACAGAATCAAGATGTTGCTTACCTAGAACTGATTCGGCTGTGTGATATCCGTCCTTGCAATCTGTTTTCACGCTTTTTTGTCTGGTGTGTAGTTTAGGCATAATTTTTTAACAATATAGGCATAATAGTTTGTTGAGCAAGTTGGTGCTTACCTAGTTGTGGTGGTTGGTCTCTAGGTTGTGCTATGTAATTTCCTCAGATCAGTGTTTTGCAACTGAGTTGTTTCTGGTTGCTGATAGAAGTTGTGTTTAGTTTTAGTGGGTAGTTCTTAGTACTGGACTTGTTTGGTAGTTGTCCATACTAGTCGTGTGGTTTTCTTGGCCTGGTTCTATTCGAGAATCAGAGCTTTTGTTGTTCATTTGGGAACAGAAAAAGAAAGGAAAAAGAGCAGCTTGTTTACTCTCCCATCTTTGCAGTCATGCTTTCTCAAATGCTTATATGATATTGATATATATGGTTGCTCGGGCCATATACAGAAACAGAGATGACACATTGTACTTCAGGAGCAGCTTTAGAATAGATTCAAGCATAAATCAAGTCTAGACAACCAATGTTCTCTCACCAATTTTTTCTTACGCATACCACCAATTTTTACATGTCTTGACCCTCTATTTCACCGTTTTTAAAGTCACTGTACACAATGGTTAGTAACCATGTTACATACATTAAAATTACTTAAGTATTAAACACACTTGACACGCTGTTTACACTATATTTATAATGATTAGAAAAAACAGTACAACTTAGATTGACAATACACCTGGATATACACTATGTCTATACATAGCAAAAATTATGACCCTCGAAACATCCAAGTTACATATTATAAACTAGAGGGAGTATTCACTAGTAATTAAAATTTTGCTATGCTTGGAATGATGCAGAAACAAGAAGCAAGAAGTAAACCATAGCAAGCTATGATCTCCAGTTGCCACAAAACATCAATAAACTATGTGCTCAGATCAGTAGTAGTAGATTGGTAGTAGTGCGAGTACAGTGTTCAGCACTGCGAAGATCACTCCGCCCAAAGCGCGCTGGGAGAGCAGGATGGAGCCGTTAGAGCTCCCTCGAGCGCTCGTCCGCCGCCGCCTCCCGATCTACCAAATCCACCAAATACACCCCAAATCCAACCGAAATCCTCCTTCCATCTTCGGATCCAGACTCGTCCCTCCCCGATCTACCTTCGGTGGGTGCTTTTTGACGAGCTCGGCTCCGGTGGAGGTGCCGCTTCCGCGTCGCGCGGGCTGATGCCGTCACCGGCACCTCTCTCCGTCGTCGGCCATGCTGCTGCGGGTGGGGCTGCGGCTCCATCAGCTGGTGTCTCCACTTCAACGGTGGTGGAGGCGGCATGTTCGGAGGGGCTGCCTGGAGCTGGTGTCGTCTCGGCGCCGCCCGTCGGCCCGGCTCCCAGCGGCCTTCCGACCCGCGGGTCAGCGGTCGGCGGCTTTGTCCCGGATGCGGCTCCGTTCGTCCCCCTGGCGGTACCCCGGGCGTTCAAGGCGTGCGGTGGTCGGACAGCTCGGTTTCTCCGACTCGATTGCGGCTGCGCTGCCGCGAGGCCGTGCGGGCGTCCCTCACGTCGACGTCGTCCGTCGGGGCTCTCCGGCACATGTGACTTCTTGTGCCATCGATGGGCGGCGGTGGAGGCTATCCAACGGCAGGGAGCGGCGGCCTTCAGGCGTTCGAGAGGAAGGAAGCAACGTCGTCTCCCGAGCTCCATGGTGCCGAGGGGTGTCGTGTAATGGCGCGTCCGACTCGGCCACGGCGTCGTCTCTCGGCACCAGCGCCCGATGCGGGCTGGAGGAAGGTGTCTGGCGGTGGCGTGGTTGTGCGGGGGCTTGGCCCGGCCGGCGCGGAGCCTCGCGCTCGTCAAGTTCCACCGGGCACCGGGTTGAAGTTTTTGCTTCAGCTGCTTTGGCCCCAACCATGTCATTTCGGCTCTGCCGCAATCGTTCGGTGCCTCCGATGTGGGAGGAGGGTCACCATCTTGGCGTCGGTCTTTGGCGCAACGGGGTGTCCCTCGTGGACAACACCGACGCCCGGCCACCGGTGGTGCCCCTCGCACCCCCCCCTGTTTACGTGGTGGGCGCTGCTGTCAGGGATCTTTGTTGGTGTCGGCTGGATACTTGATCCGTCCCGTGGGCGGCGGCGGCGGAAGCGGATGCGGACCTGTGCTGCGGTCGACGCCACGCGCTAATATGGTCCCCGCCAACCTCGAGTTCGAGATGTTGCTCTTACAACGCGTTTGGATGCTGGACATGGCCGGGATTTGAGGGATGATCCGATCTTTGGTGGAGCTTATGGCCTCACTCCCCTGTCGTCAGATTGCGGAAGATTGCTCTCCCATCCTTGCTGCCCCTATGGGACGGTGATGTTCTTGGATGCATGGATGTGGGGCATATTGATCGTGACTTGGTGGAAGATCAATGTTGATGGAGGTTGCGGCATCGACATTGGGACCATCTGAGGCCGGTGATGTGCTGGTCGGGTGGCTGCTTTCGGCGTGTCCCGGCTAAGCGTCGCCGGACCTTCGTCACCGAACTTCGGTCGAGATTGGGGCATCGGATGGTGTCGCGTCGTGCTGGTTCGGTGTTCTTTGGAGGTTTGCATCTCGATCAGAACCCCCTTGTTGGGGACGGAAGATGGGGAGATTGTGGCGTCACGAGCCGGCAATGGTGGGCGAGTTGCTAGGTGAAGCGACCAAAGAACCCGTGGACACCGAGGACCATCCTCCGCTCACGTGAGCGGCGCCCAGAGTCGATCTTGGCCTCCTTGGATCAGGGGCGTCGCGGGCGGGACGCCGAGCTCCCTGCGCCGACCATGTATGCGTTGATGACTTTATTGCGGTTCCGGCCGTTGGATCCTCCGATCCTGTCCCCACGCCGTTGTTGAGGCGGACGCGTCAGCGGAGGAGAGCTGACCGATGATGACCTCATCCCCAAGCGCGGTCGCGCGGCTTGCGGCGAAAAGAGTGCGCCTGAGGGGGCGAGACCGGAGGCTCGGGCAAGGAAGGTGCTATTGAAGAAGATGGGGATCCACGTCGAGGCGGAGCATCCGGATGAGGTTTCCTTCGGCGAACTTCGGGCTGCCTTGGCTGGGCCCGACGCTGACGTCAACAGGGAGGCGATGGAGGTGTTCTTTCTCCGCGGAAAGAAGCGGAGGGCTTCCCGGCCTGCGGACGACACTGAGTGTGCTAGGTCCTAGGTCGCAATATGGTTAGCCATGTAATCGTTAAATTTGGATCCGGTAGTTTAGGACTTCTTTGGTTTTTCTTCTTTGGAGGCTGGCGGTGATGTCCACTCGGCATCACAGCTTAGTCTTTGTATTTGGATTCGGTTTTCCTTCCTCTTAATGAAAAAGCGGGTGAATGGCCCGATCGAGAAAAAGAAGTAAACCATCTGGATGCATCGCAATGAGCTGCCTACCTCGCCCTACACGCATATATAGGCTCAAAATCTGGATGCTCACCTTCTTAAAAGAAATTAGTGACCCTTAAATTTATGGCTCTATATATGCCACTTTTTTTTTTCTAGATCACGTCTATACCGTGTATTTCATTAAAAAGAAGATAACACAATACAAATAGAAACTATCCGAGACGAGATGGAAAGATGCTATAAAGGTCTGAGGCAACAATCTCTGTGCCACTTAGGTCCACAAGCTCTCAGAAACGCAATCTTGATCGTGACCAGATTATCTCACAAATAGAAACCATCCGAGACGAGATGGTAGGATGCTACTCCTACCACAATCTCTGTGCCACTCCTACCACAGGCTCTCAAAAACGCAATCTTGCTCGTGACCAGATTATTTCATATAAGTTTGACCAGATTTTTATGTTCTGTATATAGATATTTTTAAGGGGATTTTTTAATTTACAAATTTCTCATGAAAATGTGAGAAATGATGTTCGTCAGTGGGCCGGGCTACCATGGGAACAGTGAGTTGAGGCCCACATACTAACTCGCCAAGATCCGCCAGACAAGCCCACGTGAACCCATGGTAGCCACCACCACCCGTCCGCTTTCCGCCGCCACCACCACCGCTCTCACTCGTAGCGCGGCGGCGAGGTCTGCCGGCGTTTGGAGGAGCTCCGCTCCGCTCCGAAGATGTGGTGCCAGTCGTGCAAGGAAGGATACGACGAGGAGGACGCCGGGACCTGCAAGGAGTGCTACGAGGAGGCCAGCGAGACGGAGGAGGAGCTCAAGCGCGAGATCGACGAGCTCCGCTCCCGCCTCCACTTCCTCCGCCTCCCTCCCCGACCCTCGACGCCGCATCCGCCCCCAACTGCGACCTCCTCTTACACGCCATCCCCTCCTCCGGCGCGGGAGGCGAAGGCGAAGCTGCGCGCACCCCCGACACGCCCGCCGTCCCCGCCCACCGCGTCATCCTCGTGGGTCCTCTTTTCCTTCTCAGCTTCTCTCCTTGCACTGTTTACATAATTCCTCTGTGCGATTCAGGTTTGGTTACTTAGTTTGTGTCCTTCTTGGTGGTTCAGTTCTTTACAGACCTCTAGATCGACTAGTCTTGTGACTAAACCTAATCCTAGAATGCAGTCAATTTGTGAATCCTAGAATGTGGAAAGGAAGGTCGTCAGTTTGTGATGAGGTGTCTTGATGCCTTTTTTTTTTTCCATTCCATGCATAGACCTGATTCCTAACAGTGGATTGAACAGTTGTACTAGTAGCTTACTGTCCTATTGACCAATCCTACTCAGCGGTGTTCCTGATGGAGCAATGTTGAGTTGCCTGACCCATGAGCATTGTGCTGGAACCAGATGTTTGTAGAATAGATAGGCAGTGGGTAATAGATCTTACTTTCTTTATTGAGACATGATATGGTGGCCAATGTAAAATGTCAAAATGCTTGAAGGAAATTCGGAAGCTACATGGCAACAACCTTAACTAAATGCTTCCTGACACATGATGAGGTGAACCTCCGCTCCCCCCCCCCACACACACACACACACCCCGGTCACACAGATGGAGCTTATTTATGGCTTGAATCAGCATTAGAGGTACAGTTCAGATATGCCTGCACTAATTAAAACTTTCCTGATGTGGTAAAACTAACTTATATGTTGATGCTTCAAGTACTAGTATCTATGAGTATGGTGGAGCATTCTCTCTTAGCTTCTTTTTTTTCCAAGTTCCGCTAGGTGGTGCCTAGGCAGCGATTAGGGGCGAAGCCCGTTGCCTGGCCTAGGGGGTAGCTGGTCATCTAGGCGCAAAGGCAGCTCGTCGGCGGCGCCCGGTGGGGTGGAGGGCGCCTAGCGGGCGGCGGAGGTGGCAGGCGAGGCTAGGAAGAGATGGGCGGCGATGGATGCGGCAGCGACAAGACCAGCGGTGTGTGCGATCTTGGGGGGTGGATGCGGCAGCGAGGAGGCCGGGCGGTTGTCGATCCGGCGGGCAGTGTTGGGGGCAGCAGTGGGGAGGCTGGCGGTGGTCGATCGGGTGGTGGGCTGCTCGCGGCTGGAAGCAGTGCGGCAAGCACATCTACGAGGGGAGGGAGGGGGCGTCGGAGAAACAGGGGAGGGTGGAACTCATCCTGCTATTGGTGGAGGGACGATGGCTGGATGGATAAGGTGGGCTGCTGGGCTTTTTGATGGGCCTTTCTTTAACTTTAGGTCCATAGCTCTCTTAATTTTTTTCTTTTATTTAAGATAATTTAAGATAATACTATATGTGTATAAAAATTAAAATGCCTAGAAAAACACCTAGGAATGCCTAGGCTAGGCTCTATTGGTTGCCGCCTAGCGCCTAGCTGAACTTTGCTTTTTTCATGTGCATCTTCTTCCCTCGAGTATAACATAAGATACGATGTGATAAGAGATGCCACAAATAAGCATCACTACCTACTTGAACATGTCAGTGCTCATTAACTACATGGCATAATCACATTCATATATAAAATTTAAATTTTGCTTATGCCAGTGCTTAATTGTGCTGATTCTGAATCTTTGATAGAGCTGTATTGAGTTTCCTGACACACAAGCATTCTCTGCATGCTGCTATCATTCATGAATTTCTCTCTGCCCATTTCTCTCGCAGATTGGATTCAACATACGAAAAATAAAAAAAAAAAAAAAAAACTGCTCTAAACTCGTAAATGTAAAAAATATGCTACATTTATGAAGAGAATTCTAGTGTATATTAACAATTTTGCACACAATTGAAACACTGAGTACAAGTAAAATTAAATTGATCATCCTGGTTTTGTAGTTTGTAACAATTCTGTACAGCTTCAGGGCTGACATTTAATGTTTACTGTAGCCATTACTTTTTACTAATCTCCATACATGTGCCCACATAATATTTTTTTCATTTGTGAGGTAAAATAATTAGCATAGGCCATGGTTAAATAGGTTATCACGTATATGTTTGAGGTAAATATAAGCTTACACATTCGGCAAATCTCTTATCATTTCTTGAGCCTCACTATTTGATGTTTGCAATCAAGGTTTATAAATGTAAATTTGTAGTTTTGGTTAGTAGTAATTATTCTGTATGTAGAAAATGATTCATGCATAAGATTTTACAATCTTCATGTGAATCGGGTTGTGCAATCAGACGCTTGTAGATTTAGATAGGAAGCAAGTAATAGATCCTACTTTCTTTCTTGAGACATGATGTCTATTTGTGCTGATACAAAATCCATAGTTACACACATATATAAAATTTTAGTCTTGCTTATATCATGGATTAGTTGTGCTAAATACATAATCACACACAGATTTATAGTATTGCTCAAGGGTGGGATTTATTTTCACATGATAAAAATACATTCATTCTTATTTGGCCACACATTTTTGCATTGAATCTTTGATCTATCGACTATTTGGTTAAAGTGATTGATTCTTTATCACTTTTCAGTATGCAACGCATAATTCATAGGCTAATTTGTGCTCATTTCAATTGGTAGTTTTTTGCAGATTTATAGTCATGCCAGCATTCTTTTTTTAAAAAAAAGTTTGCAGTTCACCTCTGTTAGTTTGTAGTTGCACAAGATATTTTTCATTTGTGTTTTAATTTTACCTGTCTTAGTTGTGTGTTTTTGTTGCAGTGGAACTGCATTATATGTTAACCTGACTTTTCTTCCAAACAGGCCAGCAGATCTCCTGTTTTCAGAGCGATGCTCGAGAATGAGATGGAAGAGAGTAGGAGTGGTGTCATCAAAATCTATGATGTGTCTTATGACATCCTTCGTGCTTTTGTCCATTATATGTACACTGCAGAAGCTCTTCTAGATGAGCAGATGGCATCCGACCTCTTGGTGTTGGCTGAGAAATATGAAGTAAAGCACCTGAAGGCATACTGTGAGAAGTTCATAACCTCCAAAGTGAATAACGATAATGCTATTACCCACTATGCCTTTGCGCACCGTCACAGTGCAAAACAGCTGCTGGAGGCCTCGCTTTCTGTGCTCATGGACAGTATGTCTACGCTAGCGGATCGTGAAGAATACAAGGAGCTTGTTGAGAAGGACCCAAGGCTTGTTGTGGAGATCTATGAAGCATATCTCAACCGGCAAGTCAATACTGCAGCTGGGAAGGACACAGATTGTAGCAGCAGGAAGTGATAATCAATTAGTGGCATTACGATCAGAACTCGTGCAGTAGTAGTATTCTAACTATGCGTTTGTGCATTCATGTAAGCAAGGTTTGAACATCATATTCTCATGCTGTTTAGATGCAAACTGCTAATTCTTTTTGGAGGATAATCAATTAGGCGGTGCTGCTGGAAACAGGTTTGACCTGCTGTTGATAATGAAACGGGATATAGTGGCATCTCCATGTTTGACAGGGTGTTCCCCTCAGTCCTTGAATAGAAGGTGCTGGGATAATTAAAATTTGTCCTAAACTATAAGCTTTCTAGATGAATTAATAACTCAACCTGAAGAATGAAATACATATGTGCCTACCATTAGTGCCCATCACTTGGTTTAAAATATGATAAGAACAAGATCTCTCTGTGGTTACATATGTAATTTGTTTTACCCCGTAATCTGTAATAAAAATGTTAGCATACCTTATTTTAAGACGAAGGGAGTACTGTCATCTTTATGTCCGATAGGGTGCCATTGCTGTCTATATTGAAATGTGATGTGATGATTTCAATTCTTCATGTAACCTAGTGTTAATATCTTCATGTAATATTGTAACCTAGTGTGAATATCATGATAGACCTTAATCTTTAAGGAAGCTATGGTGACGATATGTATAGGCAGATCATGTGATGGGTTAGTCTTCATAATCGAAGTGAACTTGTCTTTGGATTGATTTAAACTTGACCTTTAATTAAGGCTTTGTTATGTTTTTTGCTCCTGGCAATAGTATTGTAATTAGCTCACACCAATGTCATTAGGTTTCATGATCTTCTATCTTTTTTATCTTTTTTTAAGGAAAATGTATTGATCTTAACGTATTAAACCGGCCCTTTTACAAACATGATCCATAAGAAAAAATTACAGAGAAGTACAAACTCCCTCGTTCATCTTCCTAGTAACCTTCATAGATCCGTTCATCACGCCCCGCTGAAGCCGCTTTCCAATCATCGTCGGGCACTAGAGCCAAACTCCACAAGGTGGAGGCCGTGAGAGGAGGGCTTACTTTTAGGCGAATTAGCCGAAAGTGACCCGCCAACTCCCCGTACCCACGATGCATCTTTTCGATTCTACCGCCGGCAACCCGAGCAAAGCTCGATTTTCACCAAAGAACATCCTCTTTGAGATTAACAGGGGTCAACAACATCATCACCTAAAGAAGGCGACAATCGCGTCGGCCCTCGACTCTGAGCCGAGGATCTCCCGACCTCTCCGTTGGCGCCGAGAAGATCGCCATCGGAGAACGGAAGAAGCTGGAAGAATTTATTCGGCTGCGTCGTCGTGCCGCTTCTGCATCGCCCGGCGCCGCTAGGAAAAACAAACCGCAGAGGAGCCACGCTCCCGGCAAAACCTAACTCCACCGCCAAACATCGACGGCGAAAGCAAACCCTAGAACTAGGACTCAACCAAGACCTTACGAAGATAGGTTGTTGAAGAGACGGACCCTCGCTCCTTGTCACCATCGGCAGCGAGGCTAGAGGTGAGGGAGCGGGGGGCCGCATCTGGGCGGCGGCGGGTGTCGCCCGCCCTTTCTTTTTTTATCGCGAGAGCAAAACCTAGGCGGCGCGTTGGTTCCCCCGGCGTCTTGTTGTTCTATCTTTTTTATCTTGTGAACATTTGTTTATGCAAGAAATGTTGCACATATCATATTACAACAAACCAAAATATTATGCACATATTTTATATAGAGATTAAACGAAGTGTAAATTTAATGTGCATATTATTGTACCCGAAACATATGTTTTTATGCCTTTTAACCACCTACCACCTATTCTTGAAATTAAAGATAATACCAGGGTAATATGTCCAGGTTAATTCATAATTTCGCAAGACAATCCAACATTCTGTAAAGAAGGCTGAAATTGAAGTGTATCTTTTGAAAAGGGCTACTGACTATAGAGGAGCCTCTGTTACCACACAATTTTTAATTATTAGAATGCAGAAACATAAATACTGACATGACAACTGTTCAGAAAAGTGAGCTCCTGTACAAAAAAAAAAAACATATACAACTCTAGATGCTAGAAATGCCACCGTACAAAATTAGTAGTCAGCAAACAGAAAGTTAAGAATACAACTCCTCGTTTATTTATATCATATATATAATAAAATTCTAGTAGTCAGCAAACAATTGAGAAAGTTGAGAAGCCTGCTCCTCCGTCCATTCTGGCATTTTGCGTTTCAGAAGTGATCCACTGCTGGTATCGACATTTTTTCTTTTGGGGTTGAGAAGCAAGTGTTTGGAATGCTCAAATTTTTGCTGGGGATGCCCCTCAGTACTACAGCTTGACTTATGCTTGTTGTGTGGATCTACCAGCAATTTACCTTCCTGGTCACTTCCTAAACTAAACCCACCATGAATATCCCATGTTGAAGTGTTTTTAGTTGAATCAAGTGTTGCACTGTGTTCATGAGAAACCTCATTAACTGGCATCTCGTTTTTACTGGGCATCATGTCTTCACGACCTAAAAGTTTCCTCATTATATTTCTGGTAGGATCTCCACCTTGACTTCTTTCAGTAGTACTAGATGAAATCACTTGCTTAGCTGGGGCAGCACAATCCTTACTAAAAACCTGAAAACATTGGCATCGTTATACTCAGATTTCTGTACAAAATTGTTATATTATATTTGCATCGTAATAGTGTTCCAATATTGACAAAAGACCATCGTGAAACTGCTAAGGAAAGATGGTTATGAATTTTTTGGGTTCCAAGTCCTGACTCTAAGATTTGGAAGACAATTGAATTTCAGGGAATAATTAAAATTTCATGATTTTATATGCCATACGTTGAGTCAAATCCTAACCAATAGTTGACTGCAAAATTGTACCTGAAAATGTGATTGTATTTGATATGTTGCCTTCAGATAATATTTTGTACCTCTCATTAAATGCAGATTCAATGCACAAAGTTGCAGTTGATACTGGTATAATCAAATTCAAAAATGGCTAAGCAGAACAAGAATATTTTTTGTACAAATACCAGAGTAGTTTACTTTGATTTATTTCTTTTTACTTCAGCAGCAAATTACTAAATTATATTCAATAATTTTGATTTCAACAACAATTAAAACGGGGAAAGCATCATTGTCTATACCAGAACAGATTACAGTAATTAGTAGCAATCTAAATTAGTATCAAACTATGAATAATACCTTGATCACTTTTCCTTTGGTAACATTGAGGTAGCACAACTTGCTGCGAGGTGGACGGAAAATAGCTACCTGGATTTGAAAACAGCATATTCAACAGTTGAACCAATCACTTGCCACCAGCCACCACAGTAGACTAGTTTCACAACACAATAAGTCACAACTTATGTACTCACCTTACTTAAAACAACAGCACACCCAATTGAGATATCATGGCCATTATTCTCCTCCAAAATAACTTTCTTGTGAACTGAAGCACCAATTGACTTCGGTTGGATCCTATTAAGAGTAAGCAGTTGATATTTAGCTCAACATATCAATGGAGGATTGGTTACGCAAAAGCGCTAATGCTTTGTCTTGGCTTAGCCTCTTTGAAGCCCACAATCGCAAAGCTATGTTCTGTATTCTTTATATAAAACTAGATCCAAGGGGAGAAACATCTTGAGCTTATTGATTGAAAGGTTGAGTGAAGGCACCCGATAGCCTGTTTGGCCCAAAAACTTGAAAACCCTGGGCCTATGTGGCTTGTTAGTAGAATTAGGCACCCAATTTTTCCACAGCAAGGACTTGGGTAGTGTAACATTTGACCATCGAACCTAGGCTGAGTTGGTAAAAACCTAGACCAGCGTAGGTGGAATTAGTCAGCTTTTATATAGCAAGAAGAAAATAGGCACCCAAATTTGCATCCTGAGTGTCCAGGTGTACATCCACACCATCAAATAACTACGCTAGGCTCAACTCCTCTATATTCTTTATATAAAAGGGTGATGCAGGTAATTCCTTTTTTTCACTAGCAGTGGAGGATCAGATTGTCACTAATGAAGATGGAATTCAAATTTCCTGGGGACTCTTCGACACAGAAATTTCACTGTTGATCTCAATGAGCTTAACCTGCAGCACCATCATTTAGGAAATTTAGATGACATATCTACTGGAGAGAAGGTTTGGGCCATTAAGGACATTCCTCAAGATAGGAACTGGGTTTGGATGGGTTTACAGGCCATTTGATATAGGTCTTGTTTCTTGATCATTAAGCAAGATTAGATGAAGGCAGCTACTAGGTCTGATGGCAAAGCTTGGACTGCCAAACAATATTATCACTTTGATCAAAAAAAACAAAGTTGATGCTATTCAAGTGAAAGACTTTTAGATCTATAAATTGGGTACACAATTTTTTCTAAAAATTGATTACAAAACTCTTGGCCACCAAACTTGCACCAAATTAGTTCCATGGTATCAGATAATCAAATTACTTTTATTCGGGAAGATGCATTCATAATTTCTTCCTATTCCAACAGACAACAAGAATCATACATAGACAAAAGGATCCCCATACCCTATTTAAGTTAGACATACAAAAGACATTGTCATTGGTGACTTAATGGTGCTATACTGCTATGTACTTCGCTGCCCACCTTTTCTCAACCCGTGGCTTGGTGACGGTGAACTGGGAGATATTCATTATCATGGTCTCTAACAAGGCGATCCACTATCACCCATGCTATTTGTTTTGTTAATGGACGTTCTGAATTCTTAGGTCTGTAGAGCATCACAAGGATTTTTAAAGCTACTCTTATTCCATGGTCTATAACATCCGCACCAGCTATCCTTATATGCTGACGACGCTGTATTATTGATACAGCCAGTTGTGAAAGGATATGGAAACTGATCAGGCAAGTATTACACGTTTTCTGGAGAAGCTTCAGGCCTCAAAGCCAATATTTGTAAATTGTAAAGCCTCCGTCACACTAATCCAGTGCAAAGGGCTCAAAATTTACATGATCATCCATGTGAAATCAAGAACTTTCCATGAGGAAGCTCACCAAAACTGAATTGTAGCCATTTGTTGATAAGGTGGCTGATTATTTGAAAAGCTGGAGGACCCCTTTGATGAGCAGAAGCTGGTAAATCAATTTTGGTGCAGTGGCAATTACAGTGTTTCTGACATATCTTGTGGTACGTTATGAGCCTTCCAAAATTGATGATCAAGGCAATTGACAAAAAAAAGGGCTTTCTTAAAGGTTAAGAGGACAATGGTGGTTATTGTCTTGTTAATTCGCAGCGAGTTCAACAGCCACTTCAATTTTGTGTGCTTGGTATTCAATATGTGACCCTTCTTGGTTTTTTGGTACATAAGTAAGATGGATATGGCTTTTGAAAAAATAGACTCTGGTCAACCATGGACAGGGACATAAACCGAGTGCATCTAACAGTGAGAGCTGTTTTTTATATGGATATGATAACCATATGTAGCGGATGGGTCTGTTAATTCTAAACTAATCTATAGCTGCAAGGAAAGACCATATCAGAAGTTACTACCAACCAAATTATCCTTGTCCCTGGCAAGCATTTAAAAGGAGGCTGATGAAAATAGGGGATGCGTTAAAGATATCAGTGGTGCTTTCACTTTAAAGGCAACAGTGGAATATCTCCAACTATGTGGCTTGGTACGAAATGTCAACCTCCTGGATGGATTTCAAAGCCAGCACCATTGCAAAGTGACAGGGTCAAGATTACATTCAAGCAAATCAGCTTGCAACTCTTAGTTTGTGGAATCCACCAGATTTACACCTTGAAGTAAATCTGGAAGTCTCGAAACTCCATTGAGGGGTTAGTTCTTCTTGTATCAAGCTGTCCTAAATCATTGCAACACTATGGTAGCCTCACCCCTGCTTCTTGCCTTTTGTGCAGTCAAGCAGATGAGAACATCAATGACATTTTGGTTTCCTGTGTAGTTGGCAAAGGAAGTGTGGCTCGTCATGTCACAGAAGTGTGGTTTACAGGCTCTAGTTCCTGACAAAGGCTTGGCTGGTCTTTCTACATGGTGGTGCTGTGCAATCAAAAGGGTGTGAACAAGGAGCATAGAGAAGGCTTGAATACTTTAGATTATCCTGGTGGCATGACAGTTGTGGAAACATTGCAAAAGCTTCCATGTTCCATGGAGCTTTTCCAAGCACAAACTTGTGAGTGGAGGAGAGTGCCTTGTGGAAGAACCTCACAAACCATTTCTAAGAACTTGTGATATTAGTTGGTGTTTGCATGAGTGGTGTTGTACATTAGGGTAGCTCATTCTTAATGAAATGGCAAGCACCTCCACTGCATTTTCGCTGGAAGAAAAAAAATAACTGGAACTAAAACTAAGACAGAACTGAGAGCTAGCTAAATGACTGCTTAGCGCTAACCTTGAAGAACCAAGAAGAGATCTCCGAGCCCGTTTGGCTTGCACGACGTCACGACCCCAGCCACCTGATGACAACACCGTGATGTAATGTAAACACAGAACCCCCAAAATATCCCCGCTAGCACTAGGATGGATCGGGCGAAATGATCATCATGAATGAATTGAAAAACTAATAAAAGCTTGGCAGGTGCGGGACACGCACCAAAGGTGCTCGACGCAAGTCCTCGTCGCCCTTAATGGCCCTGATCCCCAGCCTCTCCGACGGGCGTTTTCGCTGCAATCCAAGCCAACAAAACGGACAAACACATCACACGGAGACAACCTCGCCACGAAACGCGAAGGAAGGCCTTCACTGGATTACCACCCCTCACCAAGGAACTGGAGGGCGCAGAGCCACGGGGGCCGCAGGAAGTCGGCGTCCGTGGCGCGCTCCGACCCCGCTTCCCGATGGGAGAGGCGGGCGGGTGGCGGAGCCGGGAGGACCGTGTCCTGGACGGCGGCAGGGGGCGGGCCCGGGGACGCGGTGGTGGTGGTGGGACGGGTGCGGGGTTTTGTCCTGCTGGGGCTGGGATTGGGTGGCGGTGGCGTGGAAAGAGCGGGGGGAGGGGGGGGGAATGAAGCGGATGTCGGAGTCATCCAGGTCCAGCGTTTCCTGCCAGGCGACAGTCACTTCTTCCCCCGGCCGCTGCATTGACGGCGGCGGCGGCGGCGGCGGCGCCTGGGAGTTGCGCCATGAGAAGGGAAGGAGAGGAGGCGGCAACTGCTGATGTGGTGGTTTCGTTGAGCTGGGCCACATTTTCGGTTCTCTCACAGATAGCCATGGGCCTGGGCTGGAAGCACTGCACAGGCCCATTCTTTTGTATATATTGTATTTGTCTATG